>JACEOJ010000142.1:504880-843224 GCA_013761285.1 Campoletis sonorensis
GATGAGAAATAATTGCAATACAAAATAAATGGTAATAATTAATAATAAAGTGGGTATTATGACGATAAGCAACGAGCAACGATTTCTAAAATATTCAGACATTCACGACGAAATAATGATTCATAATTACTTTTTTCATTGCGCATAATTATAATACAAATGAATTTTTTTTCTTCTTTCCTTTTTTTTAAATTCTTTTTACTATTTCTCTCGTTCAATCGAATGATGGTTAATCGTTTGCACGGTTGTCTCCGTATATAAGGTTTTTTTTTCTCAATAATTATCGAATCGATCACTCAGGCGATTTATTTTTGCCCTCGATGCTTTTTCGTGGCGAAAAAGAAATGCGATGGCGCCTTAAAAATAATACCGTGACGCTAGGAACTATCCCGCTTTTACGCATTGACCCAAGCCCCAAAAGCCACTCGGACTCATAGAAATCTCTTTTCAGGGAGTACGCGATGTTCTTGTTACGAAAAAAAAAAAGAAACAAAACAAAACCTCCAATGATTTTTTCCTATCACGCGACGACCGATTAAAAATTCAATAAATCGTACAAAATTTCTATGAATTTTTAATCATACGTGTCACGTGACTTTTGCAAAAGTACATGAATGAAATATCAATGATAGACATTGTTAACGAATACGAAATGACAAAGAGACCAAAAAATGAGGAAAAAAATACGAGAATGATGCGATTTATGCAAATAAAACGATTCAATTTGAGGTTTAAGTATGTATATCACAGTTGAAACAAACGGAGATATAAATTCTCAGTAAAAAGAGAATTTTCATCGTTCGCATTTTCGCGAATAAATAAAAAAAAGACTGAAAAAAAGAAAAATAAGTGTCTGTAATGAGATGGATGAGACGATGAGAAATAAATGGTGAGTCCAAAAACGACGAATTCATATTCAAAATTTAAAAGATATTTAAACAATTGAATACCAAAAAAAAAAAGTATAACAAAAAGAATTTTCGATCATCAGAAGCAACGACGTACTCCCATGAGTGCAAGAGCAAAAAAAAACAAAAACTCACCCCCTTCGATTGTCCACTTTTTACTTATTTTTTCTCTCGCTCTTGCGCGTGCGAAATTTATTTCGTATTATGGCCTAATTTTAGTATCACGTAGTGTTTTAATTGAACGACGAAAAAAAAAAAAAAAAAACGACGCGCCAGTGGATGACGAATTGGCTTGACGATCAAATGAGAAAAAAACATGAAAAAAAAACGAATAATAATTATTATAATGACAATAATAATAATAATAAAATTAATAATAATAATAATAATAATAATAATAACAATAAGACGGAACAATAAGGATGAAAATGTTATAATAAAAGAATGGGAATATAAAATGATGAGAAATTTCCATGTACAAGCTTGGAGACGATGATAAATTTGAATTGGACGGGCAAAAGATAATTTTGGATATATTTTCTTTTGTTATTTTTTTTCTGTTCCTTTATCTTTTTACAACGAGCTAACGACTATGAGCAACCGCATCGTTCGACCACCATACCCGGAAGCCGTGAAAATACAATTTGGTACTCATTATCAAAATACAGCATCGTTATTTCGCTGAGCTTTCTCGGTGCGCAGCATGGACCAGTGTTGTTCGGTGGTTCTGCCAGACTGACTATGTGCGTGTTCGGATAAGCTGGCAAAAAAGCCATGGGACAATCTCCCGTACAATAATTAGCATCGTATCTGAAACAATTGAAATTGTCCCGGGACAATATTGAAATTAGGAAAAAATCGAGGAAAAATCGCAGCAGTTGTTGTTTTTTTTTTTTAATTATTTTAATTATTTTGTATCATTTTTCTTACGATCGCGAATTTTTTTCATCGACCGAATATCAAAAAATTCTGTCACTTTATAAAACGAAAAAAAAGGTTGCATTGATTGTTTTTTTGTTTTGATTATACTCACTTTTTTGGAGCGATGATCCAATCCCATCCGAATTTTTCAAAATCCACCGTAAGTTTGTACCGACAGCATCGTTTCTCCTGGCTGGCGATGTCGCAGTTAAGTCCAACGTTACGTTTTATTCTCGATCCTCTTCGGGAATCGAGTTCTTGGGTCTGGACTTCCAGATACGGGGCGTATTCAGCGCCCGGATTAGTCTCGACCAGCCAAGACTTCCTTCGATGGTTGTTGTTAACGTTACCGTTAAGGGTACCCTGATCGTCGACGATCTTGAGAGCAACACCGAGATTGTCACGTGGATGCTTGAACCATTCGGCGACCATTCTTCTTAATTCGATCGTTATCCAAGCGCCACGGCGTCCTATTGGTCGTGGATGCTTCGTTGTTAAAGGTGGTCCCAATGCTGGACCACCCGATTCTGTGCTGCCCCTTAATATTCGCTGCAACGTTATTGTAACGGGACCCGAATTTCCGGTACTCTCGGGACGCTCCTCTTCGGCCTCTTCCTCCTCGGCGTGCTCTTCTTCCTCGGTACTCGCCCCCTCCTCCCCCGTTCCCCATACCCATAACGACAATTCGGCTCTCGTTACACGATGCTGTACAATCTTGTCCGAAAATTTGAAATATAACACGTCCGAACTACCCTTCGAATGCCTTAACCGTTGATCTGAAATTACAAAAACGATTTCCGAAAATGAATTTTTTCTCCATCTTTCGATGTTTTTACTTAAAAAATAATTACTTGACACGTTCCTTTCTAAAGAGATTGTACATTTTGCAACAATGTGCATATTTCATCATTCGTACAACATGCTTTACATCCTCTCCAATTAACTTGGCTCTTACACTTGTCATTTTTCAAACTACAGAGTCCTCTTCAGAGCCAAATTTCATTATTTGCCAAGATATATTTATTTGGCACGTGTGCATGTTAGACAAAAGATCACTGTGAAAAAGCAACTCCGGGGACGAACCTATCGTTGGTTGTTTTAACATTTTAATGGCTCGTGTTATTCACAATTTGTTAATACAATTTTGACATCTGGCTACTTTTTGAATTTTACGATTATGTTAAACATTTCTTTTGAGGTTTTTTTCCATTCGTTCATTAATTAAGGATTCATGTCTCTAGTGAGAATTGAAAAAAAAACAAGTGTTTATTTCTTTTGTTTGTTTGTTTTTCGTTTTACAAAAATGATGCGATTTCATTTGAAACAAATGATCGTTATTTTATAAAGTATAATTGGACAAGTGTCTGAACATTTATAGAAAACAACGATTTGGTATAAATTGGGTTCATGTAAAATGAAGAAATCAAAAAGATCGAAGAATTCAAATTTCTTGTTATAAAAAAAAGAAGCAACACGACAGTATTTATCGATTCTAATGAAACGTGAGCTTTGAAAAAAATATGCAAAAAAAGGAATCAACGATCGAGTATTTTCTTTGAAAAGGATTTCTTTTTTTTTCTGCAAATACTCCTTTCGAAGATATTTCATCGGACCATATGACTAAGTCTGTCGCTGTTTCAATAACAGTTTTTCCCAAGGGTTCTGCGATACATTGCGAATGAATCCGTAAACGGTGAGACGTTCGAGATGGACCGATCGAAGAGAAGGAGAAGGAGGAGACTGGGGAGGAGAAGAGGAAGGCGAAGAATCCCGATTTACCGTGGGAAGTTGGAGAGGAGAGAGGGAGGAGAATAAAAGAAGGAATAAAAAAGCAGGAAAGAAGGATCGAACTTGTGTATCGAAGTATTTTCTGGCGGGGTAAGATTAAGTGCGTTCGTACGAGATGAGCGTTCTTCATGATGATGATGATGAGGACGCTGTACGAGAGAATGTCGGATTCTCTATGTCGCGTTAACCGAACGGTTGGCTTCTATTCAGGCCGTTTGTGAGGTCGCAGAGAGCACGCACCAGCCCCACGATCACCATCCAGGGTAAGTCCGTCAGTCCGTGGTCTTACCGTTACGCACACTCGATCGGACGAACGAAGGAAGACTTTTTTTGCTACGGTCAATCAGGAGAGACATACGCGAGATCCTTTGCAACAATTTATGGCTGCGAGTCGAGAGATCTCTACCGATCAAGAAAGAAGAAGAAGAAGAAGAGAGAGAGAGAGAGAGAGGAAGAGAGAAAACTCTTGCCGATCGACGCGAACTCTTTTAATCTACAGAAAGAAAGAGAGAGAGAGATAGAAAACTGAGAGGAATCTTACAGTTGATGACACACTCGAACTCTTCATCCATTTATTCCTCATTGAATAAAATGACAACATTATTTTTAATAATAATAATAATCGAATTTATATTTTCCATTAAAAAAATCATTCCCTGTTATTTTCAAGTTATGCACGTTTTTTCATGTTTATATCAATTTTTCTTCGGATAAAATCAAATATTCCGCTTCGTCTGGTTGTCGTCTCGAGAAGTAAAGAGCATTTTCCGAGCTCTTAGCAAGATCGTCGTGATGCTCGGTCAAGACGTGCGCTATTTATCATGCACTCTCTTTGTTGCAAATACTTGGCACCGGATAATCTTCTCTCTCATATACATATATATTTATAGTATGGGTGAACGAGAAGCGTGCGAAGTAACTGCGATGGATCGAGAATGAGAAAGCGTTTTAACGCGATTCACCAATATTTGCGATTAAGGTAAAAATCACGTTGCCACACGACTATATAATAATTCAGAGGAATATTCACTTGAATTTGTAAACTTCTGGACGCTTCTAAAATCTTAAAAAAGATGGCGATTTCATTGATGATCAGATTTTGTCAACATCTACGATTACAAACTCGAATATTCGATTAATAACACATTTTTTTACACGATGAAATAAAAAGAGATTCGATTTTACTGGAAAAATATTAAATAAGGTTGCTCAACTTTGAGCAAAAAATGAAACTTTGGAAATCGTTCAATTCATTCGACACTTTCGATTTTCTCTATTTTTATCATAATTTTTCCAATGGTTAATCAATTAAATCCAAAGGCATATGAAAATCATCATCGTTTTACTCGAAAAGTTACGCTAATTTTGGAATTTACTTTGATACACAGTTTCGTGAATAAAGTCGTAAATCCATACTTGACTTTTGATTTTCGAAGTGTTGGCTATTAGTCTAATTGGAATAATGAGGACAATGTCATTAACGAGACACAGCTTCTTCCTCTTGGATAATTCTTCGAAATGTTAAGCAATCGCGTAGGCAGATCAAGTCAATATATAAATTATATTATTGTATAAATTTGTATATATATGTATACGTGCGTGTATGACATATACAGGGAAGGGTTGAAATGAATAATTCAAGCCGACAGTGCGGCGGGTCTTCGTGAGATTTAGCTCGACGTCTGACGTGCCTATATATCCCGAAACTTTAATACAGCCCCAACCCCTGAACGAGGTCCCTTAAAACGATTTACGAGAGAACGTTATATCCGCTGGCCAAAACGCGCGTAATTTCGATGAATCGTTAATCGATTCGAACACGCCACGTAGTCGGTTCGTCGGCATCACCGTCGCGTTTACCGTCTCCTTATAAATCGATTATGAGCGATATCCTAGCCTCCTCTTATATCTACACACATACAAGAAAATGTACAGTTACAAATTCATTGCGAAAGTAACGTCTCTTCGCGTACGCCCTTAGACTGATTTGGTGAAAAATAAAAATGAAAAAAATTGAAAAAATAACAGACGTGACATAATTTTGATATCTTGTTGCGTTTCTTTTGTGGAATCATTGCGAATAAACGTAAAAAAAATCCGTTGAAGTGAAAACTGAGAGTAAATAAAAAGAAAAAAATACTTTTTGAATTGCGAAAAAATAGTAACTGAGGTTTTCAAATTTATTTATAAATTTGGAACACTCATGTTTCTTTTTCAACGAGTCACAAGTTTCGAATCAAACTGCACAACAATATTATTGTTGAATAATATGTAAAAAAATGTGTACGCACTTTCGTTAAAAATGAAAAAATGGCTAAAGTCGAGGACGAAAGAGCACACAAACAGCTATGTTTCTTGAATTATTTCTGTCTCTTGGAGATCGTTCGAGAGTCTCGTCTGGCGTTATATCCGTAACGTGTACGTTTTCGTACTCTCGTGTGCAACGGGAATAATAAGAATGAAAGGACGTTGCGCCTCGTGCGTCGCGTGGTGATGCACATATCCCGGAGACGTTTGATTCTATACTCAGAGAGAAAAGCTCTCTCTCTCTCTCTCTCTCCTGGTCCCCTGTTTGAATAACGTCTCTGTGAAAAGCCGACTTCTAAACGGCGAAATTTCCATCATGGACCATTAAAAGCGTCCAGACAAAAATAAGCGATTTTTCGATGAAGCAACATTTCGATATTCTATTGAATAAATTTTCGGATTTTACGATTTGACTATAATTAATTCGAGAATAAAAAAACGAAATCCTCCTTCGTTTAAAAAACGTCTGGGTAAAAACCCGGCATTAAAATGACAAATATTCCATCGCGAACCATTGAAAACTTGCGGACAAAAACATTTGATTCATAGACGACTCGTGAATTGAATTTTTTTGCTACGGAAGTTTTGAAATGGGATAATTTCGTTGTAATTAATAAACAGAAGTTGAAACAATGAGTAATTTCCATGAGAACATAAAGTCGAGACGAAGAATTTCCACATGAGAACTGTCTTGGGTGGAAAAACAATAGCGATACCGTCTGGGATATCGCACGGACCTTACTATTAATAAGCGAAGAGTAATCGACACGTAACGACCTTTCATATACATACGCCAAGCTCTCTGGAGATTCCCTCTTGCATTAAACATTAGTGAAACGATGAATTCGATCGATGACGATCGGAAGACGATCGTCGATCCATGGATTTAATGAATTGTACGAAAATTTAACGGCATTTTTTGATTGTAATGATATTTTGAGTGGTTTGACAGTTTTTTATAAGCTTTTTTACATTATTTCCTATTGTTTCATGCACATGACTGAAGTTAAGTAATAGCGTGGGCTTGTCTCTGTGTTAAAAAGTGACTTTTCATTTGAGCATTTTGTGGAAACGGTTTAGACAATCGTTTTAAAACTTGGAGGACATATTCAGGATAATTTGAAGAACGTACTACATAAATTTGAATAAACGAAACTCCTTAAACAAATAGCGTCGAGATTAATAAATTATTTTTACGATTCAAAGGAAACTTGATATAAAAAGCTTCGAGTTCAAGTTCTTGACGAGCCTTTCATTGGATTCTTTATTTTCTTCACATTGTTAACGTATTCCGAGAAACAAGAACAAAGAAAGGAGTCCGCGAAATGTTTGAGGACGTCATTGAGCAAGGACATAAAACTCTGAAGGAGAGACTCGAGCTTTTTTTGGCTGATATAATATCGTAGACAACGATGGGTCGTCCTAGTGGGTAGGGCAAGTGTCCAAACTCACTCTCTACTTTTTATGCTGTTTGTATATTTCTATGGGTAGATAAAATTGAAGGAGAAAGGTATATATGATCGTGGAAGGTGTGTATGTACGTCGGGGATCGAGCTCGTTCTTCGGATTAGCGAAATTGAGGGTTGCAAAGTAATAGACAGGAGTTAGGAGTCAAAGGGGAGGAGTGAAGAGGCATGAGAGCGAAAAAAAGGGGGCAGAAAGGGTCAGACTCGTTCGTACTAGCAATGAAAGTGTTCTCCTCGTCCTCCCTCATGCAAACGAACGGAAGGAGGCAACGAAAACGAAAAGAACAAAAAGAAAAGAAAGAAAAAAATGAACGAACGAAGAAATCTACGCTGCCTTTCCTCTTTCTGGAAACCCCTCGCGTGAGTCTACCGAACGTTATTAGAATTTGATGGCGTCTCGCGAAACCATCGCCAACCAACTCCGCACATATTAAACGAACGATTCCGTGGGCAACGCACTCACGTGCAAGGACGAACTTTTGCGAAATAACGACGAAGGATCGATTGAGACGAGAAAATAATAAAAAATTTCCCACGTGGATGAAAAATTGAGTGGAAAATTTCTGGTCCATGAAAACTTTTCTAAAAAATGTTTACACCTTGGAATAATTGTTTTTCATTTATTTATCTTTATTTCGCGAAACTACACAAGAATTTTGAACCAATCGCGGTAAATCTGCTGGAAAAATTTCAATCTTGACCTAAATTCGATAGATTCGAACCCGGAAATCTCACCAAATAAGTAATACCGACCAAATCAAAAGGCAGAGTTTCACCAGCGAAACTTTGCCTTTTTTTTGCTCATGTGGAAAAGCATCTTGAGAGGCATCGATTGGTAAGATATGAAAATTTCTGTATGACCGTTTATGCGCTTTAGAAAGTTTCGTGGCGATCGTGTGTAACTTAGCGAAGATTCTTGGGAATGGCGGAGGTGAAATAGAGAGCGTTGATTATTGACGGTTGCCTAGGACACTGTAAAACCGATTTGGTAAGGTATATAATATAAAGGATTCTTCGATCGATGGAGCGAATAAATATATAAAACGGTTCGCAGGGTACGTGACGTGGAGTCAAATGAAGGAGGAGAACGAGTTTCGCGGGATGTTCCCTGACGCGATATATCGTCAATTAGTCGAGAGACAAGGGCAATCGTCGCCGTAGGTCCTCGTCGATTCTTGGAGCGAACCTTCATTTACAATGTAACGCAAGAGATAAATAAAAATTCGATAATAAAAGATAAAGGATAAATAAAAAAGGCGAAAAGTACTTGAAGTAAAGAGAAGAATTGAAATAATGAGAGCCCCTGCGGTGACGTGAACATTGATACAAACCATGGCGCCTGTCTGCAACTATATATTCTCTGACCACATGTAATCGTGTCCCCCTCCCCCCTTTCCCACTCATTCGACGAGTGCAACCCTCTGTTTACGTCTCCTATCTCGCTGCAATTCCATAACGCACTCGATGTCGTTAACTCGTAAGGAAACGTGATTTATTTTTCAAGCCGAGACATCTTGACTGACTTAAGCTCGATAACAAGTCCAGGCTTCGGAATATTATACGTGGGAAAATTCATAATTAACCTTCGAGTGAATTTTGTCGACGAAAAAATTGAAAAAATAATAAAATCAATGAATCTGGGAGTTAATTGAAAAGATCTCAACGTTCCCTTGTATTTTCAGGATTAATGACAAGAGCTTTGACTGAGTCGAAAGATTTTAGAAATAATTAGTGACCCCGAACTTTGCACTTTTCGACCTTGTCGCCATTTTGGTGCTCCGAAATGTGTTCTCTCGAAAATTGCATTCTGCCAGTAAAACTAAGTGACTGAATGAATCATTCTTGATTGATAAAGTGCAATTATCTGAAAAAAATTCAGACTCTGGAACTACGTCACAAGTAGTTAAAAATTGTAGACTGCCCTTCCCGGATTTTCGTCTCGTTCATAGTCTAACGATCGTCAAATTAACTAATACATATGTTTCCACGTAAAATAGCGAGGTTCCCGGGACTCCTGGCGACCCTCGAACACTTATTTATTGTTTCGTTTTTCTGGAGCTTTACACGCGAAGCCAAAAGTTCTTTTATAAACGTATATACAAGATGGAGGAACAGGTTAATGGAGGAAAGGGCAACCGAGCGGTGCCGGCGGCCCTAAAAAGCAGAAATGGGCAGAAGTGGGGGAAGGGAGGCGCAGACACGCGTTATATTGGTAGGGAAGAACAAACTTTTGCACGCACTCGATGCTTATAAAAAGCCCTACACACGATCGCTACTATTTCTCGTTCGAAGAAATAACATCGATGTATCTCTTTTAATCGCGATTTTATGTCGCTATACGATAAGAAATAAATGCCAAATTCGTCTAGACCATTACTTCGTGGACTTAATTCATTAAATTGTAATTAAATTTAAATTATATCCAAGCTGTTGTTAAATTTTCATCAAATTTTTCTTCTTCTACGTATCTTCTGTTTAAATATAAATATGTTTAACCCCCAAATGTCTATGTGTATGTACGGATATATATTTATATAATGAAGATGTGTCAGAGGCGATCACCGCCCACGAACGTCGTCGCGAATCTCGCGCGGTACGTCGCCGATAACTAATACCACGTCGACGAGACGCACGAGACGATGGGCCTGACCTAGGCTTTGCACCGGCCGTGACCTTCGTCGGGCTGGCTGCGCCTCCTCCTCCCCCGTATCCTCCCAACCAGGCCGAAGAATTTTAACCACCATATACTTATATACATTGAAATTCATGTATATTTTCGATATATATATATATAATTATATGAATGAGAATAGAAGTCGTGAACATACTCCTAAAATAACAATCAGCGACTCCGCCTTTGAATCCTCTGCGCAATTTCAGCGTCAAGAGTAAGAAAAACGGGACAAGGGAGTAAGAAATAAAGAATAATAAAAAATTCAAAAAAAATAATTGAATTATCGTTATTTCGTTGATATACTGCACTTGACGCGATGTGTAAATATTCTCGCGAACTCGAATTCGATTCTCGCAGCTGTTGGCTATATACCCAGCGATACACTGATAACCTCTTGTGGGAATGTGTGAAGCGAAAAGATTTTTATCCGCGAAACCGCGAGCGCGATGCACAATATCCTGAATGCGTGGAAAGATTTCATTTCTTTATTTCTTTTTGTATTGGTCGATTGTATGCTTCGACGGAAGAAGAAGAAGAAGAAGAAAAAAAAAGTTACTAACCAAATTCGAAAGTTTTGTGCCAACGTGGTGGACAGATGTTTATTGTTTTTTATCGTCTTTGAATGCAGTTTTTCGTTTGTTGAACATGCATCGCAAATATTCTCGTTGATAAGAACGTTTCGTTAATGTTTAATTGACTTTTATGAATATCGAGAGATTCAATCTTCCTCGGTTAATATTTAACTGATCGTTTTTTTTGTTTGAGGATCGATTAAAATTCGATAAATTAGTGGGCCCAGCACAATAAATCTCGTTTTTCATCATTTTTACACTCATTTTTCCTTTTTATTAATTCATTTTCTCGTTTCCGTTGACGTTTTTTTTCTTATTCTTTGTAAATATATATCGTCAAGTGCACGTGAACTGCACGACCACAAGCCATAGAATTTTTACTCTAGTGGAGGCGCTCGCGAACTCGGCTCGTATGTCGACCAGAATAGCCTGTTAATTTACTGTATATTCAAACTTTATGAAGTCGTGAAAAGTTGCGTTATTATAATTGTGCAAACTTTGGAGTTTGGTTCGCGTTTCTCGCGCGATTTACCGCTTTAATCACACAAAAGGTATTTTAATGACTTTTTTGGCATAAAAATAATAATAAAATAATAATAAAAATATTAACATACAAATATCTATGCATAATGTATAAATATATATGCACGTAATTCATTGATGTATAGATTTTTGTGTGTTCGTATACATGAATATATTTATATACAGTATATAAACTGACACAAACGGACGATCGTGACGAAAACTCGTAAAATCGCGAAATTCACGATAAGAAATCTATTTTTATATATTTTTTCGCGAATATAATATTCTTTCTCACTCGTTTTGGCAGAGCAACGAAAAGAGCCTACGACATTTGGTCCGAGTGACGTCACCAATTGCCACAGACAGAAAGTATTAAAAATGAATAAAAAAAAAGAAAGAACAATTTAATATTTTTATTTCTACTTCATTAAACTGTACTTTTGTTAATTTCCTGATGTGAGAGAGATTTCGGACTCCCTTCGTTTCGAAAGTCTACTTGAATGGCCAAATTGCCAAATATCACGGATTTCATCGGACGCGAGGTTCGTTAATGAAGATTATTATTTTTAATGAAATAAAATGCATTATTCAGCAGCAATATCGTTTTTTATTATTCCTCGGAAATATTGATGAAATTGAGGCTTTTATTCGCGTGCAACAGATTCTCTACACCACGTGGTACACGCACGTTGTATTATTTATTTTTTAATTAAAAAACTCATTATTTATTGCCCATTCAATCGACATCATTATCACGATTCCATTGAGCTTGATTTGTGGTTTTTTTTTGTTCGGATTATATTTACTCCGATAATCTGATTTATGAGCAAGGGTTTGTCTTCGAATTAATGTGCACTTCGTATGTTGATTCGACGATTTAATTATATTGCTTGCTCTGATGATTTATTAAAACTTTAACCTCACGAGTGTCTTTGGTATTTTGAAAAATGTTACGTAACGTAATCACATTTGATATTTAACATACGATGAACAAGGCAGCAATGTTTATTAACCCCTCGTGTCCAGGGAGGCGAAGACCTAAATCCAGCCTTTTTGGAGTTTTTTCAAACTTCTTATTTTTCCGATAAAATGTTTCATTGAAAAATGTCAAAATTCAGTTGCACAAAGTTTTTTTCAGTAATAAATTCCATTATTTAGCGAATTAATAATGATGCTTAATAAATAAACAAGCAATTCTTTCATTCAATAACTACGATAGTAGTCTCGTCACATTCATTTCCAAAAGAGAGTTCGAGAGAGTTCGAAAAATATCGACGGAAAAGAAAAGTGTATTGGTAGAACAGTTTCGGAGTTATTTCACGTGAACTATGATTTTTTGAATGTTTCCAATAAAAACGTGTGTAAAATGGCGAATCCTTGTGAAATTTTGCACGTCGTTTCTCAATAATGGTTCGAATGTGTCTTCAAAACGAAAAAAGAATTGTATCTAAAAAAGCTTTGACGAGACTACTATCTTAATGTGATAAAAAAATAATAAAAAAATGACAAAATAAAGAACTGAAAAGATGAAGAAAAAAGTATGATCGAGTATAAACAAATACTCACGTGGTTGAGCAAGGGCGAAAACACTCTCGGTTTTAGCAGAGTACTCGTCAATTTCTTCGTGATGCGTTATCCCTGGTTCAACGGGTTGCGGTTGATCAGCCTGCATGCCGTACATGTCCATGAGTTTGGAAATGGGTGGAATCCGTGGCAAAGCACGTCCAGTCATATTAGGTGCTTGTTTCAAGCCGAGCTTATTCAATATTTGTTCTTTGATAGCTTCTAGGCTCATGGCACGAATTTCTTCGTGCATCCGACACGCGTTGCATCCATGACTTGCAAGAGCGAGCATACGACTTTTCGAAGTCGAAGATTTGCCGTCAGTACCGTAAGGTGCGTCGAAAGCACCTACGAGTACCAACGACAAACAAACGATAGCCCTTGTTATCATTTCGTCAATGAATTATTCGAGCCTTTTAATTCGAGGCTAATTATATCGAAATTTGTCTAAATTATTTATTATTTATTTGTTAATTAATGATATTGTTGTTGTATTTTTTTAAATCACTGTTATCAATGAAGGATCACACGTAACCATTGAACAGCGGATTTTGTTGATTTCTTCATCTATAATTTTCTTCTCCTTTATTCTTCTTCCTCTTCTTCCTCCTCTTTTTCTTCGTCCTGTTTCTTCTCCTCTTCTGCTGTCTCTTCTTTATCTACTCTCTCTCTCTCTCTCTCTCTCTCTCTCTCCTGCTCCTCCTTCTCCTCCTCCTCCTCCTCCTCCGCTTTCTTCTTCTTCTTCTCCTCCTCCTCCTCCTCTAAATAACCCTTAATCTTCGAGCAACTTTTGAGGCTTTGTACGATTTGTATTAGTCACGAGCGTCTCGCCGGCTTGGTAGCTTTACAACCCCCTCGGTGTCGTTGTCCTCCTCCGCTTCCGAGGGATCTTCTGACGTCTTTGAGCTCCGCGCCACTCACTGCCAGCTTCTTCTTCCCCTAACTTCGTTTCTCACACCCAACCTCCTACCTCCCTCCCGCCCACCTTCAACGACTCCCTACCGAATCCTTTTCTCGCTCCTCTGTCTCTCTTTCTCTCTCTCTCTCTTTCTTTCTTTCTTTCTTCCTCTCTTTCTCTCTCACTCCCAAATACCTCTGTCCTGGTTCACGAGGACAACGCGACGATGTCAAAAATCACTTCCTTCTTTCTCGATCTCTTTGCTTTTATTTATTATTCTTGATTATACTCAAATCTTCATGGACTCTTTCTTTCGATCCTAAGCTTCGAGAATTCAAAGTCGATGTTAATGCACCAGAGAAGATTTTCCAACGAGAAAAATTCATCTACTTTGAAAGGTCAATTGCTGAACGAATTTTCAAAGACACTCAAATCATCACGAACGTTTACGAATTTTCACAATTTTTCACGATTAAGTGGATTCAGTAAAAAATAAAAATCACAGTCTCCAAGCTTTTTTTCCTCTTTCTTTCTCTCTATCGCTCTCTTCCTCCCTCTCTCTCTCTCTTTCTCTCGCTCCACCTGCTATCGCAAATTCTTGTCAACTGTTCGTTCACTCGATGTTAACACGTGCCACTGCTCGCCGCTTAATAGCTTGTAAACGATCAAGACTTTTTTTCTCCGATTTAATCGACTCTCGCAGTAAAGGCAGGAGACTACAATGAGAAACCAAACAAGAAAAAAACGCTAGAAGATCCACACACTCACGCGCACTTTTGATGCATATTTTCGAAGCTGTGTTTAAATCGTAAGCGATTTTCGTATCATTATCGTGGCACTGTCACGCACCGATTTATCCGACGATGTGAAAAATTCGTCAGGTTTCTCCCGATCCTGTGGAAAACCATGTTTTTCTTCTTTCTCTTTATTCCCTCAAATATAATTGCTTGTCTTTTGTATCGCTCTCTTATTTTCGCTCGCGCACAAAAAATATATATTCACAGGTGAAGAACAAAAAAATCGGTAATTATGATGACCACGATTTTCAAGCTCGTTGGGATTAATCGGAGAGCGAGAATACCGATCTCTGGATATTTCTGTTGAGATCGGTATGAGAAAAGAGAGGATTAAAAAGAGAAAAAAAAAGGAATTGCGGGCAAAGAAAAGTCGGCAGATCGGTAATGTTGCTTTTTTTTCGGTGATTAAATCATTAATTTGTTTCTCCGCGTAATGAAAAATCCCATTTTGTCGTTGTTGTTGTTTTTCTTGTTGTTGTAGTTGTTGTTGTTGTTGTTATTGCTGTTGTGTTGTGCTTTTTGTGACACGCGATCGCGGTTTAAAGTATAGCCGGTGGTGAACGGGCCCGATGGTACGGGAATCTCGCTTCTTCGACGAGTCTTCTCGTTACGATCCGGCCGGCTCTACTGACTCGACTGATTCCATATTATCGCGAATTTCGCGATATCCACAGAGAGAGAAGAGAGAGACAGAGAGAGAGAGAGGGAGAGAGAGAGAGAGAGAGAAAAGGGATGAGAGAGACAGTGAGAGGGAGAGAATAAGAGAGTATAATAAAGAGAGAAAAACGATAGAGGATAGAGAGGAGAGAAAGAGAGAGAGAGAGAGCGAGAGAAAGAGAGAGAGAGAGGGAAAGAGAAATTTGTGTATGATGCTAAGAGCTTGCTGGCCTGTCAAGCACTGAGTCAGGAGGCGCCCGTCCTCACCGCATATATGTTGAGGTGGGAGCTTCGGAGCTCGCCTCTCTCTCTCTCTCTCTCTCTCTCTCTCTCGTTCTCTCATTCTCTCATTCTCTTTCTCTCTTATAGCCCTGTCCTCTTGCATTCCCTTCTCTCTCTCTCTCTCTCTCTCTCTATCTCTCTCTTCTCTTGTCTCATACGTTTCTCTTGTAACTTTTGTACAATCTCTCTTTCCTCTTTCCACTCATCATCTTCTTTATCTCACGCATTCGCATGTACAGACAGCAAGAAACTGCATCCACCATTCTCTGTCCTCCATTTGCTACCATTTCTATGAAAGCCTCGATTTATATACCGATCTTTCTGCTACCACCACATTTATTTTGACCCTTCTCCTCCTCCTTATTCTTACATTCTCCCCATATCGAACTTTTATTCTTCAAATTTATCCGGAAAACATACATTTTCCTAATGAATTGTTTAACAATTTTTTAAGTTTTTACAATTGATTTATTTATCAAGGCTTTAAATAAACCTGGCAGGACCTTAAATAGTATTTTTTTCGATCATATTATTTTTTGCATATAAAAAAAAAATTCATCCTAACAATTTTTGTTTGACTATATTGTTTAGCTATATTTGAATGTTAACCACAAAAAATATGAAATCAAAATGAAATTAAAGTGCCTTGCGATTCATGAATAAATTCAGAATTATAATTTTCTTGTCTCCGTCTCCACCGAGTGAAATGATTTTCTAAAATTAGAAGAGAAAAAAACTATTTACGAAAGAATAATGTTCACACGACAGGGACCGATCGATAGTTTTTCGATGTCGCCATCGATCGAATAGCCAATTGATACAATGCTTCGAAGATGTGTTCTCAGGGTCATCGCATGTCGCGTCGGCCTGATCGAAAATTTGACTAAACAATCTTCCTCGGTACTGATTTTGTTTTTTTTTCTCCTCTCGTAACTGATCGCCACGATAGCCGAATGAGATAATCGAAATATTCGTCCAGATAGAACGACAGACGAGCCAATAAAAATTCGTCGATCTCCCTACTGCAATTCTCTCGCGCAAACTTCCTCGTTCTGCATTTTTTATTCAGCGATCTGTTTCTCTTATTGTTCTTCGTCGTTTTTTTCTTTCGTTTCACTACTTGAGTGTGCACTCGGTCTATTGTTGCGCTACGTCATTTTTTAACACATGAAATCACGTGATCTTGCGTAAGGATTGAATTTATGGTGACGTACAAATTTTAATTCAACGATTTGACGATTAAAATTTAACATTGAAAAGGATTCGACCTCGTAGCTTGGAATTAGTTCAAATATTAAACAAACTATTTGAATAATTATGGTGTAAAAATAAATAATAATAATAATAATAATAACCATTGTTCCAGTTTAAACTAAAAACTTGAATACGTTTGTAAAATTCTTGAACAATTTTTTTAAACGAGAAAGAAAATGGCATGCAGAATCGTCACCTTCTTCGACGTTGTGTTATTTTTTAATATTTTTTTTCATTCTTTTTTCGACGTTTGGAAATTTCTGCCCGTTGATTTATTCGCTCCGAAAAAAAGCGACGGAAAAAAAGTGAAGAAAAAAAGCGGACATTGGAAGCCACCCAAAAATTCTTTCAGCTGCGCTCGGTCGCATCTCGGTCCGATCGAGACCGGCGGCGAGCTCTTGCTTCTGACCCTGAACTCCGCCGCTGGTCCCGACGAAAATTTTTATAGCACACGCGAGGGGTGACGATGTATTAGCCGGTGTATAATTTGGAATTTTGACGATCGTCTGGCTTCCCAGATCGATTCGCGTCGTTTCCGTTCCTCTCTAAAGTATAACGAATAGAGATCAGTTTTTATTATCGCTTTGGGTTCGGTGACCGCCATTTTGGTTCACACTGATTTTCAAGATTTTTTTACAATTCTCGTATTAAACAACGACCAATCAAAAATCATTATAAAAAATTCTATGAATCATTTCACTTTTCCAATGAATTAATTGCCATCGCGATTATTTATTTTATTAATCATTTATCCTCCGGTCTTTTTTTTTCGTCCTCAACAGATTTTCTACATTTCCATCTGCATCCATTGACCAATTGGAACATCGATCCAAAATTTCATTCTGGTCACCCGTTACATGAAAACTCCGTTTGTCGACAAATTAGAACAACTGTTCGGATAACTGGGGTTAATACATTGTTTCTCAATAAATTAATCGAGGCTAGAAGAATAAGGATAAATCGTACATTATGAACTCTTTGTACTACAGATAACACGTTCGATTTATGAAAAGATATGGAGAATTCGATGGCTGAGAAACATTTTTTTCAAATTCAATATATTATCAATTATTTAAATGAATAAAGTACTGATTTAAGGCTGCTTCACAAACAAACAAACATTTTTGTGAAAACAAAAATTTTGAGCCTTATGCTTGAGTCACTTGTCAATCTAAAACATCTAAAAAGTACTGTATGCGATTTTTTGTGTCTTGAAAAATGTAGATTATGGAATGTTTTAAATAAATATTATTATTGAATGTACATTTGTCGAAAATTATTAATTATTTATTCCTATGAAAAGTGTGCGGAGGCTTAGAATTTCAAGGAATTTATCATTTTTCAGCAAATTATAATTAAACTTTGATTTTAGACTGACGTTAATTTTCATAAAAGGGAGCATGTAATTTAAAAAAACGCTTGAAAATAGTAATCACTCGAAAATAACTTTCGTATGCGTTTACAGCACAATTTAAAACTCTAGACTCATGGGCTCAAGGATTTACGACTGCGGGGCCGTAGAATCGGCCATTTTGAAGCCAAAGGACAACAGTTCGTCGATAAATCATTTTCTCCCGGTTAATTATCCCTTCTCGTAGCGAAAAAGACTGGGACGACGTGGCAAAAAGTGTCGCAATTCGGCCCACTTCGGCCACCCACAATCTGGCAAATTATGAGAAACATGTGAGAGATTCGGTTTTAAAAAGTGCTTGACTTGACTGAGAATCGCTTACATAAAGGACATTCCAAATGAGAATAATTTCTAAAGCCAAAAAACCAATCCAAAAAAAATGTCCAAGAATTTCAAATGAAACCATTTCCCTTTTTGTTTTTTTTCGTCGTCATTCGTTATAACTTATTTATTTATTTATTCATTTATTGTCATTCTACGAAAAACCACAGGACCATTAATGATTCGTTTTTGCCGAAACGATATTGAATTTTTCAAAAATTGGATTTTTCCAGTTTTATATGGAAAAAAAAAAAAAAATCATATTTATACGTTTGAAACGGAAGGTCCGATGTATTTAAAAAAATATGTGTACATTTATCGATGATGACTTGTGTCCTATGGTCAAGCGCAGCATGTGGTATATGCGCATCGACGACTAAAGGACGAGACCCAACGGAGCAAAAATCCCGATACTCGCACATATGTTCTTCGCTTATTCTCATCTCGCGTATTTAAACGTCCGAGGCCCCATGCATCGCGACGACAATCCATCATCTGGACGACCCAATCGTCGAATCCCTCAAACTTAATGTATATATGTATATATGTGACAATATATAAGATTGCTCCTTAATTTATTAGGTCGTTTGTGGAAAGAAGACGACCAGCAGGTGGTCCAAAAGAGGAGATACGATCCTCGCTGCACGTCGTCTGTTTCAAAGCTTCACCATTTTTCCCTTCTTTCGTTGTTTCGTTGTTTTTTTTTTTTTGGTTTTTTTTTTCTTCGGTCCCATAATGACTAATTTATGACGAATTTACAATGAGTTAAGAAATTTGTGGGTCACTTTTTCCGAGCACGAGAGAAGTTGCTGGATAATTGAAAAATAAATCGATTTTTGCCAATCGATTGATTATCGAAAGTGTGTGTTTATTCAGTTCCGTTTAGTATAATCATTGCTGTTGTGTTTTCATATTTATCTCGATCATCGATCGCAGCTGAGACAACAACGAGAGCCCTGCAAATAGTATCGATCAACCGTTCGATTATTTTGTTTATTTAATTCAAATAAATCTTTTGAAATATTGTTGTCTTGTATTGAAAAATATTTGTTTGCCCGTGTAACAGGCCTTTTGACTTTTCAAGCATAAAAGTAAATTTAAGTTTGTTTGTACATACGTTATGCATTTTTTCAAGAATTCATCATTGTTTTTTATCTTTTATTTATCTCTCGCTATGATCCAAGACTTTATCGTCTCATGACAAAATCATTTTAAACGTCAAATTTACTCGCTGTCGGTAAAATAGCAAAAACTGTACCTACTGTTGATAATAAATTAAAAAATCGTCCTTTCGTCAAATATAAAAAGTAGAACTCATAACTTATCGACTGTGAGTAAAAAGAATCATAAACGAAAATTGAATTGATTCATTGTTTACATGTTTGATGACTTCAATTCAATTAAAAATAATTTGATTCACATTTTTTGACAAGAATTGAATAATTGAAACTACTGTCGATTTTCTGTATTCATACAACTTTATTGGTCATCGTTTATTTCATTATATATTTATTTACACGTGTTTTTTTTTCGTTGTTTTTCGTTCAACATAGATTATCATACACATTGAATAATTAATAATAAACTGTAATAAATGAATAAAACAACAAATAAATTGAGATACGTTGTCTCTTTTCATCAAATAATTTTTAGTTTCTGGTTCATTTTCTCCAGAGTTCATTCAATTATACATGATCTTTTTTTTGTTTTGATAATTAACAAGAGCACATCGCCAATGGCAAGAAAAGAATACGTCATTTTATGAAATATCAGAACTTGTTTTCTTCTGTTCTACTTTTTAAATTATTATTTTTTGTTTTATTTTTTTCATGGCAAACGCTCAGATTGATCGACACTTTTGTGATAAATCGAAGCGCGATAAAAATTCGAGGTGATGGAGAAAACGTCATAAATAATGGCACTTGGTGCACTGGCACACTTACTTTTTCGACTTATTGCATTTAACGGAAAAATTCCGTTCACATTGATGCTTTTTTTTCTTCATTTTCGTCTACTTTTTCCTTCTCGTTATCATTCTTCATTAAAATATATTCTACAACAATAATACCGTCTCTATTTATCACTCCTCGCAATAATTCATTCAAACACTAATTATTCCATCACAGTCCCGAAATTTTATAAAATTCCTACTATTTTTTTTGTACGCCTCTGTATAAAAATTATTTTTATTCATTTGCGAAATGAATTGACAATGATTCACTCGATTTGTAAAAAAATTTCAATCTTCGTTGCATTTTTCGTGCTCGTTCTAAATTACGAGAATAATTTTTCTCAAAAATATCGTTGATTGGCGATTTTTCTCGATGGCCTGCACGAGAATCGCCTTCGATCGTATCCTCTTGTAAAATATATATTTTTATTTATATTTGTGTGGGTGTTTTTTTTTTTCGTTTGCGTTTCATTGTCGCGATTGCAGAATTAACGGAAGACATTTGTTTTTTGTTTTAAATGATACACGATTTTTCCCTCGTTTCGTTTCGCTTTAGAGAAAATATTAAAAGTCGTTGTCCCAACCGGAAATATCGTCCGGTGGAGGCGGATCGGAATCTGGTGGATATTCGTCAAAGTTCGCTGTGTCTGTGGCATTTTGAACTCTTGGCATTATCGGTGGCTCCAAGGTTCTGGCTCGAAGACCTTCCCAATTGAAGCCATCGAACCATCTGAAAAAATATGATAAATAATGTTGTTTAAGATTTTTAAGAAAGTAAATAAAGTAAAATTTCCATTCATGGATTTTTCCGTCTCGTCGTTAACGAAGAATCCAAATAATTCGAAAAAGAGATAAAAATCGTGGAAACTCGACTTCATTTTCAAAACAAAATATGATTTCAAATAATTTCACTCACTTGTGTTTTTGTATTTCACTAATTCCACCTTTTTGATATCCTAGACGTTCGGCTGGATTGTCTCTGAAAAAAAAAAAAAAACATAAATCAACAGGTGAAAAATGTATCGTAATTTTTTTTTAAATTTAATTCATCAATAAACTCTAAAGATGTTGAAATTACGTGATAAAAATAGTAATGAAGATTAACTATTAACCTGCAAAGTTTCTTAATCAGCGCAGTGGCGTTTCTCGTAATCGATCGTGGAAATTCGATGGCATCGATGCCCTTGAGAATAATATTGTAAGTTTTCATAGGATCGGAGCCGGTAAACGGTGGAGTACCGGTCAACAATTCAAACATGAGAACACCGAGTGACCAATAATCTGCGCTAATGTCGTGACCGCGATTAAGAATAACTTCCGGTGCGACGTACTCCGGTGTACCGCAGAACGTCCACGTTTTTCTTCCGTGATCAAGACGTTTTGCGAATCCAAAGTCCACGAGTTTGACGTAACTGGACAATACAAAAAATTAATACAATTTTTATAATTTTTATATTCTAAAAAATGTTCAACGTTAACCAACATTTTTTTTGTTTCTGAGATTTCGTTATTTCAATTTTTTTTTTCGATCGTGACTGATCAGAAATCAAAAATATAAATATTCAATTATTTCGTCGAATCAAAAAATATTTTTTATGCTCGTTTGTTAGCTTTTGTAGATATATATTTTTCATGCGGTCGGAAAAAAAGAAAAAAAATTGGTAACGAAGATACAAAAGAGATGAATTCTTACCCTTGACCATCGAGCAAAAGATTTTCTGGTTTAAGATCTCTGTATATGATATTCCTGGAGTGTAAATAGTCGAAAGCCTCGACAACGCAGGCGGTGTAAAATCTGGTTGTGCCATCGTCAAAATGTCCTTTGTCACGTAAGACGGTCCACAATTCACCACCGAGACAAGCCTCCATGAGCATATAAAGATATTTACGATCCTTGAATGTCTTGAATAACTTAACAACGAAATCACAATCCGCCTCGCCCATTATTCTTTTTTCAGACATAATGTGTTGTTGTTGTCTCGTTTCGACGATCTGAGCTTTTTTCATTTGTTTAAGAGCAAACGAGCGACTACCGTCGCCGTTTATTTGGACGAGCTCGACACGACCGAACCCACCGACACCCAAAGTTGCCAAAGGACGAAGATCTTGGAGTCTGAGGTCTCGGAATTCTTCGTTGAGCCTGAATAATCAATAAAATTATCAATTAAAAAGAAAAATCTTTTCAGTTTCCACAGCTGTGTAAGAAAGTGTTTATTTTTATAAATGAATTAATTAACATTTTATCTATAAATATTCAGGATAATTACACTTTTGTGCGTATCAATTATCAGATAAAATATTTTCATTTCTAGATAAAGATAATGAGGTTGATTGAATAAAAATAAACGTTATTTTTATATAAAACTATGAATATATTTGCCAGCATTGATTACTTTTCTCACGCAACTCTTTCAACCAACGGTTTTCAATCATGAAAGGATTTAAGGGAAAAAAAATATCGATTCACCGGACGTGTATCAGGGAAAGTAGAAAGTTCGTGAGTCGAATAAAATGTAGTCAAGATAATTGTTGGTTATTCGCGTACATTGCGGAAAGTTTAAAACTTGTGCTAAACCAATTGACTCCTCGTCAAATATGGACTGCGAAATAACAATTAAGCGAAACCCGCAAATTTTTTAATTTTATTTTATCGTTACTCGTGTAATTATATTGCGAATTATATTACTTTTTACAATTGCCCTTTTTACGTTGTCAAAAAATGTTTAAAATCTGAAATAAATGTTTATTTTTGTATTTTTTCGTAATATTCAGTCAATTCACATTGTTTTGCTTCATGGGAACGCCCCGTACGTTTACTGCGAAATTATTACACTGGCAATAAACATAGGAAAATCTACTCTAACCGGTCGCGTGCCGGGAGTTTCACTCGACGAATCATCCGACGTTTGTTTTTTTCTTTTTTTTTCAACTTTCATCGATTTATTTATCGGTCTAATGCAAATTCTAGAAAGTCATATTTTTCCATACTGGGAAATGAGAATCCTTTTAATCGCACTGCTTTTGGTTCATGTTTTTTTTTTCTTTTTTTATACAAGTTTGATAAATAATTCGATATTTTTTTGGGACACCTTTTGAACTTACGTCTTCATCGACTGATCCTTGGGTAATGCGTGAAACACAAGGACAGACAGTCATATTTTTCATTATTTTAAATACTACTTTTTCGTTTCCTACTTATTCGATATCCAATAAGGAGACATATTCTACTTTCTCAGTGTGTAAAAATCCATTTTTTTTGTATCGTCTTATTCGGAGGTATGACATTTTTAGAATACGTCTTCAATTTTTTTTTCGGAGCATTCTCGATTATTGAAAAGTTACAGACGCAGATAGAAAGAGTTGCTCGAATGCTCCTAATTCTTCAGACGTTTATCTCAAAAGACAAAATCGAAAAAATGATCTGAAAAAATCTGAATTGAAATTCCTCCCAAAATTTTTTCGTAAGAAACGAGAAAACTCCAGAAATGAACGAAAATGTAAAATCGCTGTTTTATGATTTTTTTCAAAACAGAGTGAAAATTTGCTGAAAATTGGATTTTAAGATCCGAAGAAAAGTAGAATGTGCCCTCAAGTTATTGCGAATTATTTAAGGCAAAGATTGGTATCCGGTTGAAAATTTTTTTTACCTTCTACGTTCAACGAGTTCGTCCTTGTATCTCGTGCGAATTTCGTCCAGAGAAGAGATCAGTTGGTTGAAGGTTTCGCGATCGATTACGAGACAACTGACTCCTTCGGAATCGTCGGCTACGATGTTCGCTGTTCTCAGATCGTCACTGTTGTCAAATGAACGTGAAGAAAAAGGAACGTGAAGGAAAAGGAGGAAAAAAATGAGTTAATTAACTTTTCCAGTATTTGAATATTGATTAATGCTCGGAAAAATGATTTTTGTGTACGAACCCTTGGAGGGCTTTTTCCCCAAAGAAGTCACCTTTGCCGAGTGTTCTTATGTACTTTTCCTCGGTAGTGTCGGGCTGTTTAATCGTAACACGAACCTGACCTCGGCTGATGATGAAGAAAGTGTCGCCACGGGCGCCCTGCCTTATTATGTAATCGCCATTATTGTAGAAAGTCTGTGAAAAGTTGAAACAAAAATGAATTTCAAAGTCAAAATAAAGTTACGTCGATTATAAACTTTTTTTGAAAAATGAATCAATCGCGACTCTTTTACCTCTTCGAGAACATCGGAAATTTTAATGAGCGTTTCGTCCGGAAGATTCTTGAAAATAGGAACACTAAAGAAAAAATATTTCAACAATTATATCCATGGAAATAAAAATAATACAAATCCATGTTGAAATCAATATTTTTTTGGCGATTTTACCTCTTGAGAAAATCAGTATACTCGGCTTGTCTCGATAAACCAGTTCTCATCATAATTGTTTGGAAACATTGTCGATCGATCGCCCACAATTGACAATCGGTTGCTGCTGTTATCGTCGCGGTTCTTTTGCAATTGTACAAAATAGCAAGTTCACCGAGTACTTTACCAGGTGCTAACGTACTCAGGTATTTTCCATCTCTGGAAACTTCCACTTTGCCTTCTGTGAATATAAGAAATACGAAAAATTGATAAAGATTAATAAATAAAAGAAAGCAAGAATGGATTATTTCAGTAAATAAAAATCGCGACCTGGTACAGTTCGTAACTTCGAAAATAAATCGATTCGAAAACCAACATTTTCGTGAAGAAAAATAATCCTATTTATTGCCAAATCCTGTTAGTGATAAATAAGAAAACAAATACATTTTAATTATATAGACGCAAAAGCATAATTCTACCAAAACAACGCAATCTAAATCACGAAATCTCCTGGCGAAGCTCATAAAATTCATGATTTCGCGTACTTATATCGCGGGGTGTAAAAAAACGAAAAGAAATAAAAATAAAAACATTTCATTGCCGGTTTAGCGATTATTCACGCTTGCTCTTTCCGCGTACAGTCAAATCGGCCGAGTTACACAGACGCGAGCCTATTATTACGCAAAATGAGTGTTGCTTTGCTTTTTGTATTTGAACGATCGGAGGATTTATGAAACTTGAAATAAACGTACGGGGAACGGTCCACGGTCACTCATTGTCCGGTTCGTTGCTTTCACTTCCATCGGATATTTCATAGTGTAATAATACTCGTATAAAGTAACTGTATTGTCTGCTTAAAATGCAACTGTAACTATTTTCTACTTTGCAATTGTACTTAAAAAAAAAAAAAAAATGCGAGTACAGTATTTTTTTGTAAATTTCAATTTTTACGTTAAGCTTTTAGTCTCATCAATTTTTAAGATTTATTTAAAAACTGCCAAGTATTGAATTTTAAATGAAATGAAAATGAAAGGATGAAAATAATGTAATTATTCATAGTTAATAGAATTAAAAAAATTGATATGACTTTTTTTCGCGATAGATTAAAACTCAAGAGCAAAAGGAACCTTGGAGAAAGGATTTGGAGTGTCAAGAGTGTATTATAAGTTAGATTTTGCCCCCGCAATAATAACGTCCCACGTCTTGTGAAAAGAAGAAGATGAAAAAGAAGAAGAATGATCGTCATTAGAGTAGCACTTGCTCGTGACTAACAAGACCCCATGAATTAATGCGCCTGATTTAAGATTATTCTCTCGCCCGGATGCTGGCCTATTTGTCTCTCCGCCCTCGTTCTCAGTTGTCGCACGTTATCATCGAGTTTCATAACTTTTTCGACCCGATTAAATGTACGTATTTTCTCGCGTCTTGAATTATTCCTATGTACGCATCGTTGTATTAACATTTTTCATCGTTTCTCGTGTCTGTCTTCTGCTAAATGTCTACTTGAGGGCTAAATAGAGCATCGAATTACGTGTTCAAGTACTCAGAGGTTCCCAATCCAATTTGTAACACGCCCCACATGTTTCCTGCTTCATCATATTATTGAACTGACGAATTCCAAACGAAAGTCAAATCTATTCAAAGAACTTTTGATCAAATTTGACAACTTTTCATTCGATAATTTCAACTATTTTTCATTTATTTGAATTTTTTTTTTCAATAGATAAAGATTATTTTATACAAAATAGAAAAAATACAACTTTTTATTGATCAGTTTCAACTATTGTTCATTTATTCGAGTTTTTTTAATAGATAAACATTTTGTTCTAAAAATAGGCAAACATGAAGGAAACCCAAAAAATATTGATGTTTTTTTTTTATATTGAAACAAAATAAGACGAAAATAAGTGATATATTTTTGTAATTTTCATATGCAAATTGAATTGAAACAATATATTGGGTAATAAGAAAAGAGTTCTTCCCACATGTTCGAGTATACGTGACATTAAAAAGTCAATGTTTATTCCTCGTGCTGTCGCGATGTTTTGCAACGACCATCCGGCAGTCGACTTATGTTTAAAGGAGCAAAAAGAAAGACAATACAATAAAAAGGAGAAAAAACAAGAAAGTTTTGAGCCACTTCCTTTTATACAATATGTATATTTGTCTCTCGTTTCTACGACATTCGTAATTTCCTGTTTGCGAAAAAAAAGCATTGAATCGCAGAGTTTGACGAAATACGAGAAAGGCCAAATATGGGGGATAGTCGTCGTTGCACCGGTTGGCATTTAAATATACAAATGCACGTTACGAATCGCGAATAATAAATAAGGAAAAGTTGTCGATTGATTCTAATATTTTGATTTTTTTTTTCGTACGAAATTACCGAACGCAGCAAAAATAAAAATAAATTACACCACTTTTGAAACAATGTTTTATTTCAAAAAGAATAAATCAAATAAATAAATTTTAATCCCATTAAAAATTCATTGAAATAATAAATAAATTGCAAAATAATATCTTCAAATATTTAATTAATTATTCACTGAATAAAATTACTTGATCAATCAGTGAATAAATTTATTTTTCATTTCCATACAATAAAAAAAAAAACGAAAATCAACCCACTCGTTAATTCCATGATCCTCTTAAAAATTCGTTCGAAGAATGAACCACGATTTTGTTTTCATTTACAAGAAATATAGGTCGACGGTTTGATCCTAGGCTTGGGCAACTATTGATAATCGTTGATCCCTAAGGGCTAAGGAATTTCGTCATTCGAAAGAGAAAGTTTGCGAAGGAAACGTCTGTCTTCATTTTCCTGGAGAGACCGAGGAACAAGGCAAAGGAATAAAGTCTGGAAGGGTATGGAGTCTGGTGGAATGCTTTGTGGTTGTCCGGGTACTTACGACACACCCATCCAAGGAATATCGAAGATGTGTGTGCGTGTGTAAGAAACTATATACGCGAGCTAGAATGACGACGCATGTAACAGGACAAAGAGTTCATGCCTCGCATACGATACTCTTTGCTTCCATATCGAGGGACCGTGTAGAGGTTCTACTAAAAAAATCGACTTGTGTAACTGTCAACGAAGAAAGTTTGAATGTATAAATATGTAAAAAAAGTAATTATGAACAAAAGAAAAAAAAGTCCTGCTGGACGATGGCAAAAAGATTCTGCGATCGACTAAAAATTCAGGGATAATTTGAAATCCAGAAAACTTATGCAACGTGGTAATCAAAAATGTCATTTATAATTTGCATCAGTTTATAAAAAGAGCGAGAATGAAAGAAAAGTCGAAAAGTCTTGAGGAAATTTACTCAAAATCGTTTCTATTCGATTCAGAGACGAAGAATTTAGTAACAATTTATATTTCGTCATGAAATATCTTTCCATCCGGCATTGAGCCAACGACAATTTCAAAGTGGCTCTCCGCCAAGGAAAATGTCTAGAATTGAGGAAATTCCCCACGGATGATCGAAAAATGTATCGCGAGAGGATTTAATATCAGTGGTTTTACGAATTGATCAGACTGTCATGATTTTTCGTCGAGTGTATAAAAAAAAAGCAATAAGATTTTTTGTTACGAGACAGTATAACGATAATCTGAACATGGCTTGGTAGAAAATCCTCAAGTGAGTCGTGTGAAAGCGGAAAAAGAAGTGGGGCCGACCGCCATTTTTGTTTGCAATCGTTACGATCCCCTAATGGGAATTACGAGTGAATAACATTGTTTTATTTTACCATGCAAATGAATTTGCCTATTCTGGGAAAAAAGTCAAATGTAAGCAAAGAATTTAATTAATTAAACATTTCTTCATGTTCATTTAAACGAAAACCACAAAAGATGCCAAATTTAGTTGCAAAACAGAATAAAACAATAAACCAAAGAAATATTTTCAATCATAACATTCGATGATTGTCGAATAAAAATTATTATCACAAACATAAAATTTTCATAACGTTCTCCATAATTTGTGGAGTAGAAAAATAATTGAAGATGTGATGGTAACCGTGAAAAAAGGGGAAGGATCGAGAACCGCAGGTCGTTGAATTGATCGCCACAGTGACCGAGTCATCGCCCTACGATGGGCGCGAGTCGAGCATTGTGACCAAATTAGATCGCGGAGTCTCCAGACGCCCCCGTGAGTCAGATGGTTCGACATTGAGCAAGCGAAAATCTTCATTGGTAAGAATTGACCATCAGAAAGCCATGGAAAGTTTGGGAATTAAAAAGTCGAATGAATCGATCAAATATTCTTCAGGAATAAATGCCATTTGATTAACAAAAGAATATATAACATTTGTTATACTGTATCGACCATCAGAGCTTCATCCATCGCCCAACCATCGCTCCCCATTATCCTTGATCCGTTCTCCTTGTGTACTTTCTCCGCGGTCCCGTTCTCGCTTCGTTTCCCCTCAGTCAGCCCCTCTTCCCCCTTAAGACGTCTAATAAAATGCCTACAATCTCGTGGCAATGGCAAGACGAGACACTACGACCGGTTGACTACTCTTTGGTGGAATGATTAGGTCATCTTGTCGATGAAAACAATTCGCGCGTGTCTATGAGAAAACAATTCAACGATTGGCTAATGGTGAAAAGACAATGGACTAGAAAGTCATTACAGTCACCAGCCGAAGTTGCTACAAGTTCTTGCAAACCACCAACTTTTGTTGTAGAAAATGCGCAGTATTCGAAGAGAATCCGAAGTTATTTGAATGAAGGCAAGTATGCCTGAGTATATCTTTTCAAAGATAATCCAGTCTGCAGGTTTGTAAATAATTTAAAAAAAGTAGGAATTCTCCAACGGATGATTGTCTACCTTCTCTTTGTCGTCTTCTGGTGGGTTGAGGAGCTCCGGTTCTTCTCCGTCTGGCATAAGTGTGAACAGGAACAATGAGCCGAGGTCGCGGTATGAGAAATCCGCTTTGGTTGCTTTGTTGTTGTTCGATATGTTGATCTTTGCGGCGTCCATCCAAAACAGTACGGAGAGATCCTTCGTCACTGTCTGTGCTAGTGGTGCCATTGCTAGATCTTGGCGATCGATCCTCTGAGGGGCTGGTGGATGAGCCACCTTCGAGGACTCCCTCGAGTTGGGTTATCACATCGGCGTAAGGTTTCGTCCTGCACGCGGTATCATCGTTGGATGGATTGCTGGTCGAGGAGCTGTCAATTTTTTGAGTTCTTGATGTACTGGTCCAATTGACTCCACATTCACGCCAGCTAGCTTCGTAAAGGAGCTCCATGGCACGACCTCTGGTGGCATCCGGGTCTAACAAGAGTTCCGGGTCCTCAAGGACAGCCCGACCTGGATAGCTTCTCACTTTCATTTTATTTTATTTATCGCCGATGTGATGTACCGAGCTTGCCACGAAAGAGTCAACTTCCGGAATAGTCAGACGACGAGAAGGATGTTTACGTGATTCCAGGATGTACAGTGGTCGTAAATGTCAGACATACTCCCCCAGCGTCAGTGTATGGTGAGGTCGGTGTCGATTAGTCACTCGGAGCATATAGCATTGAATCTTAAGCCTAACACACACTTGAACCCGCTTAAATGAAAATCTGACGAAACGATATTGGCAAACTTCCAGCCCGCATATCTCGTTCATCCAATTTAAATGTTGCCTTGATCCCACGAGGATTACAAGTCAGAAATGGGACTTGTTGGCTCAGTAACACAATGACAGTTCGCGGCACTTTTTTCAGTCAGAAAAACACGTATCATCGGACAAGCCAACATAAAGAACTCTTTTGCATACAATTTCCTAGGGTTTAATAATGATGACTGACAAAGTACCAATTGGACTAGTTTTGCAGTGAATCACAGTGGGTCTCCACTACGGTGTCAAAGACAACTTAAGTACAAATAGATCACACTTCGATCATCTTTCCTGCCTGACGCTTCTGCTGGGAAAGAAGGTTAAACCTAAAACTATGCCACACACTCACACACACTAGGGACTCTGTACTGAGACTTGTTTTCTGAGGCATTAGTTCGTGAACTAGAGAACCACGCGTCTTCTCACTGACAGCTCCCTGGAGTGTACTGGCTGGTAAAATAGCTAGTACGAGGCGTCGAGCTTGAGGAACCACGAGCTGCTAACACACAGCCAAGAAGAACCTCCGTTCTCTTCCCCTCTTCTGACGACACACATTCTCAAACACAGTACACACACACACGCACACACAGGCCCACACTGACATGACCTTACGAGAGAACAGCGGAGGCATACGGCATAAAGCGACCGAGTGGGCAATCCTATGCAGCATAAGGAGGAGAACAGCAAAAGCTGAAGCACAGAGAACCGCGGTTTACTGCTGTTGCTGCTGCTGCTGCACACAAGCCACGCAAATCCCCACTGCCTTCCCTAACAGGCCCGCTCTCTTCGACGTGAGAGAAAGGACAGCGGTTCTCAAATCCTTACGTTATTATACTTTTCAAACAGGATGTTACTTTCGGCCGAAAAACGTTTAAGGAACAAGGACGAATTCTCCGGAACGATCCAACATCGTAAACGCGTTAGGGGACCATTTTTTTTCATCCCCTTCGATGAATCCCTTCTAACAGCTGGCATTTATGGGACCATCGAACTTGTGACACTATTGCGAGGTTTGCAGCTTCCCAAGTCATTCCTAGAGGGCCATACTCTCTGTCTTTTGTCACCTTTTTTCTTTCACTCGGAACACCATTATTGGAAACCCCGAAATTAACATGGAAATTCGGATACAATTTCAAACTATGTGCAAATTTGTCGCTATCACTGAAACAGCGATGAGTTCCGTTTTTTCAAGAAATCGAATGATCTTGAGAATAACGAATCAAATGATTTTGTTTACTATAAAAATCCTTTTATCTCTGTTATTTATAGAACAGAAATAAATCTTCAACTTATCTAATGGATGGGCTCGTGATATGAGGATCTTAAAATAGTCCATCACTCGCGTATTTCATCACATGGATCACCTTGAAATATACATTCCAGAGACCTTTGTGCACGGATCACTTATTTTCTTTCGCGCTTCTTCGAAAAAATATCATAACCATCGGATTGTCATCTCAATAACGCTTAACAACTAAATTAATGTTTACGTTGGACCCTTTTTGAGCCTCACTGTGATTATGGAGGAACTTTCATTGACCCAACTTTTTATTTTGCAGTTTTTTTCATCGTTAAACTACTATTTCAACAAAAAATTGCATACTTTTTGTTGAAAAAAATTATTTTCTCCTAAACTACGATAAACATCGAATTGGCATTTTTTTTACAACCTCAATGCACTCTGAAGAATTTTTCAGAATTACTTAAAGAACTTTCGTATGGTGATTTTTGTGTTAAGAAATAAAAAAGTAATAAATTTCGAATTTGGATAAATTCGAATTCAGATTCGTAAACAACAAATCCAAATATTCTCGAGTACCTAATTTCAATTATAGGATTGCACACGTATCGAAAAATGTTGGCTCGAAGGATCAAATAATAAAAATTCGAAATTTCATTCAAACAGCGAAGAAATATTCTTACCTTCCATAACAAAAACGATAGAGCCGACATCTCCCTCCCTGATGATGATCGAACCAGCTGGGAAGGTAACTGGATACATGCAGTCGACAATCTCACGTATCTGCGTCAGTTCGAGGTTCTTCATGAAGTCATTGTCCAGTATCGCAGCCTTGATGAGTTCCCGAGATCTTGGGTTGAAAAAGAAAGAAAAAAAAATGGTTTGTTGAGAACTCGTTGAATTTTACGACTTTATTTTATTTACTGGAGTAAATAAGTCGATTATATGATGAACCAATGCATTTTTGAAGTCAACAATTGTACAAATTGTCAAAGGTCCTTGTATGAATAAAAAAAAATATTTATAATTAATCATCATTTTTTTTTTCATCTCTTAATTAATCCAATAAATCCTAACAATTTCCACAGCTAAAGAGGAGTAGGGGAATAGGAAAAATAATATTTATTAAGGATTAAAGAATCTCGCATCACGACGTACGAGGCCGTGGATCAAAGCGGCGAGTCACGTATACGCGAAGCAGTCACTATAGCTCGAGGCAACCATCGCGGGGGAGCACCATAATTTTTCTCTTCGCCCTTATAAGGCCATCCCCCTCTTCCCTCCGCTTTACCTTGCGTACACAACATCGAGAATGTTTCATGTTTGTACTCTCTCAAACTCGTTCGATCAGACGAGAACGCCCTTTCGATGTAACCTTGACCCAAAGAGAGTTATGCGTCAAGGACGAATAAGGGCACCGTTCAAAACGATCAACTTTTGAGGAGGTTGTTCGGAAATTCAATTTTTTCAATTATCCAGAGACGCTTATTATTATACGAACTTGAATTACCATAATTTGGTTAATATCGAAATTCAATTTCCAATGAGAAACAATTCAGACCGTACTGTTGCGTCTGTAATTAATTTTACACATACTTTTCCGTTTCTTTGAGAGAAGCCCTGATTTAGAAAAAATTGAATAATTATAACCAAGAGTACAGCATTTTTTATCAAAAATTTGGTTTTAAATTGGCGAACAAGACCAAATACAAAAATTCAGTCGAAATAATTGTTATTTTTTATTTATAATCTCTGGGAGAGAAAAAAAAATCAGAATAATTGATAATTTTTCAAAAAAATGATAATTTCTATACGATTCTGATGCCATTCCCAATAATCAAGATTTTAGAATTTTAGCAATCCGGCCTTAAAAAAAAAAAAAATTACAACGAAATGAAATTCGAAAGTAAGTAAAAGTCTTTTGAATTTAACTTTTTTGCTCGTCATCTACCTTTGAGGCTTGTTGAATTTGATGATGGGCTTTGAATCATTCCTCGATGGTTCGGCCGAAATAGCCTGTCTTTTCGATCTTTGTCCAGGACTGAGTGGACCATCGGGCATGCTAAGTTCGACGATTTGTCGAAATTTGTCGATCTCATTTTGCAAATAACGTATCGTGGCATCGCGATCGTCGAGAGTTTTTTCGAGCTCTTCGACGGCCTCGTCCCTTTGTCGAAGAGCTTCTGTTCTCTCGTACAAGAGTCTTTTCAAATCCGCAATTGAATCCATGTCGCCAGTATCGCGCACTCGCTTTATTTCCCCACGAGAATTATGATTTTTATGTTTTTTAGTAAAACGAATTCTCTTTTTGGAGAAAAAATAAAAATATCTTTAAATTATTGACAGAGTTTTGTTGAAATTTTTAACGAATGTCTAACAAAATCTAATCAAGTGGCAAAATGTCACAAAAAATTGTAACGGCCTTGAAATTGCCTGAGAAATGTTCCGGATTCCATAAAAACCATAAAAATCCCTAAAATCCTCGAAAATTCATCCGAAACTAACAAAAAAGACCACCAAAAAATTGAACCGAAGATTTCCAAGCCTTGATTTCACATTTGCATAAATCTGCGAGTTAAAAAAATTTCAAACAATGTTTCACTTTCGTCACATCACGAATCCAAGGAAATCAGCATAATTGCATCGTTAATGACGATTGCACCGGTGCACAAAAAAGCAATAAACCGAGTTGACTCGGTTGAATAGCGTGAAAATTGAGGAGGTTGAAAAGCGTTACGATCGCAAGAGTGTTGGACGATGTGGTCGAGGAGTAAGTGGTTGGTAAGATGGGAACTATCCAGTCCAAATGAATATTTATTTTCGCGGATATGCGAGTGGAAAATTGGCGGATTTGGTGGACAGCAGAGACGACCGACGAAGCTGCAAGAGTGAATCCGGTGCGAGAAGTTACGTAACCGTTTCGAGAGCTCGCGAGTAGCGTGAAAACAAGATATCGTTCGAATGGACCGAGAAAAAGAATGTTTTTCTTGGATGAAAATCCGCGATTAGCTGGCATCGAAATTGCGTCGAATTTCTCCTGGATAAGTTTAATCAACAATCGCGATCAAGTTCATGGACCAAAGATGCTGCTCTGATCATGAAGATTTTTCAAAATCATTTCAATCCCACATCCGATCGAACTCTTTAATATTTTATTTACTGCACATCGACAGAAGATTTCTTACGATTTAAATTTCACATTTTAACGATATTTTGTAAACTTTATTATTATTGTTTTTTTTCATCCAAGTTTTGATACTCGGGATCGTGATTTTAATTTTTTTTAAACTCTCTCGTCTTCGTAGCTTAGATGCTCGTAGATCACTGTCATACCCGATCACTCTCATTGACGACGCTTGGATTTCATTCCCTCACTCCGATTCTTAACGTCGATCAATGATCATGATCGGGGATGGGGAGTGAAGAGTGAATATACACGTATTCATTTATTTTTATATATGTATGTGAGTACATAGTGGCCTACTAGTTCGAGTCCTTGGAGATTTATACGTGGTCCCCGTTTAATATACCCTGGGATTTCGTTGCCAACACGAATTCGCAATTAATAATCATTTACAGCTAATTTTTTGATTATTTATTAATTGCTGTTGTTAACCAGTGATTCTGTTTTCGTTTAATTGTTGGAATTCTATTTAAAAAGTTTATAAATATTGAATTCGTTCCTTTTTAGTCACTATTTCAAAATGAGGCCAACATTCATTCAAATTTGTTACAATTTCATGATTAACTTTCGATTAAGGACTAGAATTATTTAAATGAAATTATGATCAGTCGGTTCTTCGTGTTTTTTATCGCTCAAGTGAACGTTTCGTTATTTATTGTCAATGTTCAATATCAATCATTTTTATTTACGGCAGGATAAATGACTGAATAATGCAACGCGAAAGTGTTCGCTAACAAACAGCATCATGAGGGATAAAAAAAATATGAGCGCAGAGAGTAACGAGACGAAAACGAGAAACTTGGTAAAACGAATCGCTCGAACGTTTGGCCTTGCCTCACTTTCGTTCCTTGCCAAAGAAGGCACGTGGCCTAATACCCAAATCGTTTCACATCATGGACTCTCATATGGGTTTTGAAAAATTATTGTCACTCTCGAGCTTGAAATACATTTTTACAGTCTCTCCAGTATTTTTTTATGTGTGTATAAATTTAATATTAAATGAAAAAGATGTTCGTACGAGTCGTCGTAAAAAATGTAAATTGTGACCATGATTATTTTGGTTTTTGTTTAACGACAATCAAATTTTGTTCCTTTTCGTTTAAAATTGGTAGAAATTATGTTGCAAAATTATTGAGAAATTTGCATTTGTTTCTTTTATTTAAAAAATCCCAATAAAAATTCTATACTTTTGGTTCAAATGAACGTAGTTTTAAATATCAAATTATTCGATTATTCGTTTACTCCAAACTCATGAATTTCGAAAGAGAAAAACATCATAAATATATTCGTTTTTTTACCCAGCGACAAATCATATTTTTTTCAAAGTAGAAATAAAGGTTCCTCGACAACCGGCTCTACTTTTTGTTATTTTACTCTAAAAACACACATGCACACACGATCAAATGTATGAATAAGAATGATTCTTTTGAAGTATCGCCCGCACTTTGAATTATTTAAACCACGCGTTTAAACACTGATTTTTTTTTGTTGTTTTTTTTTTTTGTTCTCGTACCGATTTCACCATAAATCGTACATGTCCATTTACGTCATTCGATGAGGTTTTAACGAATCCACCGGTGAATATTTATCACTTGAACACAAATGAAATGTTAATTCATCACTGCGAATCCCCGAAATTTAATTGTTTAAAATCGTGTTTATATATTTATCGAATTGAATAATGAGCTGATATTACGATTGAAAGAACTTGATTTTTTTTTTTCTATTTTTTACACTCTATATAAATGAAATTTGTCCGAATTTTTGTTTTCGATCACTTTCACGACAAGCAGAAAAAAGAGTCGCTCGTAAATTTGTACTTTTTTTTGTGACTGTTTAGTCAACACGTAGGAATTATTTTAATTTGTAAAGCACGTTCGTGAAAGTGACAGTGAGACTCGAATTGCATCATCCACTATTTAAGATCTATTTTTTGTTTGTTTTCAATTCTTCTCTTTTCGAACGTACGAGAAAAAAAATGAAATAGTCGAGACACTTGGAGAATATTACAAAAATATATATGTATATTTACATAGGAGGAATTAAGACTATTTATGTACGGTTTGTGGATCGACGAATTCTCGCCCCGACGAACTCTTCAATGATCGTTGAACGAGGAGGCGTGTTTCGTCAATATAAACCAACGAGTAAAAACTCGTGACGCTCTTACAAAATATGATTTCTCGCGATTTAAGAGACGAACGAAGCGATCGCGAATCACACTTTTGTCGAGAACGAATTTTCTTTTTTTTCATCGTTTTATTAATTTTTTTCTTAATTCTCTTTACATCAATATTTTCGAAAGATAAGACGAAGTAGACTCGAAAATTTTTGTTACGAGCCTCACCTAGCCGCGACGAGACCCGCTGGCGACTAACTCAGTTTCATCAAATTTTCGTCAATTCGATTTCATGTGATATCAATCGACCTATATTTATGATCGGAGTTTTTACGTAAAGGGTGTCACCGAAATCACTTCCGAAATTTAAAGGTTATTTAGATTTTTTCAAAGCCATCGTTAACACACTGGGTCATTCTGACCCAAAATATTTTTTCGGTGTCAAATATCTCTACCCCGGAAATATTTTAAAGGACTGCCAACACTTTGTCAACAGAATAAACAACTTTTTTTATGGCAAATGTGTTCGTTCTTTCAGATAAATAATTTTTTTCAAAACTCTCGTCTTCATACATTTTTTTGTTGAAAAACAGCTTTTTTCGTGGGTAGATGCCCACTGAGTAGCCTCAAAATTATTCAAGATTGAAAAAATTGGAAGGCATGTTCAATTTGCTCCTAAATTTTTTCTCAATGAAGTATGCTTCGGGTCAGATGGACCCAGTGTGCCGATGCAGTGGCCAAATTCTAGTATGTCCAAAAGGAGGTAATTACGAAGACAAAAGTCCTTTGCCATTTTTCTCTACGATGTACCGTTCCCGAGATATCAGTCACTTGGTGCTACGCCAATCCCGTGAGCTCGAAGGCTGCGAGTGGGCGTGGGAGAATCAGGCTCCGCCCACTGGAGCGCAGCGTATTGGCTGGCACTGATCAGTGAATACTGGATGAACGGCGCTTCGGAGAGAAAAATGGCTAAGGACTTATCTCTTCAGAATTTCATGATCTAATTGTTCTCCAAACCTCAACCATTTAACCGGAAATAACGCATTTACGTCTTAAATTTCTATGCTACTATAATGACGCAGTTTTAAGCGTACATTGAAAAAATACCAAAATCTTTTGACGGATTTAGATAAAACTTAGTACCCCGAAAATTATTGTCGAACTAAATCCAAATTCGACCTTAAGGACTAGTAATTTGTCATCGTTTAATTATTATTGCACCCGGAAATGCTTTTGGTACGGTCAGAAAAAATTGTAACGCTTTACAAAATGTACTCGACTGGTTATTTATGACTTTTGGGACATTCCATATGTACACACTCAGATTCCAAAAAATTCTTGATACTAAATATATCAGCACGATCATCCAAAGCTATGAGGACACTGGGATACTACTGTTACAAATCTTATTACTTTTAGAGATTAGATTGGTAAGAGGAGATTGTTGAAAAGAATCTCAAAGGACAAGTAAGATAACGAGCTTGAGCGATTACGTGCCAATCACGATGTTTTATACGTGCTCGGAAGGAGTAATAGAAACAAAACAGCGGCTAATAACAAGCACACATATTGACATGCAGTGACGGTAGAATTATCATTATAATCATATCTCAGGGCTACTCTAATAGGAACGACAAAGTGTACGAGGCATGAATAACAGGGAGAATCGAAGCTCATTAATAATGAGTCTTATTCTCTTAAGAAAAGCTGGTGCTTCACGTCGTTGTGTCAATTAAGGGGTTGCGTCTGTTTGGAATTCAAAAAAGCACGTGGCTCTTCCATTTCTTTTCTCGCTAAACTTCTTGCAGAGATCTGTCAAAATAAATGGTAACATGTAGAAATATCGACAGAAGCAATAATCTCCGAACGAAAGATTTTTATCTTATTTTCATTTATTTTTCATCATATTCAAGTTTTTGATTTTTTTTTCTGTTTGATCAGCCAAATCTGCAAAATCGCGACCACTGGAAAAGTAATTTTTTCTTCTTTTTTTTTTTTAAAAGGCAGTGTCAAAATGGCTATAATTCTGTTTTATCAACAACTCTTTTTACGACAAAGTTGTGAAATACTCTAAACAATAAACTTTATTAGAAAAACGTAATTAATCGTTCGAATACGAGAACCATAATTTCCATTTCGAAAAAATCGAGAAGAGACAGTTTGTTTATCATTGGATCCTTTCCAGACGTGACCCTTTGATTAAACGACGAGATCGAGGATTGACGAGTTTGAATTACCGTGAGAAATGGCCTAGCGCCAAAACGGTGAGTGTTGATCGTATTTTTGTACATGAAAAACAAATGACGTGAAAGTGTTTTCTGTTTTACCGACCGATCTATAGATCTTAATGATTCATAACAATGAAAGAAAAATATCGCGTTGTAGAATAATAACAATGGTTTGATGTTGATTGTAGGAATCCACGAGATGGCGTTGAGCTCAGGTTAAGGAAACCGAGTCCGAAAAGGCGAGAAGTACGAGGGAAAAAGTGAGCGGTAGAAGAAACGGGATGAGGAGGAGGAGGAGGAGGAGGAGGAGGAGGAGGAGGAGGAGTAAAAAAGGCGATGGTAGCGCCGCCTGAGACGTTGGTCGAGATTCAGGCCTGTGCCAGGTTAACCGTGGCGGTTTATATTCCCGGCGAGCTCGTTTTAACATGTCGCCGGTGGCCGTGACAGCAGTTATTTTTAGCTCCGGTGAGATAAGCGTTTTGCTGCTGAGAGGGGAAATGATGCGAGAGAGAAAGAGAGAGAGAGAGAGAAAAAAAAGAGACAAAAAGATGGTCGAACGAGGGGAGAAAAGAAGATTGAAAAGTGGGAGAAAGAAGTGCATTTGATGGCCGTATGGAGGCGAATACAAACCCGAGGAAGCCACAAGATCGACAAAATGGAGAGAGAGAGAGAGAGAGAGAGAAACGAGAGTGAGATCGAATCAAAGAACTAATTATCCGTGACGTCACAGTGTTCGTTGGTATCGAGCAGAGAAAGAGAGAGAAAGAGAGAGAGAGAGAGAGAAAGCAAGATTGTAAAGTATATATCACAAGAGTCGTCAAGTCGTCTCGAATTAAGGACAGCGACGAAGTTAAACGGACATACGATTGTACGACAGTATTACTTTTTGTTTTTTTCTCATTTTTTTTTCTCCCTTTTTTCTCAATATAAAAACGATTCTGCGGTCAGACAACACACGAAAAGGTTAAAGATACGATGTGTGTGTGTCAGGAATGTCGACGAAACTCGAGACTGGAAACGATATTAAACTATTTTGGATTATGGAAGACAAAATTTTGAGTCGAAATCGTTATTATTATTGGTGGGAACGTGAGGCACGTTTGTTTTAAAAGATTACAAGTATATTTGAGTGCGGGAAAGATAAGTCGAATGTTCAATAAGTTTTATTAACACGTTCGTGATATTTCGAGAAAAATAAAAGTTAACACGTTGTTCTCAGACGGGAGGAGAACAATTTATCAATTTATTTTTTTGATTAATCAAGCGTTTAAAAAAAACGTGCACAAGGTGCATTTTCATGGATCGAACAATCGATAAATCACAGCTTTTACGCTTCGATCTCATATTTATTGGGATACAGTCCAAAAATAGTGAAAAAATAATTTAATTCCGTTGATTCTGATCATAAATTATACGAAAATCGGGACCGAGTGGACGACGAAGACGAAGAGGTGGGGGGAGCGGAATTTCGGTCACGCGGCAAGTGGTTCACGAGCTCCGAGTACATTAGAGGCGAAGAAAGGGAAGTAAACGTCTGTACGAAACGCCAACCCGTGAAAGGGAAAGGACCAAGAATCTCAAGATACTTAGGATGCACGTAAACTGGAAAAGTGCGTTTGCCCGATTGGTTTAACGCGCCTGAAACGTTCTCCCTCATTTTCGGCGCGCTACAAAAGATCGAATGTTTTTCTCGACAACATTTCGAGCGAAAGTGACACCAAAATGGCCCCCTCATGGCTCCAGGCATATTTATCACTCGTTAAACAAGTTGAGTAAACTTATCCAGTCCGTTAGCGTGAACCATGCTCACGAAATCTCTTTCTTTACTACCGGCTTCCAAAATTAGAATGAATTAGCATTTAGGAAGTGGAACGTGTTATCGCAAAACATAGAGATACGTGCTGGAAGAACAAAAAAAAAATTGAAGGACTTACTACCATCGGAAGACGTCAAAAATAGGGTCAATTTCAATATTTTGTTTATACTTCAAAAAAATTGTGTCCATCGGAACAACTTTTTGTTTATTTGAACAGACATTGTTGTCAATGAAAATGGAAAACTTAATGGAGAACTAAAAATTTGAGGAGCCGAGTTTTCGTGAAGCATTTTTTTTCTAAATGCTATTTTTTCACGACTTCCACTGCCCACTTTGATGTAAAAGTACAAGGAATTGATTTTATTTAACTCGACGATAAAGAAACCAGTCTTTGCAGAATTTTGGATCCTAAAGTCGGGGTCCGACCATGTTTTCTTCTTTTTTTAGTTGTGGAAAAAATAATAATGCTTAAATGAAAAAAAAACTGAAAAAAAATGATATTGAGATGAACATTTTTTTCCATATTTGCAATTATTTACCGATTGCTCGACGTTTTTTTTCAAACTCTAAAAGAATTTTAACATTTTCTACATTTTTCCGAAAATTTAGACACTATTTAATGAAAATATTTTTAGAAAATCATATTTTTTGACGTCTCCAGACCTTCGTAAGACCTCAACTGACAGATAAATTGGTTCCAATCATCATATAATCAAATCGAATGAAATCCATATTTTTCTGTTAGTCTTTCAAAGGACGAAAAATAAATAAAGAAATGAATTAACCGATTAATTGACGATTTAAATGATTACAAGAACTTCCAGTGCATGGAAAAGCAACAAAAATGATGTGCACGCAGGAAACAAACACTTTTTCCTTGACGAATATTCTTATCAGACTCTGGGGACGATTCGCGACGAGCACGAAAAAAAGAGGTGTATCATTATATTTGCGTTTTGTTTTGCCTATGTATCCATGTTTTATTATCTTTTTAGAAAGTTTACAAGGCAGTCGTGCAGCGCCACTTGAAGTTGCGAAGGTATTAAATATACGACTATACTATTCTCGGGCTGATGGAATTCGAGGAGTGCCTCGACCGAGGAGACCTCCTCGAGCTCGTCCTCTGGTGCTCCTCCTCAGTAGGAGAAGCAGGTTCGACGAGAATTCTTGCGATAAAAGCTGACACACGAGGCGCCAGTGCTCTCGTCATCCTTTTTCTTTTTTTTTTATATTTATTTATATTTTGTTTCGTGCGTCTCTTTTTTCTTCCTTCTTTTCATATTATAATTTTTCTCGTCGAATAAAGTTTCCGTCAGCCTTTTTTTCAGCGATTTCAGGACTTCGCAACGAGATATAAATGAAAGAAAAAAAAAAACTGGATCGCAGTCATTGAATAAATGATAAAAGTTCGATACTCTTATGATGTTTCAAATAAATAAAGATAATTTTATTTAGTCGCCTTTAATTTCTGTATGTCGTCCCGTTCGAGTATTATTCCGTAGTAAAATCGAATTAACGCGATTGATCGATCGGTTATTGACTGCTGTGGCTCGTGATCATTCGCGATGTTCGCGGATGGCAGCGATCTTCGCTGCAATATAATTTTTTTCTCTGTTCCCATTTGTGTTACCACAAAGAAGTGATTTGTAAAGTGTGAAAAACAAAAAAATTGACGTATTTGGAAAAATTGAGAACTTTTCGAAACTCTTGTCAAGCATAATTGGATGGGAAAAGTGATATCGATAGAGCGACGTGGGAGCGAGAAAATGATGGTTGCTGTGAGGATGAAAACGGTGGCAAAGAGTGAGGCGAGGAGGGATGAGAAACGAGAAGATGAGGCGCGAGGTAACGAGGCCATTAAATATCCTCGTGGCTCGCGCGGTGTCTCTTCTTCTTGCCTCCTCTCAGTGGCCACTTCGATATATTGGTCGAGAAACAAGTTTCGCGAATGGCAAGCAATGCGAGTGCCAGAATGAATCAAAAAGCGAGAGATATAATAAGAGAGAAAGAGAGAGAGGAAGAGAAAAATAAGAGAGAAAAAAAATAAAATATGAAAAAGGAGTATCGAGTAAGTTATAGAGTGGTCCATGTTTGCTGCACTTTTGCTCGACGACGATGTCGCGCGACGATGACGTCAATTCAGCTGCTATATATGTGCCTGGATATTGTTGAATATGTATAAAGACGTTCACAGAACTTATACAGCGGTTAGCAGAGAGTGATAGCTACTCAGAGGCACTCCCAGTAACTCAAAGTACTTGCAGACCAAACTTCAAATAAATATTCCCTCAAAATAGGCAGAAAAATAACGAGACCTTAAAAACTTTCTTATTGCTACAAGAATCTTGAAATTCCGACGAGAACCTTAAAAAACGAGCATCGCTCGGAGACCGTGGAAGCGATCTTTATAGGCAACGACACCCCGGAACCCTGACGCGAAACTTTTAGCTCGTCGCCATCTGTCGGCGCTCCCACGAACTACCCCAACCGGCCTGCAATCTTCGGACTCTTTGTAAATCTGTCTTTCAGGATAACTTCTCATTTACGATGGAAACTACATTCGTAATAATGTCAATAAATATAATATCAGCTATAATGATAGTGGGACAAATGAAAATGAAGCTTCTTCGGTTACGCCATGTATCGAGGTCAAGTAGTCCATATCGAACTGCGTAAGATGTATTGTGGTTGAGCTGGCATCGCATACTTTGGCCCAGCTAATATCAATATACACTCGGTTTCTTTCTTTACTAATAATACATATATATATATATATATATATGTATTTATGCACATAATATGCGTTTTACGTCGACATATTTGAGTATCGAGTCAACTGAGCATTGTGCCTGCCGAGAAGAGCGAGCGAACTCTCGGAGATACGTACTATCGAAGTTGAATCGCGTGTTATTCAGTTCCCCGTGGGCAATAAAAGTAAATACGTTATATATACAGCCTTGGCCAAAAGTTTTGGGCATTCTGTATTACTTTTGGATTGTCACGAAAAACAAAATATCGCGGTTTTCAAAGTCGTCCATCAATTTGGCGAACGGTGTTGGAAAGCAGGGGAATTCAGCTTCATTTGTTTTTTTTTTTTGTCGTCCTATTCGTGCTATTTTTTGTAATCGGTACGTCATTTTTTTTGTGGTATTTCGAGATCTTTGCAGTGTTCGACTTCTCACTTTTCGAAAAATAGTCGCGCTGCTCTTTGGTAATAAAAATCTTGAAGAGAATTTCGCAGAGTTATAACTAATTTGTTGATATTTTCTGATCGATTATTAACAGTTGGCGAAATATCGGGGAAAGAATGTTAAAAATTGGGGGAGATTCCAAAATGCAAAGTAAAAACAACTTTTTACTCATAACACATAATTTTTCGGACCCTTGAGCTTTCTTTTTTTGGTACAAAACGAAGTGGAAACTGTTTTCGATGATTATCTCACCAAATAGTGAATCCACTTTTTTTTGAAAGCCCAGCCCCCGATTTGGCAGGGAAAGAAAATCACGAAAGACTGTCACTCTAGAAACTATGCCCTGGGCGGAAAAAAAATTGCACAAATCAAACAAAATCAAGTAAAATGAAGTGAAATTTGTTCGCTTTCAAACTCCACCAGCCAAATTATTTCACGACTTAAGAAAATCGTGATTTTTGATTCTTAGATCAAATAGAAAAGTCACAGAGTAGCGAATACTTTTGGCCAAGGCTGTATATTCGTTTGTGGAGTGAGGCAAACGTAGACCGAGAGCCAACGGAATGTAAATCCTGTCGGGCTCGTGCACACATTAAAGTCACTTGGTATTCGTTTCTCATCGTAATGCATACGATGTACATATAGCTACGAATATATATCAACCATAAAATCCCTATATATTCGATTGCACGCAAATGTGGAATAATCGAACGATTCATCCGGACAAAAATAGTTCGATCCTCTATTAAAAGAATAGGATAATTTTTAAGTGAAAACAAAGACGATGATGTCACGGTTAAGGTACGATCTGAAAATCGTTAAATTGCTGAAGCGATTTTTTTTGTAGCAGAAAATGTACATTTCTGTTACAATGGAAAATTAGAAAAAAGGGGGTCCTTATTCGAACCAGAGATTGATTTCTACAAAGTTTTCATTCGTTTTTCGGTTAAATACATCAAAAATCGATTCCCCGTTAAAAAAAAAAAGGTTTTAAAAACCTTGAAAAACGTCTTTACGTTGAAATTTTCACGAATAAAGAGCCCATAATTATAGAAAATTTCTGTTTAGTACAAGTTACGATTGAGATGGAAACGCGAGCCTGTATAAAACTGCAACCTCGTTATCTCTGACAGGTGTAAGTGCTTAACGGACTTGGAGATTTATCAGAGATAATAAAATTAACGTGTCGTACTAGTTTTTCCCTTTTTTTTTTATTCCGGCGTGACACTCTATTTCGCTTGTTTTTTTATTTTTTATTTTTTACGATAAGCACGCGTGAACTGAGGTGTTATTCAACGAACTACTTCTAACCGATGAGTTTATTTATAACAGTTGTAAAAATTGTAGTAAAAAAACAGTGATTTTAAACGATAAAATAGCTCAACTCCTAAAAAGGCTTTTGAAGAGTTTTTATTTCTTCAAATGTCAATGATTACCGATCAAGTTAGCATTTTTGACAGGCAGCACGAAGTTCATGTGTCAAAATATTTCGATACTGCGTATAAATTTTTGACTCTGTCATAAAAAAAGAAAAAAACAAAGCTATTCTGTTGGATTCCGAAGATGCAAACCCTGAGCACCACGATAACTGTCAATAAAATTAATTCCATAGAAACATAACCTCAACTATTTAGGAATTCGAAAGGATAGTGACTGATCCGAATGTGGCTAAAAATGGTAGAAAGAAAGCAAAATGCAAAAGTCTCGGAGTTGGAGCTCAAACGTCAAACGTTTATCGGCAGAACAATTGAACTGGAATGAAGAATTTTCTTGACCTTCCAACCGCGATTCTTGGACATTTATTTTGCTTTTAACTGAGCAAACGAGTGAAAACAGTTGGATAATAGTTCTGGGCGAATAGTGGGCATAAATATGAGCGTTGCTGAAATGAAAGCATTAAAATCAACAAAGTAAACGAACCTGTCATTTTTGTCATAGAAAACAAGCGGAGCGAGTTGTTGAAGAGGTGGTTCGGCGGAGATACCTTGAGCCCTTTGTTTGCGGGGTCTTGGTTTGGTTGGTGTAAGAGGTGATTTGAAGGGCAAAACGCTCAAAAATTTGTCGAGATGACTTCGCAATTCTTGTATTTGTGCGTCGCGTCGTGCAACGATATTTTCAAGTTCGACTATTCTTTCGTCCTTGATACGTAACAACTCGTGAAAGTCCCTTGAACCATCGACGCTGTGATTCGAAGCCGATGGTTGATGGACGTTGGTAGGTCCAGGGTAACTGGCATTGCTCCCTGTCAATATGGCATTTCCATTGTTATTGTTGTGATTATTGTTGTTGTTGTTGTTGTTATTGTTGATGGGGTTTACGTGGGACGAGGGTGGCGCCATCGCCGGCAGTGGCCCAATCGCACTTCCCGTTGTCGTCGCCGCTGCACTCGTTATTATTGTTCCAGCTTCTATCATCGTCGGCGTTGTGTTCGTCGTCATAGTCGTTGTCACGTTACACGTTAGACTCGACGAGTTGTTGTTTCCCAACTGATTAGCGTCCTCCTCGTCGGCGAGCCTGTGCTGCGTCGACGAGAAGCACAAACTGTCGAAACAGACGCGCATAGAAACGCACGCGTCGTTTATTATACCGCACTCGGCCCCGTCCATTCACCCAGATTTTTTATTTATTTTTTACGATTTTTTATGGCTGTCTCTTTATATTTACAGAGAAAAAACGTGTGAGTGTTTTTTTTCTTTTTTTTTTTCAAGTATTATTACGATTTCGTTTATATGCCGGGGTTTTAAATCTGTTGTTTTTTTCTTCCGATTCCCTCGGTCTGTCGTCGTCAAAAAACAAAACCACAGGTTACTGTTATTCTAACGAAGATCGAAAAACATCGCGACAACTCATCCGCGGCAGTCGATCGGAACGTTAAATGCCAGAACGCATATTTGAGTCACGTGAGACAAAAAATAACACACGTGGTACAAGATTATTTGGTATTGAAAGTAAATCGAGAATGAAACGTCACACGATACGTATCAATGGATGTCTTGTAACCTCCGCCCATCCCCCCATCTGCCGTCAACCTCTTTCACGGTTTCCTCTAAATACAACCGATTCGCCAAATGACTGCTGTGTTGTTTGTTGACCGAGAAAATTCCGCCGTACGAACGAAATTCTACGATCAGTTGTTTTTTTTCTCGGTCCAAATCTCTGTTGTGACGTCTTTCAACTAATTTGGATATTTCTCATTTTCTCTCGTAGATTTTTATCAATAATTCTATTGTCTTTGTTTTTTTTTTCGATTATTTTGTATTTATTGTTTATTTATCATTAGTTTTACCAAAGTATTCCGTTTACGAAAGGAAAAAAACACGCGTCAAGTTATAACAGAGCGCGCAGCGATAAAGCACGCGCGTTCCTAGCGGCCACCGGCGCCAGTACTACCAAGTTTCCAAAGAGCCCATAGCAGTCGGTCTCTTGCCGCCGCCACCGCCTCCTCTGGCCTCTCCAACAAGTAGCCCCCCCCCCCCTCTCGCCCCGCTTCGTCGTCCTAAACGTCCACCGCACCACGAAGAGGGGTGACCGATCTTTATGCTTTTTTTCGCCCTTTCTTCTCTCTTCCTTCTTCATCCCGTTGAACAACATTCGCGACTCTTGCATGAGGTCGTCGAGTTACCCTTCCCCTCCACTCTCTCTCTCTCTCTCTTTCTCACTCGTCCTCCGAGCCTACCGGTCGTTGACAAGAAGAGGGGATCACATCGTTTTGTCCTTGTTTTCATCTAACGCTGTCGCCAGACGCGTTAAAACGTTCGGAGAAGGACACAGCGGGGTGGGAGAGCAAAACACACATTGAGAGAGAAAGAGAGAAGTCGTGTTGTTGGATGATACGAAGGAACTTCTCTCTTTTTTACTCTGCTCACGAGAGAGCGCATGCGTTTCATTGGGCGTTGACGACAAATGCCCTAAGAATTAGGAAGAAAAAAAAAATACGTTACTCGAGACTTTAATGCGACGTAAAATGCGCTGAGGATTTAGAGGAAATCTGCATGAATCATGATATGGAGAAATATTTTCAGTAAACACTTCTCTCTCTCTCTCTCTTTCTCTCTCTCTCTCTCTCTCGATGTATCGTTTTTCTTTATCAAAACACTTTTCAAATATTTCCGCTTGTTGCGGATCAACGTTTTATCAAACGATAGATCTTATCGAGTGTTAAATACTTTATTGAGATATTTTCGACAGGTGATTTTGATCTAAATATACATTCCAAGATAAGATACCGTTTGTTTAGATTTTTCATTGGGTCTCGCTTGCGCAACGTATGCGAAATAAAATGCGGTTCGTACGATTGCAACCGTCTGCTCCAAGAGAACGAACAGGTGGATATTTTTCAAGCGCCATCTGAGAAACGGAAAATTAAGTTGAACAACTCGACCGTTAATAGAAAAGAAAGTGACAAATGCACAGTCGATAAGTGAGTTTGCACCGGATAAGCGAAACGAGCCAAAAACAAATTTTTTTAGTGTCTTAGATGGCGTTGCGAAAGATTGAAGAGCCAGCAGTGGATATCGGGAATTTCTATTTTTAATTCAACTTTCAGCCTGTCACCGAGTAACTAAAAAAAAGTTATGGTCCCGAAAACCCAGATTTTCTGGATATTAAGTTCATTTCCATTGTATAGCGCTTGCGAGATGATGAACTTTATAAAAAAGTTTGTGTTTGCTTAACGCGATTTGACATGAAGTTCAAAAATCTGTAGGGAAAATAAAACTTTTTGGAAAGGAGTGAACAGTGAAATTGAAAAATTGCGAAGGTCCGGAACTTGGAACTTGTTGGAAGTTCGACTGTAGAATTGGGATAGGAAATAGCAGAGTACGGCCTTGGGCGACTTGTGCGGGATTGCAGTACAGTTATATGGGAAGAATGAGAGGGAATAAGAAGAGAAAACGAGAGGGGAAAAGAGAGAGAGAGTGTGGCGCGTCTGGGTGGCAGGTAGTTACCGAGTTAGCTGATTGGCCGCCTGGAGGGAGGCGAAGGGGTGCGTAATGGGCACGCCGTTGCTTCTATACTGCGTCCTCTCTCTCTTTCTCTCTTTCTCTCTCTCTCTCTCTCTCTCTCTCTCTCTCTCTCTCTCTCTCTCTATCTTCCTCTCTTTCTCTGTTCATTCGATGCTTCAGGCTGGTAGCTCTAACCAGCAGCCCTCTCTCGAGTGCCGCACACCATAATGTCATAATAGAATAGCGATGTTAGTAATACCATCGCGGGCATCAGCTCTATACACGAAGTACATGTATACGATGTTATATCTAGCCTAGTGGCGATACTATACAGTAGAGTAGAGCTTGCTACACCGTCGATTGACTGGCCCGAGCGAGACTCGACCAATTTGCATCGAATTGTGTACTCGTTACGCCTCCATCTGTCCCATTCCAGCTGTGATGGCTCACCGTCCTATTCCAACCCCTCCATCCTTCGGCCTCTGAATGTTTCTGTAACGCAGTAGTCGATTCACTGAATAGTCCAACTCCATTTAAAGGAACCGTGTACAGAGTGTGCCGAAAATCGTTCTCAAAATAGTTCGCATTAGTAGATTGTCAATTTCTAAAGAGAAAAGTCTTTGGTCATTTTTCTCTCCGATGGTCCGTTGATGAGATATCACGTCGTTAATAACAGGGCCAATCCCGTGCGACGTGTGACCAGAGCGTAGAGTGGGGGAAGCGTGCTCCGCCTTTTCGCGGCGCGCGCAGCCGCTACGCACTGTACGCTCGCCACGCCCAGTTCTGCTGCGCTACGCACCTCATTGGACGCTACACATTTTCGTGAATATCTCGAGAACCGTGCGTTTCCGCGGAAAATGCTCAAATACTTTTCGACGCAGAATCGCCTGGCCTATTCGTTTTCCACAACTCGAGTGCAAGTTTAGGGACAGCCTATGAATAGACCGATGAAAATACCTCTGAATTGTCGTAGTTTTTTTTCTAGCTGATTCAGAATTTCTCGTAACACCGAACAATCAGCGTTGGTCGATCACGGAGATGTGGGGAAACACGTACTAGTAACTCGATTATCGGATCGCCAGGATCGTTTGCAGCTCATTAGAATCGGTTTATCGATTCGCTCGACTGACCTATTGAATCGCTACGATCTGTTGTTAGATTATTTGACAAAGGCCCATTCCGAATAATAAAATATCGAAGCGAAATATTTACACGTTTCCCTGATAACCAAAAAGTCTTTGATCGTCCGGATGAAACTTTATAACACCCAGGGTATTTCGCGTCAAGGAACTAAACCACATCAAGAAATCCAACATATCAATTATTACCTTTTTATACGACTCTACATCATAGTCAGACTTTCGAACCTCCACGAAGTTCGAAAAACGCACGCATACCATCACCAGATCAGGGATTAATGAAACCCCGAAGGCTCAACCCCGAGATTTCCTATCTAATCCAAATATATTTCTTTCAACATCTCAGACTCCATTACATGAGCAAACCCGGTCATCGCTCTTTCTCTCTCTCTCTCTCTCTCTCTCTTGATTCTAACGCTGCTGCATATATCCTTCGGGATTTCAAAAAGAGGATTTCTCCAACGATTTTCATTAGATTTCGCCGTACCCCCGAGCAACTACGTGAAAGTAAGCCGCAGTGGGGCTCAAACTTAGTTTCCTATCGTTTTAATCCACTTTGTCAATCGATTCTTCAAAAATAATGTTTTTCCTTGTAATTTCCAACGAATATAATCACGTTTAAGGGCTTAATAGACTCAGATTTTTTTTTCAATCGTCCCCAATTTCTAGGCTGCATAGAACACGAAATTTTGAAGCGAAAATTTCTTGAGCACTTTTCGTTTCAATGCATCGTTCTCGAGATATCAAAGTTATCAGCTCCAATCCGCTGCGCGAGCTGAAGATGCTTGTGGGAGAAAAAACACGCTCCGCCCATTCCAGCATTGCGGATCGACTGTCACTGATTATTTGATATCTGATGATCGATTCATCGAAAGAGAAAATGGCTAAATGTGTTTTTCCTCATAATTTTGGAATTTAGATGTTAGTGACCATTCCAAAAGCAACTTTGGCACGTCCTGTATACTCAATTTATATTTTATATATATATGTATTTATACACGTTGATTCAGGGCACTGGAGTACACGAACTATTATTCTCAAGACCAGACATTGAGCCAGCGTCCCAAGAGGGAAGGTAGGGAGGCTAAAGATCGCAGATTGACACACCAGGGATATCACAAGTGAGATGAACTGAGATGGAGTCGGAAGAGGAACCCTCGCAAAGGATATTTCACTTTGACCGGTCGTTTGTCCCTCGTAATGCCCTGTCAAGCGCGACAGCCCTCGTTATATACTTTCAATCCAAGCCCATTTCTTTCTCGTAAAGACAAAAATTTCATTTTCATAAAAAACTTGTCGTAAATTTGTGACAATCGGAGTGTATACAAAAATTGTATTAAATTTGAAATCGTAATTACGAATGACAATAAGGGAAAAACGTCGGGGATTTTTTAATTATTTCGTCAAATCACGACGTTTCATACTGAAAAATGTGTTATTAAATAAAACCGAAATCTTCTAAATGGACTAATGAAATCAAATGAATTCCCCATTTCGATGAAGGTACAGAATAATCGATGGAATTGATTACTGCCTTAATTTGCAGGTAAATATGACTCACGACTGTTTTTTTTTTTTTTTTTTTATTGACAGGTGATCTCGTGTCGAATCGAAGTACCTACATTAAGTAACCTGTCGGAAAGGATGGGGGTTTTACGATCGAGAGTGAACCCTCGGTGACCCCGGACGAACCCTGTCTGTTTGCTGTCATTCGATGTGTCGTATTACGTCAAACGTCACCCTTGGTACCGTATTTATATCTCTAATCGTATTTCAAGGGTTCAATCTGTTAAAGAGTCTTGTAAAAAAAAAAAAAGGAAACAGGACGTGATTGCATGATGATGGAGAGGGTTGATAAGAATCGTTGATTTCCCTGATTTCATTAAAAATATAATTTTTTTTTTTAATCCCTACTGAAAAAGACCCGGAGCCATGATACGACAAATCGATTTTGCTTATTTTATTTTTTCAACTCTCTTCATACGAACAAACTACCCTAACCCCTAACTCAAAGCTTTTTCAAACTCATTCTTAACTCGTTTGATTCACAAAGTCACAAACGAGCGTCTAAAGATTGAAATAGACAGGAATCCTCGGAGATGGGAATAGAAAAGTAAAGGAAACGCTTTTCGATATCGTTCGGGGTTGTTTCGCGAAGGAAAAGCCCGCACGCTTTCTAAAATGTCTTCGGTTCTCGTCGCGCCATCTTCATGCGAGCTACGGCATCAGAGTTCAGCTTTTTTTAGCATTCCCCTTCACCTCTTCCTCCACCTTCAAACTCTCATCCTTCGTCCTTTTACCCGCTACTCCAGCTTCTCTTTTTCCCCTTCCTCACTACCGTCGCGTCTGCTTTCTTCCACCTCCCCCGCCCCCCCTCCCCACCCTATTCCCCTTTCATCCCCCTTAATGCCCCTCGTTGCATTTTAAATCAAAGCCCGGAGGTAACGCAATCACCAGGCATCACGACGCTTCCACAATTTTCTACTTTAAGCTACTTTATGTATTAGTATACCCAACCCCTCGCATTTTATACACTGCGTCTCCTTTCGTATTTTTTTATATGTTATACACATATACACGACCATCTAATAAGTGTATACATGTTGCAGGGGTTATTGTAACTGGAGAGAACATTTTTTTGTGTACCTAAAGATTTTTGTACTCCTGCTTGAAATATTGCAAAAAAAAAAAGAAAAAACGTAAGCAACGTTCCTTTTTCACCAAAAATCTAACAAATGAATGTAAGCTTTTCGATGGACGTTGGGGTGAAAGAATTCTTGCCTCTGTTCCGGTTAGCAAAATATCAAAATCCAACATAATAATCATTATTTTCCTATCGCCTTTTTCTTCTTCTCTGTATTTATAAATCTCTACTGCAAACATGTGTTTGGCCGCTTTTTACGCGAAAACCGGTGAACCGATTTTGATGAATTTTTCACAGAAATGAAGCTTATGAATGAAAATTGGATGTAGGCTGCAGAAGATTCCGATAAATTGTGAAATTTCATTCCACATCGAACGTACAATATTCAGAAGATGCATTAAATTTAATAAAAACTACCGAGTACCATAATTTGAAGATAATTCGTAAACAAAGGGAAGGAGCCGTGGCTGGAATTCTTTTTAGAAATAAAGTTACGGCTCTTATTGTTAAAACAAAATTGTTATTAACATCAAAGTTGCTTGAAAAACGAGATTTTTCTAAAAACGGGGGAAGTGGTTGGCCCAACTAGTGAATAATGAATCCAACGATCGTGTTTAAAAGATGAATTAGCAAAATGACTGGTCGAGCTGGAACGTCTGCTGTCAGGGTTTAGTAAAAGTGCGGAAAAAGTCCATGAGGAAAATCGGATGATAGGAGACAAGAGAAAATGTTGAGAATAACGTTAAAGGTTTTATTAATAAGTAGATAGGAGAGGGTGTAAATGTGGGTGCGTGTATTTAAGTATGTGGTCTTTTGACATGTGTTGTAGGCAGGATAGGTTGGAAGCGTGCGGCGAGCGATGTAATCCAGTCACCACGTAACGCGATTATCCTGCCGGAGCTCTATATCTCGTTCTGGCGCGAGAGTTGGTAACCCGAGTATCCCAAGAGATGGACCAAAGAGAGAAACAGAAGCAGGGAGCAGGAGAGGCGTGAGGGAGGGTGGGTGGGAGGGAGGGAGGAAATGAAGAGAAGTTGAGGGTAGAAGTGTGAAGCAAAGCGTCGGTGGTGGTTGGTCAATCGAATATATTCCAATACATCGAGATCTCAATCGCGTCAATAACTCAAAACCTCTCGCAATTCCTCCAATTTATGTCCCTAATAATGCGAATCTTCCAGGCACAAAACTCCATTAACGTCTTTCACCTGATAAAAACAATGTTAAATCTTGGAATTCCAGTGTATATTCATTTATTGGAATGCCAATATCAGAATTAATAAATAAACCAATGATTCGATATTTCCTATTGTTCGGCAGACTCGAAAAATACAATTGACATGTGGAATTGTCTTGTTTGTAAGAAAAATTGATAGAAACGTCTACTCGAATGAGAGGCGAAGGCAATCGGAGCTTGGGGGAAAGAGTCAAAAATGAAGGACATCGATGGAATTCAACTGTTCCTGAATCCAAACATATCTATATGTATATATATAAGAAAAATATATATTGTCACGGTGATAGGATAGAGGAGTCCTTGCAGTGGTTGATACAACGTGAAATCACTCTGCGGATGTTAGTTCGGGGCGGAGGGAGACAGAAAGAGAGAGAGGGAGGGAGGTTGGGGGGGTAAACACGATTTACACCGAAACGAGGGTAGTGTAAGCGGGTTGTGTAAGGTTGCTTCGAGCAGGAGGAATCAAGGCAGAGCCGTGTATGACTGTTTTTCCGCGACGACTCTGAAGAAGGAAGAAACGATGGTTGAGACAGGAGAAGGGGGGGGGGGGGGTTGATGGTGAGGGTGGTGAGGATGTAGAAGAGAGAGGGAGTGCACACAAGGTGAATACAAGAGAGTATGTATTTTTCGTAGGACGATTTGAAAGAGGGGTTTGATGATGACGGTCCATGGGAAGAGAGGGGTAGAAAAGCTAAGGGTGTGTATTTGTCCAATAAAACCACCACGTGGATCCACCCCCGTCCCGCTCTCGGCTTGAACGTGGTGAAGCTTTAGCGAGAAGATCGCGGGATAGATGCGAGAAGAAAATTCTATCTCTATACGGACGGGGGTGTGTGCGTGTAGTTGTTGGCTTCGTTCATGGACATGGATACACAGAAGAGTAAAAGAGACATATCAGATGATAGGAAGCCACTCCCACGCCATTAAGGGAGGGAGGGGGGATACGCGCATGCTCGTCCCGCCTACAAAACGAGATCACGAGAGCCACGCTGCTTTTTCATCTGGTTGTCTCGTCGTTGCAGCTTCACACATCCGCGGTCCTGATATCGCCGGACAACGACGACCCCGACACGACCACTACGACCAAAGCTCTCGCGCGACTTTGCTGCTTCCTTTATTGTCACTATTATCATGACGGTTGCAGGTGGATCTTCACCGCATCCTCATTCTTCCTAATTAATCACGATATCAAATCGAATCTTTTTGGAACACTAATGAATACACTTTCGTTACGGAATCGCAAGGGTTCGCGGTGAGATACTCCATCAGGACTATTTTGATCGGTAATGTTTTGTTTCGGTTGATGCGAATTTACAGTCGATTCAGTGACCGACTCAGATTCATGGTGTAGTGCTTCGATAGAGAAAAATAATTATTATTCAAATTGAACCAGGCTGTGTGACGTGAATCGCCCAACGGACTTACCGATTTGTTTTTTTTTTTTGCTCCGATCCTCATCGATGTTTCGAGATATTCTTCGTGTGCGATTTTATTGCTTCTCCTTTTCTTCTTCTTCTTCTTCTTCTTCTTCTTCTTCTACTATCAACGCTGATACGTAATTTCGAGGATTTGGGTTTAATAAAAAATTGTAAAATTATCGAACAAAGCCTCAAAGATTGGTGGAGGAGAACACGAAAATTGGAGGAATTGTTTATCGAGGCAACGAAGTTTGGAAACCCCGGAGCGGCGGCGGCTCCTCGGCGGCTTAACGCCCCGAGCAGCCAACACGCCGTTTATCAAAATATCCTCGACCAAACGCAGGTGGTGCAACGTCGACCCGAACAAGTCTGGAGATCTTGGGAGGTCCGCGGACTCGCGGAGGATATCGGTAAAGTGTTGTTCACTCACGAGTCCAGGATTCTCACCCCCGGTGCCGGTAGAGTCTCGCCCGGGGGCGACGGGCCTCCCGCGAGTCCACCCAACTTACACTACAATCCACCTAATCACAGTCCAACCCTTGTCAAGGTAAGTTCAATTATCTTTTAACAAACGATAATCATTCACCCCACAATTCATTTTTGAACTGTTCTTCAAAACATTTTAATCCCAAGACTCTGTAGTCATCCTCGGGGCTTAAAAAGGGTCAAATTGACCCAGTGGTTTATTGAAATCGAAGAATTCAGTACATTTCGAAGGATCCTGTCAAAAATTAACATTTTGGTGCATCAATTTCTCTTAAAATAACAATAAAAATGGTGTCGATAGAAAAACATTCATCGGGCAAACTTTAATTCTATAAATATTCGATTATTTGTTATTTTAATTGATTGCAATGAACCGCATTGTCTTAGGATTAAAAAAAAATGTATATTTCGACAATTTTTTCATGAAACACAAAGTATCAATAGTTCGGGGTATTTATGTTGATAAATTCAATCGGAGCTCTATTTACCAAAATGAAATAAATAAAAAAGTGAAGACGAAACGGTTCGTAGGTTAGTGAGATTTATTTCATCTCGTCGAAAGATAAAAGTGTGTATGGGGGCCAGAAAAAAAGGAGGTTGGAAATGATGGTGTGCTCGAAAGTTTTGTGTTGGGGAATCCATGACGTAGAAAGTAGATTCGACGATGATGGGTATAAGGGTGACTGTCAAGAATGGTTTTCGTCAAGCACCGAGATCCGCGAAACACCAGCGGTCCAAAACCATGGGCAAAAGTCTCTCCAGTCCCCACGGGAAACTCTCTGGGGCGAAAGCACAGCTGTCTGCGAGCTGAGCTTTTCTACGACAGTAAAAAGCTCGTCAAAACTTTTCCTCCACACTTTTCTCACTACACAAACTCGTACACACAGACAAATATGTGTCTGTGTGTGTTTTTGGTCTCGAGAACCTCGCATTGTCGGGAAATAAAAGAAAACCCTGAGTTTGTACAAATGAAAACATCGCATGCAGATTAAATTTGGTGTGTAATTTGATTTTTTCAATCACTGAATACTAAATTTTGATTATTTCGACGTTTCGGAATGTCGCATTTTTATCAAATTTCTTATCTCAAAATTGATGAAATTATATTTATAAAAACATCTTATTCTAACGTCAAAAATAAATAATAAATAATAATAAAAATTTAACGAATAAGAGGTGGATGGATAGTCGAATAAAAATTAGTCAAGTGCCCAGCACCCTGAAGATCGAGCGATCAAATGAGGGCTCTCCAATAAACATCGAAGCCATCAGGAGTGAACGGGAGGGAAGGGGGAGAGAAAAAAATTGAGGGTTAATAGACGAGAGCATCTTGAAATGGCGCTTGAAGAGATTGAGGCAAAAAGAAAAGAGTTGAATTTGGGCCAGATAATGATTTCTGTATGAACCACGTCAGATTTATGTGAGCGTTAAAAAAATTCCGAATAAGAGGCACATGCAGAAATAACATTTTTGCCGGTCGCTTATGCGATCGGGTTTAATTCGTATTAAGGACAAACTTCACAGACGTAACCGAGTGCCTGAAGTGGGAAAAAAAGTAGAATGATGAAAAGGAGAGAAATGAATGAAGAAGAATTGGAAAGAAAAAGAAGAAGAGGACAAAGATAAAAGGAGAAGAAAGTTAAAAAGAAAAGAGAAGCTTCTCACAACTCAGTTGCTCGCGCGTTGCTGTCTGCCGTCCAATCCTGCCAAGTTAACCTCATTAATAAATTAATTAGATATTATTGTGTTGGCAGGGCGGCAGCTGCGGGTTGCCAGGCTTCGGAATCTCTCTTTTTCTCTCTCCAGCGTTTTGTCCTCCAGATAAGATAATAAAAGAAATATAAAAAAAAAATGAAAAAATAAAAATAAAAAGTATGACAAGTTAAAGAAGTCGAAGACGAAGAAAAAGGATGCTGCGCAAACCCGCAGATCAGAGAAATACACACACATGCAAGCATTCGCGTTTAAAAAGGGGTCGAGACCCGCGGTTTGCCCCGATGTGTGACGTCACCGTTACAAACTCTGTCTCCTCACCCGTACCCGCCTTTATATTCACCATTGTACATAATAACGCTCGATCCGTCCTCATCTCTGTCTCCAACTCTTATAAAATTTAATCAACCGAAAGATCTCTGTATAACTCGTGCGTGATCGAGTAAGCGAGCAATCATTTTCACGCGTTTCGACTCCAATGATCAACGAATTGAAACTATTTTTTTTTCTCTCTCTCTCTCTCTCTCTCTCTCTCTCTCTCTTTTCTTTAAAACATCGTATTTTTTTTTTAAATTTCTGCAAAACACTGTTCTGATTGAAAATAGGAAACAAAACCTTTTTTTTATTGACATTTTGCTTATTTTTTATTCGAGGACATATTTAGGACACTGATTTGAAATGATGTGCAAAAATTTCATGAAGCGCGAAATAAAAAACGTTTTACAGATTTATTAACTGAATGAAATATGGAAAATTTGGTATTTTCTCAAAATCTAAACATTGCATTGAACATTTATCCCGAAAAAATGCGAATGATTATTAAAAAATAAATAAAATATGAATAATTGTTGAAAATCTTTGAAATAAATGATAAACTTTAGTTCCTTCTGTTTGAATGTTTCTTGGGCAAAAAAAATTGCCATAAAATCAAAAACGAAGAATCCAGATTGTTCGAAATATATATTTTAACTATAATTATTAAAAAATCTGTCATTTATTCGTCGTAAAAAACAAAGTGACAAGAATTGATGAGTTGAAAAACGGAAATCTTGTTATGGCAATAATTTTGATTCATCATTGACGTTAAAACCGGATTCGTAGAGTAATAGATACGGAGCGGAGTACGTCGCGGATTGGGAGGAACGAGAAGGACGATAATGAGCGACGAAAAGCATACGCGAAGCGGCATTATCGCGTTCCGACGAAATGCGTGTGGCATACACACAGGCATAAGTATTAAAGTCTGTAGGGGGCCAGGATTAGGATGTCGGCCATTACCGCGCGTCACTGACCGTTTATTCTGCGCCGCGCGACTGCGAACGTTCGCGTCCGCGTGTGTCCACTACTTCCTCTAAACCTATATATATAAATCTTTATATATATAAATATACACATTTGTATTAAATCTTATAGTCCATGGTCTCATCTCTAATAAACAATAACTTCGAATCGTCATTTAAATCGAAACCAAACAAAAAAAATATCAACATTCTCCATTGGAAAAAAGAAAAAAAACCTTTCCGTTGTGGCGAGGCTTCAATCAATTGATTTATAATTCGATTCGATAAAACGACCACGTGCGAGTTTATTATTTTTATTATTCATTTACAACGATTATGAACGATTCATTCTTTTATTTATTGTTTTTTTATTTTAATAAATTTTTCCTTCCTTTTGAATTGTTTATAACGAGAGAAAAAGTATTACCATTTTTTTTTTTAATGCAACGTTAGTCCGAAGCATAAGTGATAAAATGTTAAACTATGGATTGGATAAATTCAATGAAAGAATCGAGGGGAATAGAGATGATTAAAAAAATTGATATTTTGTGAAAGTGCCGATTATACTGTGTCGTCTATTCCTGAAAATATGGAAACCTCGCACAGTTGTAGAGAAAGAGAGAGAAAGAGAGAGAGAGAGAGAGAGAAGAGAGAAAAGCTCGTTTCATGAATAATTGGCGGCGTCACAAATGAATTTGTCGATCAGCGGAAAACGGCTAGTCCGATAAGTGAAAAAGGGTGGTTTGGGGGTGAATGAGAGAGGCGGCTAAACGATTGGGCGACATTGCTTGGCTGCAGGAAAACGGAGGGCGCGGGCTTTACTTTTCATTTATTCAAAGCCCACAGCGATGCACCGAGAGCGAGGTGAATCCATAGATTTGTAAACCACCTTAAACTCCCCTTCTCTCTTAACTGATCTCATTGCACGCGCATTTCACTCAACAGAGTCCAAAGCGTGAATCGTTGATCGAACGAAAAGAAAAAATCATTTCCAAGCGGACTTTGCTGATTAAACAATTATGCAATTCATTAACTTTCGAACTTTCGTTCTTTGTGGCTAGAATTTTCTCATTTTTGTCTTTTTCTCGTAGACAATTGTTTACATTTCATGAAAATCTGAAGAAAAGAAAAACCTCCATACACCATAAAAGCCAAAGGGTCAATGGCAACTAATATTGAAACGTTAATAAATAATGAACGTTAACAAATACCCCAGTGAGGGAGTGTAATGTTGAAAAGGTGTTTTTTGTTGTTTTTTTTTTTACGATACAAAGATTTTCTGTGTAAGGGAAATGGAAGTAGCGAGTGGTTCCGGTTGTAGACGAATTTGAGCGTAAAAGGCAGTTCCTGGTTGAGAGTTTAGCGACGTACATGTATGTGTGAAGAAAGGAAAGAGGTACTCGAAGTCAGTGGAGTAGAGAAGACGCTAAGGAACGTGCCGAGAATGAATGTGTTAGAATCAACGGTTAACCGGTTGGACAGAGTTGACTGGACAAATGGTGTTCAAAGGGAGGAAAAGCGAAGAGGAGAGAAAACAAATTCAAGAAGATAAAAAAGAGAAAAGAAGTGGGCAGTGAAGAAAGGATGGAATGAGGAAGAAGAGGGGAAAGAGAAGAGAAAGGAGAAAGTTAAATGCAAAGAATCAGGAAAAAGGAAGGAGAGAAGAACGAAAACACAAGAAAATTTCGAAAGAGAAGAGAAAACTGGAAGCTACTACGGAAAAAGAACGAACGAGAAAGAGTAAAGAAAGCGGAAGAAGAAGACGAAGAAGAGAAAAGTAAAAATAAAATAGAATAAGAAGGTTGGCGCTCATGCGAACGAGTTTTAGGACCAGAAAATGCATGCGTGTTCGACTTAAATATAAATATACACACACGTGCTCAAGCCCCTAACCCTCAGCGGCCCTTGCACGCTACTGTATTATTGCACGGCCGTAAATTTTGCCCGGAAAGCGATTTAGCAAGGAGCGAAGCGTCGGGAATAAATCTTGAAAAAGTCGAAAGGCGTAAAACTCGAGAAAGGATGAGCTCCTCTGCTTTCCCTCTCTCTCTTTCTATCTTTTCTCTTTTTTCACTCGGAATCGGGAAAACTAAGAGAAGAGATTGAAAAGCACTATGTAACCTTCGATATATTTATAAGTAGTTTGCATTTGTGTCTTTTACTTGTCGCCTCTTCTTTTTCTTTTTTTTTTCTACAATTTGCAACATATTTCCAACTATTTTAGGAAAATTATAACATTTATACACCAATGTCAGAAAACATTATTCATATTATCATGACATGAGTAAATGGGTCATTCGTGATCGAAATAAACAAACATGAATTCTCGTTACATGAAGATTTCGAAAAAATGATGGAAATACTCTAGCTGTCAAGAATGTTGAAAAAAATTGAAAAGTCACGAGGTCTTTTGAATTGTAAATAGAAAAGAGCCCTTGAATAGATGGAAATAAAGAAATAAATAATATGCAAACAAGAATTATATTCGAGAGGAAAAATGATGTTTTAATTTATCAAGTGTAATGCCTTAAACGAGAGAATATACAGTTTGCGGGATGTATAGAGATGGTTTGTGTTTGAGGGTTGTAACAAGCCGAATCGTTGTCTAGAGAGCACAGGGGGCGCGACATATTGGACGAAATTGGTGCATATCAAACAGGATGGCAATTGGAATATAGCAAGTTCGGGGATCCCGTTCTGATATGCCTTAGTAGATACATACATGTATATATTCGTGTACGTATGTAAATCTATATGTACAGATATGTAAAATATACATATATTGCTGGCAGGAAGCAAAGAGGGATGGCGAACGGAGTCAGGGGTTGGTTGGGTCGGTTGCTGGTGTTCCACCATTGGAAATGGTGCCCTCGGGGCTAAACCATGTTCCAAAACCCTCCACGCTCTTCCTCTAACGTGTATGCGTGAGGCACACATCGAACCAGCTCCGGCTTCCTTAGTCTCATCCCTCAATCATCCCCTCTTACCACCACCACCACTACCAGAAGGCCAAAGAGATTCTTCCGAGCGGAAAATTCTGTTGAACCACGAGAGGAATTCCACTCATTTTTTCCTTGTTAAACATTTTTCAAAATGCACTCAAATCTTTCGAAAGATTCGGCGACACGAGTTCGATGCTATAAGATAACGTCGCAGAGGTCACTAAAAAAGTCGTTTTTTACTTTTCGATCTTTAAAAATAAACGGATAATCCAGAATTAATACATGGTTTGTCGCAATGGTACCAAAAAAGGGTCCACAATGGTACTTTTTGAGTTTTTTTTTCAGTATTTCGAATCTGAAAAACTACCAGATGGTCCTCATTATTTAAAATTATTTAAAATTATATGAATTAAGCCTGAAATAGAAAAATACGAGAAATTTGGTATCTAAAACGATTATACCCAGATAATTAATAAAATGCTTGAAAAATGGTTTGCTTTGGATGATTTTGGAGTAAAAACTGTATAAATGCCGTTTTTGGCCAAATTCGAATAAATATTCGTACACTGAAATGTCTATACGCACATTTGAGAGTAGCACGCGGTGCACCAATTGAGCTCGTTGAATCTGTGCCCCGAGCCACGCGGTTACGTATGCCTTCAATCCAGCTATCATGAGAGAAAGAGAGAGATAGCGAAAGAGAGAGAGAGAGAGAAAGAGAGAAATAGAGCGGGCAGGAGGGTGGGGGGAAGATGAGATCAAAGAGAGAAAGAGAGAGAGAGAGAGAGAAAGAGAGCAACTGGTACAGATGAGCTCTATCGAGCTTTGAGTCTGATCCACTCGTGATCGATGAACGCCAAGTTAATGCACTGCATATATATGTATATATATGTGTGTGTGTGTAGTTGTAAAGAGAGAAAGAGAGAGTGAGAGAGAGAGAGAGAGAATATGACAGAGTGTGCAAGCACACATTCGAGGGTGTAGAGATGCAAGAAAGCAAACCAAACAAACTCATCCGTGTAATTGGCAAATTGGCAGATTAATTCAATCAATGTGATCACGAAGCCAATATGGCTCTTTGCTTCTTCGTGACGAGTGCCAGTGGCAAAACAGCACGTCATCAGTTTCGATAATCACTTTATTTCTCGTCAATGGCGACTGGGAAATCATCAACGATGATTTAGAAAAAAAAAAAAAAATCTTTTTCATACCACGAGGCATTTAAATGCAATAATTGAGTACGGGAATCGATAAATTGTGAGAATTAAATTTCAAAAGTGAAGACGAACATTTAGCAATCCGCGGATTGTTTGAGGCACGGATCCAATTTTTTTTCATAAAGATTTTTTTTGTTCACAGTAAATTTTTTATTTCAATAGGATAAGAATTGTAAATGGCACATGTCCAACGGAGATTGTTTTAAGCCGAAAAACAACGTTGATTTTTTTGAGAACTCGAACCGTTGGATTAATCTGGAGTATGAATAAAACATTTTTTTTTCGATGAAAATGTGCATATTTTTTGTTTTTGCCGAAATGAATCACGCCCGAGAGGAAACGAATGCCAGTCTCCCCGATTTGTTGAGCAAAATCGGGAAACTCAATTGCCAAAAATATATACTCGTTCGTGCTCACTTGTGGCATTTAATCTGTAATTCGAGAGAACGATGATATTATTTTCCGAGGCTTCCAATGAGAGTTGTGCAAACCCATACGATTTATGTGCATGTTAAATATGCAAAGTGGCATTTCACACCCTCAATTTTCATCTGCCCATGTCCTGGATGCCTCGTTTAAAAAAAAAAAAAACACATTGTTTCCTGAGCCTTGACCACAATTTTTACGATCGCTTCCGAATTCGAGAAAAAAAAACATCCCACGTAAAAACATGAAATAACAAACGATTCGCTCGGAATCGTAGCTGAAAATAAATAATTCATCAAAACCGACGATGCAAAAATTGAAAATTGGAAAATCGTAGCTGCGAAAGTTGCAACCACGATAAACCACAAAGTTCACATTGTTTCGAACTAATTGAAGGTTTTGCGGTAGGGACCGAGGGTGTTGTGAATCGAGTGTGATAATGTTGAAGAAAAAGGGAGAGTAAATAAAATGTAAACAGAAGCGTCGAAAATGCCGTGAATAAACGAAATCAGTGGTGATAGAAAGAGAGAGAGAGAGAGAAAAGAAGAAAAAAAATAACCATAAACCCCCATAGCGAAGTGATTTTCCGTTTGATTCACTCTGGAAGTGTTGTCCTGGTGCATGGTCCCCTTTGGTTGTTGGTGGGATATAAACAAAGTTGAAAAAGAGAATAAGATCGACGGACCGCGTGCACATTAGACGAGCTTTGAAGGGTTGTTAGTTGGCGAACGTGTGACTGGACGAGAAAAGAATCAGAGAAAGAGAGAGAGAGAAAGAGAGAAAAAGTGCAAAATAAATACAGGAGACCAGGGCGAGGAGGCATAAAAGGAAAGAGCGACGAAGAGGGTCGAAGGAAGAAAGGGAGAGTGGAAAACGTAATGCGGCGGAATCGAGTGCCGGGGGCGCAAAGAATGTCGGGGTTTTGTATCGAAGAGAACACGAAGTTGGCACGAGGAGATAGAGAAGGAACGAGATATAAAGTAAAAGAGGGTAGTCGAGTGGCTTCCCCCTCAGGGTTCTCCACTTCTAAAGTCAGCCCATAAGAGTGACTTCATGAATATATATATATATACAAATATATAGGAAGTAAAACAGGGGTATATTCAGGAAACGAATCGGAATCTCAATGGTCTCCTCCCTTTCTACCCACGAAAGACGACCCTTTGGGAAGATATCTGTACAGTTGGTTGACTCGCTGAGTGAAGCTTCTGAAACCTCTTGGTTTGAGACACTCCAGTGTCTCAAACCAGCCGTAATGTATACGAAATACTGTCTCCTCTGTCCTCCATATCTGTCTTCGAATTCAGCATCTCAAGAATATATACTCTCGTGTCTGTCTCTTGTATTATAGTTTTACTGATATTGGCCCAAGATCGACGCAACGACCTGTAACCCAATCTACGAAGAGAGTCAAGTGAAAAAAAGTTGTGTGTATGTGTGCTAGAAAATGGAGTGAAGATTGGAGGTGGATGAGAATCGTCGATCGACACTATAAATATGCATTGAAACACGTGGATTCAATTTTCATTAGATTTTCATAATTTATTTGATTTTTATTTCAACAGTTATCCAAGGCTTTTTATCGATTTTATCTTTAATTTGTAACGCTAGAATTTTATTATAGAGAAAGAGAAGAAGAAGAGCGCACGAACGAAAGATCTTGAAGCAACCCCGAAGCATATGGAAAGTTAACCCCGATTAAATGCGTTAACTCGTCGACGAACACTACACAAACTGTTCTCAGTTAGATGAGCTTAACCAAAATACATTACGCTAAACAGAGTCTGTATGTGCCCCGATCCGGGATCGCGAAGGCCACACCACTAAGACCGATGGACACACACACACACAAATACACACACACACGTGTATATAGAAACGCTTTGTGCTGGTCTTCAATCAGCCTCAATTTGATAACTATGTAATAGGCAGAGGCAACAAATTCATATTAATAAAGCTCGTAAAATGTGCTGGCCACAATATTTTCGGTGACTATCCGGGTTGATGGTAAAACACGTTAATTTTCTTAGATAGAAACATTCGAATAAAATTTTATTCTCATATTTACTAAGAGCCGTTTAATCCCGCATGAGATTTCGAATCGAGCGATTTAATGGATCCAAGAAAATACTTCGTCGCTTTGAGATGATGCGAGAAAAATAAAGAGATGAAAAAATTATAGGGTCACAAGATTATTAAATTGTGTCCCGCCATTGAGAGAGTAAAAAAGAAGATGAGATGCAATGGAGGGGGAAAAAAAGAAAGACCCTTTAACGCGTTGCATCCAATTTGTGATGGTTAATTAATTCCCAGCAAAATTGTGCTGTCGTTGCAAGCAGGCAATCGCCAGTTGACCAATCAGCCGTGCGTGGTGCTCGGTCACAAGCCAGACCGGCAACAAACTGGGAAAGCTACTCTCCGCAACACACATTGGCCCTAATGAAATCTTCTTTAATCGCTCCCGACGCCGGGAATTGATTTAAAACTGTACGTTATTGCTGTTACTGACACAAATATCATTCGTGCTGTCGCATCTTATAAATGATGCGTTTAAACCGCTCTTTTTTCTTCTTTCCACTCCAACTGAGTAGACTTTTTTTCCTTCTTCATGTGTTGCCACTCAAATATTACGCAATATCCTTACAATAAATTTTTCGTGAGACTGAAATGCAACCAGGACACCGTTATATTTTATCCGACGATGGAATAACGACCAAAAAAATATCCGCAGGACAATATCACTCCACGAATCTTCGGATCACTTGAACTAACCTAACGTCCTAGAACCCCTTGACACGATTTTAAAAAAAGTTCGTACTTTTGTGTAATTATTTCGAATAAATTTCGTCAAATGTGAACAATATCAACGTCATTTTGAATCATCGAAATAATTCATGATAATTTGTATAAAAGTGCTAGAGCTTTTGAAAGCAGGACGCAAAAGAAACATCAGATTTCATTATTTTACCTACATTTTTGCACATAATTTCAAAATGGTGGAAAACACATTGACAATTAATTGTGGATTATTGTTTCTTCAGAAATTGGAGCAAAATAATTATCATTTAAATTCCTTTGATTTACGGTGATGAAGGGTAGAGCTCAAAATGGGACTTGAAATGAGTGAAATCTCATTATACTATTTATCCGTTTAAAGAGTGTTCATCATCCCGGTACATTTCTAACAACGACGATGGTTGTTGCTCGAGACAAGTGTCACGTCCGTCTGGATAAGTTGCCGCGGTACTACAGAGGCGCAAACAAAGAGGCAATTACGTAATTATCCCTTTTAATTGCACGATTCTGTGGAGTGAACTCGAACAGCCGGTTGAACGAGCGTCACAAGTTTTTATTTAGGCGAGTATTTCGGTATTGAAATAATGCGACGAAAAAGAAAGAAAAAAATAAATAATAATAATAATAATAATAACAAGTTCCTTGCAACGATAAATTATTGACCATTTGTGGAACTGTCAATTACCGGTAACGTTTGACAAACGCAGTGTGAATTGATGCTTAGCTGGGAACGAATTCTCTCTGCTCGAGATTGTCGTCGCGTGCCGAATTATAGGATGCTGACGTAATTCGCTTGTCAGGGCGTTGCTTTGCCGATCGCCGCCGTCCAGTCCCATTCGTTCGTAGCCAATTATACAATTAATGGTAGGGTGGCGTAAATGAGGATCAGTGAAATTGTAGTGCGAATCGTCACTTTTTATTTTCCATAGTAATCCTGCGATCGACTATAAAAATGTGTTGTTCCCAAAATATGAGTTTTTACTTTTTTAAGACAGTTCCAACTTTGATAATCATTTGAATACAGTTCCACAAGGTTTCTAAAACTTTGGCGTTGGCCATAATCGTTGAAATATAGTCAGTGACAAAATAGATCGATTATCGATTTCACTGATTTACCTGGAGCATAAAAATGGCCTGCAGCAATGGTCGAACACAATCGGATGATCGGCCAATAGAGCATGACAGTAGCCGCAAGCTTGATCAAATATATCAGGACGTAGCCCACATGCCAGGCGTTCACCAAAACCAAACCCTTCGAGTGTTTTACCCTGGCAAAGAGAGGAGTGGGGCGTGGGGGAGGGGGGAGGAGGGTGAAGGAGTGTATACGCGCGAAATGATGTTCTCTCGATCGCGTTTAGTTAATGGTCTATGCTGGTTAGCCAACCGCACGAGTATATATAATACATTGAGTGGCAATAGGGGAAGAGTTTATCGATGGGTAGGCTAATGTTTGAAAGAGAGGGCACCCCGCGGCTAGGTGCCCCATGGAAGGATTAGCTTCGCTACATTTCTTCCCTTATGTCGACGCGTATGTCTAGCTGCCACTTCCAACCCCCTGCACAGAAGCCATCGAAAGGGTGTTGTTTGACCTTCGCATCCCTCCGAATCGAAAAGTAACCATGATCGCAGTTCATATAGACACAGGAAAGTACATTGTGGTGGTAATAAAGACTTTGGCTGATTTAATGTGGCGCTCGTGAGCCTCAAGTGCTTGGTTTAGTAGTTCCACAAATATTCATCGAGGTTTTTTTTGTTTAATGTGTTGCTGGCTTTCCAAGCGGATTGATGGACCGAGACCAACCACATGAACACACTTGCCTGCGGCGAACTACAAAATAGTTATTCGTAAACCTTGACAGATTATTCATTGCAGAATTTGTCAAGAGATTCGCAAGTTGGTTAGAAATCAGGAACAGCGTAAGCCCCAAGAACTAAGAACGCTGAACAGGGTATCAATGTTTAATGATAATTGAATACCAGACTGATGACTTACTTTTTAACATAAATAATGGCAAGTTGTGTAACAAGAAATGAAGAGACAGATAGAACTTGTGCACCAGAGGGCTTTGCAACGAAATTACACGAGAATTTGGTTAAGTTTCGTCAGCAATTACTTTTGATATCCGACACGCGGGAGTAATTGCGTCGACGAGGCGAGAGTCCTACGGGCTTGGAGCTTTGAAATAGCATTGAAAGAGAGAGGCAGAGAAAGGACAAGTATATGAGAGAAAGATAGAGAGAGAGAGAAAGAGAGAGAGGGAGAAGTTTCAAGGGGAAACAGAATGGAGCGGGGATAATAATCCGCTAATATCAATTTCAAATTTCAATTAGTATCATCTCAGCGGCTGGTGCGCTCTCGGGGTACTCCCCGAACGCCCGTAGCAGCACGCCATGATCTAAAATTCAATTTGTCCCTTCGTGTAACACGTACAAGTACGAGAGAAATGGAAGACACACGTACACAGATAGGTATTTGTGTGAATGGAGCAAGTGAAAACACAGGATGATGTTTTGCCTTGGTTCCAAAACTTTCAAACCTTTCACATATAGTTTGCTTTACGAAAATACATGTTAATGCTACATTCTGAATACTCATAGCATTAGTTTGTCGAACGACATATTTTTCTGAGTCATAATATTAACATAAATACACATGAAATCCCATCCAGATTTATTTTTTCCAATGTCCTTCATAACAACCCAGTTATTCTGATGGTTTTACAAGAAACAAGAATAGCAGACGATAAGTACCCTCATAATCTAACAACATGCGTGTTACATTTACGCCCAAGTGACATTCCACTCTGTAGGCCATTAAAAATTGATAGATCAGCGTCCGTTTATTAAGTTTGACGAGCGCGACGGCTGCTTAGGCAAAGAGCCGCACTAAGCCCTCCTCTACGCTATAGCAATATATTCGTAACTTATTCAAGCGAGTTTACAATCCCTCCAGGACTGTCGATGCTTGTGCTCCACCAACATGTGCCCCATGTAATCGACTGCTTTACTTTTGCCGGTTAGCCAGCTAATCCCGGTGAACAACTTCCTGCTCACTGGCGAAAGTCTTTAACTATAATAATCAATGTATTTGGATTTGTTTAGATTTTAGTGAAAGATATGCATCATCTCAAAGTTTGATGATTATTCGGTTCAGGTATTGATTAAAGTTTCGATTGTTCTGTTGAAGATTGGATCTGTTCACGCGCATCAGCCTCACAGCCAACATCATCAACATCATCAGGCAGGTCCACAGCAACAAACGTCACCACAAGGGCAAACCCAGGTGGGAAGTGGTGGCGGGGGCGGAGGAAGTACCGGTGGCGGTGCTCCGACTGCTGGAGGAACCGGGAGTACACCTGGTGTCACATCCAGGCCTGGAGGCATGTTCTGCTACCACTGCCCTCCGGATCTCCCGACGCCACTTCTTCCACCGACCCTCGAGTACTCGTTCGCACCGACTCACCCATGTAAGTGATGCTAATTCTATTTTAATCAACATCCAATGTCAAGTCTACCAAATGCCAAATGAGCCGGTCCACGATTAAATTTGTCCACGCGAATAACGGTGCCATGGCATCAAGTTGAGCATTGTTCCCTGAGACGACCCTTTCTCACGTACGGGGGTTGGAGAGTTGATTCGATGTTCGTCAACCCCGTACTCGTCCCACTATAGCTAAATTATTCTCTCTCTCTTTCCACACACTCCCTCGTATCCTGATACACATGTTTTCTGGCCAAGCCAAAGTCCCACGCGCCTAGACTCACCCTTGAAGCCTCCCATCAAATTTATAACTCGGTTTACGTTTTTCAATTTCTCTCGCGAACGCTTTTCTCGAACCCCTATCCCGATGGATCATCGGTTCCCGCGGCTATACACATACACACGCACACACACATACACACACACACATATTTGAAGAGTATCTCTGGAAAACTGCACATTTACTGAACCCACGAGTCGTTCCATTTGCGAATATATATTGCAAACGATGAATACATGTTTTATTCAAATTTAACATTTTTACGAACGTACGAAACGTTACTACGAAGAAATGACATGATGAGAGGGGTTGTACAAGGCGAGAGACAAAATGTAGAACATGCAGTCGTAGAAAAATGAATGAAACGAAGATCGACGAGATCCTGCCCCGGAGATTCACGACATGGTGATGATGCTGCTGCTCCGGAATCACCGAGTGCGTAGCAGGTCTCTCCGTGTTCCGTGGGTTGGTATAGTTAAATTATGCCTCCCAGAGAGCAAGTCAATGTAGTGGAGTAAGAGAGAAGAGGACAGAGAAAGCGAGGCAGAGACAGAAATAGGTGGTAGATTGATTGTGCCGGCACTTTGGTCGCCCCCTACAGGCGGAACACATCGATGAAGTTACATTACCGGAGCCACAGCTAACATCGGAGCAAGTTACGCAAAGTGTTGGGTCCGGGACGACTAGTGCGGTGGCCTCCTGAGCAGACCGACATTGAATGGCCGAGCTGCTGCAAAACTGACACCACACGAACGTCGACCTCTTACCCACTAAACTTAGTTTATCACTCCAGTTGGATCGAAACTTCCGGTCGGTGCCGATGCGGCGCTTTGGTGCTGATGTCCAAAACTATTCAACTTCTGTGTAGAATTGATGCAGTCGAGCGCACGTGCCCAACAGGCTTTATCGTGTTTACAACATTTACGGCTTGAATATCGACATTGTGGATAAAGCAAAACTTTTCCATCTACCTGTTAACCTACTGGGAATCAATGTGGTTATACCCTTAGTCCTACTTACGGGATCAGGTTATCATATGATGACAAATAGTTCAGAGAACTACAAAAATTAAATATACGGAGAAACCACTACGTCCGATCATTATTAGATGAAAGTTAGAGCTAAAGGTTCGAAAGCTTCTCGTTGACCCTTTTACCTTTGTATTTCCAAATTCATCTCCGCTGGATTTCAACTTCCTTACACTTTGTGCAGTCCGTATGAGATGAGAATGTAAAAATGCTACGGAACATTTGATCTGTATCGAATATCAGAGTGCGTGTGCACATGGGATTTGGAATAGAAGCGTCGCTACCAGAGCCAGAGAGGGAGAGAGAGACGACGAATGTTCCTCAGGGACATCCGGCGGCACCCTCCCAGTTGTTGGCTGCGTCGCAAGGTCTAGCTTCCCTGTTTTCTCCCTTTGCAACATGAAGCAGTGTGTCGGCCTTCCTCGTCTCCCACTATTCCAGCTCAACCTGCTATATTTCTCTGTCTTTCTCTCTCTCCCGCTTGTTCTCTGACCACCCGTTGGGATAAACAGATTAGGTAACTACGTGATAAGTCGGTAAGTGGGTTCTCTCCGGCCCAGCACAGTCCAGAACTGCTGCTGGTCCAAGCACAAACCCTCCACTCGTTCTCTCTCTCTCTCTTACTCTTTCTCTTTTGAACACTCGCAGTCTTTCTAACAGACCAACATCCCGTTCAACAGTCGCCCTAAACAACACATACAACCATACACACACCGAACGAGACAAGTGAGGACGGACGATAGACGAATAGAACGGACAAGGAACGAGCTTTCGTTCACTATAACATCTAACTACCTCGTTAGTGTCATTAGTGACGGTCGGGGTGTCATTAGATTTGGTTCTTGGTACGTGTAGTTTTTCCACCTCCGGTTTGCCAGTTCTCTCCTTCGGGGCTACCATCGTTGCTGTCTATATGACGTCCAGTGTCTTGTAGGTACTGTCTATTTTTTTCTTCCTTTTTTGTCCACGTGCTCTGAGATGCCTTCATTCATCCAGTTTCTAATTGAATGAGCAGTTCAAGGCCACATAATGAAAACGGACTTTCCAAAAATTCCTGTACAGCCAGCAGGACTTCCATAAGACTATTCAATGAAAGTGAAGCTCTTCTCGGGACAGTCGATGGTTGCGTTAATGTTTTTCTTTTTACCACTTTTTCACGGCAACCAATGAACCCAGGCAGCATCGACATATCATCGAAAATCCTAATTCCCAAGTAAATCTTTAGGCACGTGGGGAGCCACTTGCGAGCTTCCATACTAAACTAATTGGAAGCTATCCTTCTATTCTGCCACTAGATCAAACAACGCTTCGTGTGCGGTTCCCTGTCGGGCTGCACGAGACTCACCGTCACTTCAAGCGTCAAGGATCTCTCGTCCAAGCACGTACGTCAAAAAACTCCTTGTAAATCCTTTCCTCGAGCTGACACGTTCCTTTTTCTTGTTGTGTTTTTTTTTTTTTTTTTTGCCTTTATTTGTCCCTCGGTCTCGTTACCAGTTGTTCGGTGGATTTTCTCGTGTTTTCATCAGCCCCGTATAACAGGATCGAATGATAAAATCCTGAGCGATGTGTATCGGGTAGGAAAGCGGGACTGGAGGAACGAGAGTGGTGAAAATCGAATAAAGAGTATATATCGAGAAAGAAGGAGCACACGACTCGATCGTTGTGCCAGCAGGGCCCGTGCCATCCCTATCTATATTAAAGCCTCTCTTGCTTCATTCTCCATGTTCACCAAACTCATACAGTCTTCTCCCTTCCGCCGACGCTAATAAATTGGATCAAGCCCTCAGCTTCAGCCCTTCCCCTCCATATCTAGCTGCTCTCTGACACTGCCCTCGTTGCCTCTCTTTCTTTCTCTCCACGAGAACACGAGAGTCAGACCGATGAGTTGTGCGAGTTATCCAGATCCTGGGCTTTACTTTTCCAAACTCTAATCTAACATCTTGAGTGGATTTTAGTTTTCGTCCTGCCGCTAGGATCCCAATCCTGGCTCGCAAAATACAGGGGAATACTGGAAAAAGCAGAAGTGCGACGAACGCCAAATTTATTTACGAGATACATAAGCACCTCACTTTCGCTCGTGGGCCTAGACAACTTCGTCGTGTATACACTACTCTGGTCCCTGTACAGCCGTACATCCTGTCATCATAGGCGGCTTAAGCTTGTTTACTTTTAACCCAAAATAAACTCAAACTTATCGCAACCAACCTAACACGTTTTATAATTTTTCTTCTTCTTTTTCCTCTCCCTTCGTAACATCATTTTCATGCTTTATCTCCCTCATTCACTTTTGGCTGTTCGTAAATTTTCATCAGTTCAGGAAATTAAATCGTGCACTTCTCCTTTTTTTTCGTCTCGCTAAGCCAAACGAGACCAAGTGAGTTGAGGAATGAAGCTGGCTTAGCAAAGTAATAATTAATTGCTCTGATTGCTCTACATCATTGATGAGCGGTTGTGCCGAGCTATACGCTCAGGTACACAATCCGTAGCGACCTCTTTTACTCTCTATGCGCGAATCTCGTATCTTCTGTGTCTCTCTTATAATTCGCGTTTGCCATCTCTCTTCATGGCTTCATAGGGCTTTTCCACTGGTCAACACAACGACCAGGGAAAGAGAAGGATCCAGGTTTGGCTTTGCCCACTCAACCAACTGCCCAGACCAAACTAGACATTCCGATTTCCGCCTCGCACTCCTACACTACACAGATACATTTATATTACATGGACTAAGCTTCAGCGCGCGATTCATTCCGGAATGTGATTACGAAATTGCTATTTGCAAACCCCTTTACCACGTTGCTCTCTTCTTTGTACTAATAAACACTCTGGACGTTTTTTTAGCCTCTGTCCATACCTTCTTTCCGGATTTACACTCTACTTTTTCTTGTTTCTTAAATACTTTGATATACCAAGTGTGTTTTTTTTTTCTGAAATGTTAAGTTAACATAATCTAATCGTTAATATACATGGTATCAAAACAATTAAGTTTTTAAGTTGAATTCTCCGTAGGATTTCTTAAAAGTAGTCAAAACATACGAAGAATCTTCCTTTTTTTAATCAACGGCATTCTGAACGGACTTTATATTTATAAATAACATCTCAAACGGATACTTTTGTTTTGAAATTTCAGATACGAGTTACTCGGCCTATCATCCAGCCCTGCACGGGGTCGGCGAAGATTCTTTTGTTCGTCGAAAGCAGCGTAGAAATCGTACGACGTTTACTCTCCAGCAGTTGGAAGAGCTTGAAAGAGCATTCGTCCAAACACAATACCCCGATGTGTTCACTCGTGAGGATCTCGCAATGAAGATTAATCTCACGGAGGCAAGAGTACAGGTGAGATAATAGAAATTTATATTATTTGTCGTAAATAGAGAGCGAGGGAATGTGTTTATCACTGGATTACGATTCGAGGAACTTTCTCTCACGTTCCCAACGCTTGTTTTTGCTTTTCTGACCCTCGGCACACCCTCGAACCTGGTGTAATCTTCTGACGCGGTGCGTAAGCTGCGCTAATCTTGTGGATTACTTCTCGAGCCAGTATTTATACGAATACGTTGCCTTTTCTTCCATTCCCGCGGAACGGATCTAAACACATCTAAACGGATGTGCATGCGTTCCGGGCGCGCGAAACCTTCGGAATGAAGTCACTTTGGCCTAATTCTCTAATATTCCGATCTTTATTTGTCCGAAAATCATTTCTCATCCCGATAAATATAATCCGCATGAATATTTCAATGATAGTGCGTTAAATCTGAAGGGAAAAAGGTAAATTGAGCAAAAAGGACCCAAAGTGAGAGCCAGTCGTGATACGTGATTTGATGAAAGAGCGAGAGAGAGAGAGAGAGAGAGAAGTTGGCTTAATGAAAGGGGAGATCGCGTCAGGCATGACGCAATTATGGCACAGACTCATTGTTTCATTAGCGAGGAACAAAGGGAATCTGGAATAATGGACAAATAGGCGCGTTTATGCAGCACCTTCCTGTAGATGTTTTATATATACACACACATACCAACATATATATTTTTATCCTCACGTATTATTCTCGCTCTTGCACTTCGGACCTGGCTCTCCCCTGCTCCAATTAGAATCTCGCGAGTCAGGCACGTTTTCCCTGCGACAAGACGTCACGTGTAACGAAACAGGGTTTTATCGTCACCATTACATGAACAATTATTTTATTATCTAAAAAAAACAACATTTTTTAACAACTCGAAAGTTAAAGTAAACAAGTGGACTGAAAAAAAAAAAAAATTACTTTGCACTTATTCCGAACACGTTTGAAATGACAGCCTGATATTTAAAATATCAACAAAGGATTTAGAAAAACGAAGATTGATTTTTAAGTTGGATTCGTTGATGAAGAATGCAAGAAATTCTGTGTTTTTTTTGTGAGCAAAGTCCAAAATTCTTATGGAGCCTTTGACTGTGATGATTAGAGGATTATTTTTTACGACACAAGATTAAAACTATGAAAAAATAATAAAATATTTCCGAAAACTTTGAAAAACAATAAATGATTAATTCGTTCTATTAAAAATGCAAAAATTTCGTGGTTCCTGTGACACATTCATGACGATTTTGGAAAGCCATTCGGGTTATTAAGCAACATTGAATATGAAATGATAACCAAATGAGGTTAATATCGATCGAACTCATGCAATTATAATCGCGATGAATTATTTTTCGTGTAAAATTATAATCTGATGTTTCTTTTTTGAGTTGGCAACTCACAAATAATGCATTAAATTTTCATTCGTGGTTTTACTTGGGATCGTGGCAGTTATCGACATACATTTAGGATTAAATTCACATCGTAGTGAGAATCCAGGGCGGTTGAGGGGGCAGGGAGGGGGGCGAAGGGAGTTGAAAAAAATGTATCCAGTGGTCGAGGGTGGTTTTTCAACTTGGCAGAGGAGAAAGAGGCTCGAATTCACTTTATCTCTCGCTCTCTCGCTCTCGTTTGGCAACACAACCCCCGGGGGAAAATGCGGCTTTGTTCCCGGCTATTACTCGCCCCCGCAACCCTTAGGATATTATTATATCTCCCGTCTGCCACGAAACGAAACCCCCTTCTCGTCCTCCCTTAACGTAAAACCATCCTTCGTCCTCTCCCGCCGCCAACACCCCGGGAACATTCGCCTCAACCGCTATTTATTTTATTAAATCTATTCTACCGGTGAGCTCGAGGAAGAAACCTTTCGGGATCATTGGAAAGATCGAAGAAATGGAGGATAAAAATATTGAGTTTCGAGCCCTTTCGATTTAATATGATTTTTAAATCAAATAACATCCCACGATTTATTAAGGCAATATTGTGGCTTTCAATTTTTTATAATTCTCATCTACTAATAAAAATAGCATTCGTAAGCGAAAATTTTCATCGTGTCGTACGAACAAGAGGTAAATAAAAAAATAAAAGAAACAGTGGAAGCACAAAATATGACACCGGAGTGTCGGAAGCACAGCCACGGGGCATCTTAAAGTCTATTTCAGTCGGCATTATGTCAAGTTAGACTCGTTAGTGGCAACTCGAGTCTCGGAAAGGAGAACATAAAAATGAAGCTAAAGAAACGTCGAAAAAACAGTATTAAAAGGGAGAGAAAGGAGAGAAAGAAAGAAAGAAAATAAATAAAAAGAAATACAACGAAGAGGAACGGTGGCGCTGGCAGCTCGTTGAACATGCACAGAGTTCTCGAGTTCCCTCTGGGGGTTCACCTACACCCGTGACAACGGACGAGAGTACTCTCAGGAGTGAAAAAAAAATCATGTTCTCGTCTCTTCTAACTCAATGTGTATTTGAATCGTCTGAAATTTCATAAAAATTAATTTATATCACGTCGAGTGTGTGTGCGTGTCTGGAATCACACCTTAATCTTTTCCTTCGTCCTTTTTCTTCGTTTTTAGATCAAAGTGTGACTTCTAAATGTTCAAAAAATAACGCAATTCCAGGTGTGGTTTCAAAATCGACGTGCTAAATTCCGCAAAAGTGCGAGACTCATGAAGGAGCAAAGGGAAAGAGAAAAGAGCGTTGTTCTCGGTGAGGTCTCCGCTGGACAAGCCCCGCCATCATCCTCCAGCGGACCCAGTCCCGCCAGCCATCATGGCGATGGCGAAATGACTGGAGGAAGCGGCGAAGGAGAGGACGTTGGTCAGGATGTCGGTGGTGCTGGATCGGCTGGAGGCAATGGCGGAGGTTCTCGCAGCCCAAGCACAACTTCCGCCTCGGTTAGCCCTCGACCTCAACAGTCACAGAGTAGTCAAGCTTCCTCGTTATTGGGCGGAGCTGCAACTCCACCTCCAACTCCTGGCTTATGCAGCAGCAGTAGTGGCAGCACTGGCAGCAGAGCACCCTCTTCTCAACCTCATCAAACAACCTCAACCTCTTCGACTACCAGCGGCGTCAATGCTGCCAGCCTCGGGACACTTTTGCCAATACCAAGTACGGAAAGCAGGTGAGCCAATTACTAAACGTATTATCATTATTTTAAAATCCCAACAACATTCCAAAATGAAAAGTTCTTCAAAGAAAAGTTGCACAATTTTTGTTCCGACGTCAACCACAGCTAAACGAATGATTTCTCGACATTGAGTCAAACGCTATTCTCTTGGTCGGAACTCGTACGATTATTTTGAAAAAAAATGTCTCGAAAAATATTCATTCTTCTGAGAGTTATGAGCCCGCGAAGTGGCTCGGGTCAATTTGGTTGAATGTAGGAATCTCCAAACCTATCGGGGTTGGAAAAAAACTTCTTCAACAAAAGTTGAACGGTTTCGAAAGAGCCATTGAGTGGTGGCTCTAAAAGTTCCTCCAGATGGAGGCACTCGCAAGATTTCGAGGTCATCTTGATTTTGATTTGACAGATGAGTAATTTTATTTATTAGAATTCGATAGAACGAAAAAGAGGTATTTGGGCACCAAATTTTAAGATGATCGATCGAAATTCCGGTCCACATTAAACTCGAGTCAACGGGGTTGGATTTTTATATGAGTTTGTCTATAAAATTTAGACGTTTGTTTTTCTCGAGAATAGTAAACACGGCGTTAATCGTTAGAAGGTGTTTTCGTGTGAAATAAAATTCACTGTTGCCACGATGACATTTGAACCTCCTTAAATCGTGGGGAATGCTCGTAAACGTGGCAAAAGAATTTTCACGACTCGTGTCTGTTCACCCTTGGCTTTGGCATAGTGGTGCGATCACGCGCCACAGGGAGTTCCCGAGGTGCCCGGGGCACCCCGTCGCGAGGTGAGCTCTTAGAGCCCTCTGTATTTACGCCTTTAGGAAATATCACTGAGCTTTATAAACCTTCGCTTGGTTTGCTTTGCTTGTCCGATCTCCTTTATATATACGCTGGCGTTCACAGACCGGAAGTTTTCTACGCGCCATTAAATCCGACGCGGACGGTCTATCGCAAAAATTCACGGTGTACCGGTTCCCTCAGTTTTCTCCAGTACTTCAGCTTTGATATAATCTTCACACCGTTCGTTCACTCGATTAATGGCTGTACCCGGTGTTTAATAACAAAAGAAAGGGACAAAGTGTAAGAAAAACTGTAGATTCCGTAACATAACTTGAAATGGATGAATTATAAATAATCAAAGTTGGATCAGATTCTTTCGAATACGAGACTGGAACTAGTTGCGGAAAGTCTTGGACCAGAATAATCGAAGCCATCTTTGGATTAGAGCAATTAATTTATAACGGGAACGTAATTATAAACATTTCAATAACGATGCACAAGCCGTCGGTTGAAAATTTCATGACAATATTCTGAATATGAAAAGCCCTTGCGCAGACAATGGTTTATGGAATATTTAAGCGATATTTGATGCCTGAATCAACGTACAAAGAAAGCAATGTCTTGAGAAGGTTTCTATACGTTTATGGAAAATTCAAAGAGGATTGTTCCAGAGAAATGGCTGCAAGTGGCTGTCTATGTATATATATATTTGTATTTATATATTTGTTTAACAAAAAAAAAATATATATATAGACGTTTTCTTACGATTCTCAGGGTCCAACGAACGCTGAATATTTTTTCTTTCTCTCTTACTCTCTCTCTCTCTCTCTCTCTCCATCTCTCTCTCTATCTCTCCCACAGTCTTCTCTGCAGTTGTAATTTATTTAAAACCGCTCGCCGTAAATATATCCTCATCATTTATTCAACCTTGCCCGGAGCCTCCGATCTCGCCTGTGCTCCACAAGCTATACAAGCTACTACCCCTGCTCTGCACTGCCTATTACCGTTTCCATACTCCTCCGCCAGCTCGAAAGATGCGAAGGAGTAAGCTGTGCCTCAGCGAGTTCAGCTCTTCATCTTTCTGAACCACGCGAGACCCAAAAGCTACCTCAAGATGTCGTCTCCCACCTCCATGTTCTTTGCTCCGGCCGTTATATCCTCACACTCTTGAAAAAAAAAAAAAAAAAAAAAAAAAAAACAACCAGTTTCCTCCACACTCTTTCCTCCCCCATGTTCTGCCATCGTTTTACGAACATGGGCAAAGCGTAGATCTTCACCGGTAGACACTTTAACAATGTCATTGAATTTTCAATAATTTCTCTCAAGGGAAGCCTCCTAATGGACGTATTTTTTAAGCCAATTTGAAGCTCCTTTAATCCAAAGTTAATTCAACTTGGTAAACTCTTCGAGGGAGAGATAAAAAAATTGCGATTAAAAATGGATCAACGCTGATCGTTGAATAGCGTGATTGTTTTTTATAATCAACATCGTCCGAGTTTCGTGACAATGCAGCTTGACAAATAAATTGTATCGTTTCGATGCCACCCAGATACACACTTCGTGAGAATAAGACTTTTTAATTGGCCCTAATTAACACCGTCCGCAATAGTATCGTCGTTTAAGGAGCTCCTTGAATCGGTTTTGTTGAAGTCTTTTAAACAGAATCGGAACAAAGCACTGTAAACTCGTTTATGAACCGCCCTCCAGTTGTTGGTTTCACTGAGAACAGTTTTTACGGTAAAAAATACGATTGGGTACCTTTTCAAAAAATTTTTGATGAAGGGTTAACGCGATTGAAGTATCTCTGGACTCACGAGTGTGGATAGCGACAGTAATAAGGCACGTTAGCAATGAATAACACTTCGGTTTACTCTGAACGGGTAATTGCCCTTAATTATCGCACTTACCGCGGCCCTTGGTTACTTCGAAACTGCGCTACAACCCCCTCTTTTTGCTAAGTATATGCTGTCGCGCATCCCTGCGATGCTATCTCACCCGAAAGTGCACATTCGAAGTGTATATTTATATACACATGGCAACGACTACCTCGTGGAAACCTTTGGTTGCCAGAAACCCAGTTACTTCATTTTACTCGCTTAGGTTCTATCCTGAACCGAGAATTTCCTACCCTCGAACCTACCTTCCAAAGTAATCTCCACGCCCTTACCGCTCCCACTCAATTTATACCCCTGACCGCCTGCTCTCTGCGATACATTAATTAAGCAATATTTGTGATTAATATTTGAAGTGATCAACGCCACCTCAAAGGTACCAACGAAAATCCGCCACGTTCTCTGTAGATTCGGGCTTACGAACTCTCCAACCCTCGGGCTCACCCAATTGCACACTAGCAAAACCCTCCGCATAAGTCCGCTCTACTCAGTGCGAAAGGGGTAATTGGGTTATCGTAATTTCTGCGAACTCGATGCTTCAGTGTTAACCAGCCACGAAAGCTTGATGAAATTCCACGCAACAGCTGCTCCACCAAACTAATATTCCGTATCGAGTGCCTTAGTTGAACGTTCAATTTACTTTTATCCCGTTCTTCCATTCATTCGTAATGATTTATTCGTCGTGTTGGATAAAGAAACCGGAAGCTATAGAATCTTCGATGATTTACCTCAATCGTCGATTCCCTTGTAACCCCACGATAAAATGAGCTCCATCAAATGTTGTGCCCACCATTTACCCTCGTTTAATGTCGGACTTTTTTGTCTTGGTTGTTCCAGCAGCACAAGCAGTGGAGCTGGTTTCAGGCCCGTGGAGCCACCGACGTCGTTGTTCTTTCCACACTTGGCCGCACAATTCTCGCCACCGTTGTTCGGAAACAAAATAGTTGGTAATGCGCCAACTTCGTTGACTTCCAGTACCTCCTCCTTGTGGGCATCGAGCGATCATCGGGCTAGCAGCCTCCAAGAAATGCTGTCATGGGCACCTGCAGGCTGGCCAGGATCGTTGTGCAGCTGCTGCAAGCCTGGAACTGGTGATCTTCACAGAAACAGTAGCCTGGCCGAGCTGAGACGGAAGGCACAAGAACATTCAACCGCTACTGCCTTGTTAGGTGGTTTAGCAGGATTTCCTGGTGGCTTGCCCTTACCTTTACCCTTGCCATTGTTACCACCGTTGCTCGGATTGTCCAGAAGACCCGAGCATCATCATCACCACCATCATCATCTGCCAAGTGTTGTCCATCAGATTCAACCGAGCACCAAAGAAGATCCGGAAATCATGGACGATTCAAAGCGACATTGATAATCAAACTATGTTTAAGACGAATGAAATTTTCGCTGGAAGAGATGAAGGAAGGAACGTGCAATCCAAAATGATCTTTTTACTTCTGGCTTCCCAAAGCCACTGAGGAACTTCGGGCTAAGAAACGTCGAAGCAGTAGAAAAGCTGACAATTCGTATTGCCAACATGGCCGCTTCGAGACGAGGACATTAGAATGATCAACCTGTAGAAACTTGTGTATTATAAAGAATTCAATTACTGTCACGGACCCGGAGCCAGGATTATTATCAGAAGCTCTATACTTCAAGCCAATTTAATAAAGCCAAAATAAATAAACAAATACAGTATATTATTATAAATAATATAAAGTAATATCTAGCATAAAACGGTAGATTCGATTATAATGAAAATAAAAATAAAAACAATATAGTTGTATAGAATAAATTTGTTCTCGTGACGAATTCATAATCGTTATTTATCTATAATTCATTTAATTCCTTACACCGCGTGATCCCGATGTTTCCAGAGAAACAAAATTGAGTTCCAATCGCATGCCATGAACCTTTTCAATCGCCAGCAGCAGTTTCCAGCATTAATCCAACAATATTTTTTGGAGTTAAAATTTCCATCTTCCATTCGCTAGCAATGATCCCACGTGTCTGTAGATTCAGATCACGCACGACCCACTGAGAGGGAAGAAGAAATAAAATCTTAGCGTGTGAGCTCCGTTCTCTTTTAGCCGATAAGACACACGAGTTTTCCGGCAAGATGCCGAGACGATGGCGGGAAGAAGACGATATGGCGGAGAAATGTAGGGAGAGGAGGTAGAGAGGTGGTTCCGAGGACGTTTGAAAAAGCCCTAGGGACAAAAGGGGAAAGAGAGAAGTGAAGATAGAAGGAGAAGAAGTGGCAGCAGTAAAAGTAGAGGAAAAAACGTAGCGGAAGAAAAACCGGACGAAGCTCGTTGGCAATCAATGTTCCCACTCTTGAACTGTCTTGCGACCGTTCCATCTCCGTCTTTCTCCGCTTCCTCGAGGAGCTCCGTCAAGACGGACAGGGGAAGGAAAGAGCAGTGTTTCGCCTTTGGAGTATTTCCCCCACAGAGTAACCTTGTGTATAACCATTGGAACCCCTTGTTTTCTCCTTCGCATCGTCTTGAAGGGAGCGACGGCGTGTGGGGCTTGGCCCGGCAAACTCGACCAATCGGGAAGAAGACGCCATTGATCGGCACGTGGCAACCCCGGTTTTGCCTGGTTTCTCGATGTCAGCCTCACGCCGAATGGGAGGAGGAGGTTGCAAGTTTTACCAGTGGTGGGAAATCCTGGTGGCATCTGGTGGGAGTTATCCAACCTAAAAGCTTCGTTGCCTCGATGGCGGGAGGGTGGCGGCGAGGCTGGGACGAGCAAAGTGGTCCATGTTTCCGCAGCTTCTGAACGCGGCTTTGAAACCGGTGGGAGAAATACGCGGGGAGGTATGGAACGCGGCGTGGGGTTGAAATAGGAGGGTTGCCGGGCGCGTTCTATCTGCACACTCCGTTACACTTACTGGTAAACCGTATTAATCAACGACATCATGGTTTATCCCCCGGTGTGTATGCTCGTGGGATGAGTGTTGCCTTTCGCAACCCTCCACGAGACTTCCACAGCGTGCCGCGCGCTCTTTCCTCCACATACCCTCCCCCCGCCACCCCCCCCCCTCCCTCTTCATTCCTCTCTATCATTCTCTCATCCTCTCATTCTCTCACTTTCGACCTAGCTCTCGCTTCGCTCCAACACGAGCACAACACCAGCTCCGTGTGAACACCCAACCATTTCATCCTACCGCCACTAAACCCAAATATGCCTCCTGTCTATGTCTATATCGTAGATTAAGGAAAGAGGAAGAGAGGGATGGAAACTGGCGCAGAACATTGCCATAGCAGAGGCGCCAGGCCACTTTGAGAGACACGATCGACCCTTAACTACGTCTCGAGGATATACCTACTTACGTTACTTGCAAGATTCCTTCGTGATTCTATCCACGATTGTACGTGAGAGAAGTACCTACCAGAAATTTCTTGGTAATTGAACATTCGGTTAATGGTCGAGGCAACATTGGTCGAAATCATGTTTCACATTCCTACCGAAAAGCTGCACTCTGGAATCTGGAATTCCGAATGTAAGTGGCTGTTCGGAGAGTCCTTTGCCGTTTATTCAATAGATCTTACCAGTCAAGATGAACATTTTCATTCAACAAATATAACGCTTCGGGACATACTGATGGAACAGAATGAACCAGCAGGTTGCTTGAGAGTTTGGGTCAATCAGATTCTTTTCGAACATTCATATTGAACGTTCAAGTAATTCCTAGTGATCAACTGGTTTTGGTATCATTCTACTCTTTCAAAATGTCATAAAAACTGTCAGGGTTAAAATCAGACAAGTTTTTTTCTCGTTGAGACATCATTTGGGAAGTTCACTGAACAAGACTCATACAGTTCTCGAATTTTTCGATACATAAGAGTACGTAATAAATTTCCGATACAATCCCGGGAATCGAACTACCCCCGCGGTACCGCTCCACTAGTCAAGAAAAGCGACTAGTAGAAGCAAGAAGAAGGAGAGCACTCACACCACAAGATGGCGAGAAGAAATTCGTGACGTGAAAACGGAGAGGCGGCGGTAGCGGAGCACAGACAGTGATTAATACCGGGACGTCGTCCCGTGTCTTCCGCTTCTTGCTTCTTCCCATCCCAACACTTCATCTTTCTCCCTTTCTCTCTCCAGCTTTTTCTCTTCCACTCCCACCCAACCTCATCCCCCTTGACATTTTCTACTCAATCTTTCCCTCGCTCCGTCTTTCTCCTTCTTCTCTCCAAAGCAACCTCGCGACGCGCTCGATTCGCCTCCGCCCGCCGTGGTAAAAGGTTTTACAAAATTCATTGTCGGCCAATTTGCATGTCAAAGACGTTATCTTGCGTGCCACGTTCGAATTAAAAATTCTATGTTACTCTACAACCAATTCGATAACTCCCACAGCTCGATCACCAAATTCATGACTTTCATGTTAAGGCAATTATGCAAAATTATTTTATTTCATTTCATTTATCACCCAAAGTGCTCGATCGTTATATTATTGATAAATATTTCGAACCCCGCGTTCACATATTTGCCTAAACTTCGAAAGTTACAGAACGAACTCTGAACAATAGAAATTCTGGTTTTACGACTTTAAAATATCTGCCAAACATTTTCAGTTCAGAAAAAAGTCACTATTTAAAACCACATTTTATTTAACTTTTTACCGTTGTGAGATTATTTTTTCTTCAAATTGTAAATGTGTGTCTACTGTATGTTTAAAAAAGAATAAATTTTTTTTGAAAAACATTGAGAAACTATATTTCGTCAGTTGTATTTTCTACTAAAACTGTGCCCGCAAAAAACTAGTTATTTTGGCGACCACTTGGCGGATGTTCTCTGCATCTGAAAAGAAAAAAAAAACCAAAAAATATTCTTGATCTTTATCAGTGTTTGGTGAATCATCGGTAGCAGAATTTTTATTATCAATAATCGAGGATGAAAAAAAATTAGTGAAAAATAACTGAACCAGTTCCAAGAGTATTGAATGCTGAAAATATAAATTGGCAAATATAAAAAAACAATTAGGCACATTCTCACGAATTCTGTGCCGAAGCGTCAAGGCCAACACTTGGAGAATAAACGGAAGAACAAGCCCGACACTGTTGAAATACCCAAGGGGTGTATCCCTCGCAGAAGCGTTCATAGCTTACTCCGTCGATAAGTAGATTTGGCATGGTTCGTTAATCGTGCCTTGATCGGTTGGCACGCGCGAAAACACTCGCCTCGTGGAGTGTGGTATCTCGTATGTGTCGTGTGTATCCATTGATGCCCTTTGAAATTGGCACTTTGATGATCGGAGAGTAGACGATAAACCCCGAAGCAAAAAATATAAATTGAATCAAGGCAAAAATAAAATGGCATCCACTTCCAATTGCGACGAAAGAGAGACTCGAATGGTATTCATAAAAAATAAATGATAAAATGAAAACAAAAAACTAAACTTATTTGGTAACTAGTTTTCGAATCTTTCCGAAAGCGAACCTTTTTGCATAACTAAAGGATGCGAATTATAAAGAAATTAAATATACTTTTAGGTGGAGTATATAGACAACAAATCCGATTACGATTGGTGGAGAGGATTTCTGTCAATGAAATCTAGCATATAGGGTAGTTTCACCGTCGAATTATCCTGTATGGTATTAAATACAGCGGTGTGATTATTCAAACGGCCTGGTACCGATAATATTAGCCGGGTAAGTACAAATCGATGTGGTACAAAGCTGGCACTCGTGCATAATTGAATAGTTACCAATTTGCGGGTTATTCACATTGAGGGGGTTGTTTTGACCAATTTCCATGAAGTATCCGATTTTTGGCTGGTAAAAGAGAAAAAAAACAATTACGAGAGACCACATAGTGTGCGGGGACTGGATCAAATGGCCTTTTAGCTTCGCGGCCACTCTCGCTGTATTCATTTAGTGATTTATTTGATGTTCGCCCGGACCATATTCTCTCGAGCGTTTTTGACCTCCATCGGGATATATTCGCGAGATAAACATCATCATATTCCATATTATAAACAACGTGTATATACATAAATATTTTCATGGAATCGCTGGCATCGGTGCGGAGAAACTTAAAAACCATCCTTTAACCAATGCTCGTCCTTTTTAACCTCGCCCAGTTCATTGCTTTAACATCATATGCCTCGTCAAGCCTGAATGGCCTCAGGTTGCTGCATCCAACTGGCCAATTATTCAGCAAATGTTATAATTGGCGCATTCCATTACGGGTAATGGATCGCACTTAGCGGCTACCGGTGTGATTGGGGCCCCGTGAGAGCTTCCACTGGAGCAACGAGCTCGTTGGGGCAGAGAACTAGTAATGTACAAGGGGTTAGGAGTCGGGGATGTTCTGTGGTGGACGCCATGAACCAACTAGACCGAGAAGCAGCAGAGTGAAGGGGGATGAAGGTTCAGGTGCCAGAAAGCGAACCCGCTCAACCAATCTCGATAATACTCGAACTAACCCTTTGAAGGGAACCACTTGTAATGCAAATACACCAAAGCATCGAAAAATCTTCGAGATATTAACAAATAAATAGATTTATAAAATTTACCATTTTTTTCGTGAATAAAAATGTATATTTTTTCATTATTTCTCACGTTTTTTCCCACTTCACTGTTCCTGTTTCTGTTCCTTTGCAAAACTGTGCAAAACCCTGGACATTACTGGCGGCTATATTTTAACTGAGCATTTCAGCACTATCGGAGAGTCAGCGAATGGCTGAGCGGTCACCCAACCAAGTACTGACCTCGGTCGAGGCTGCTTAACTTTGTTATTGCCGCATACACCGAGCGCGCACTTATATCGCTGTCGGTATTAATGAAAATATGTTTAAAATATTGATAATCCATAATTATGGAAATTTAACTATTTCTTTGTCATTATGAAGCACGGCTAATTATTTTTTGTATCAATTCATTAGCGATTTCCATCAGTTGAGAGTTTTAATCCATTTATTATGCTCATTCAGGCTCAGGTGGATTGAACGAGTTCCCCAATGAATTTTCAATTTTATTATAAGTTCATAATGTACGTGCGATGTCTTGCCATGCACGGGCTGACTTTATACCATGCGCGTATATATCGTATATCTGTCCTGTCATTCGAGGGGACACGAGTCGTCTGCTCTGCCATATTGTTTTATGCGAAAGTGGAGGAGAACGGCACGCGTCAGAGGGAACACACGCGTAACAATGAATATCCGCGACACGACGAGAGAAAGAGGCGACTTTACATCCTCGAGTTTTGTACACACCCCATGGTTTTAAGCCCCACATGAGGCCATTAATCCTCGATGCACAATGACAGAATGCTGCTCAATGGATTCGGGAATAATAGAATATCGTATTTGCTGTACTGCACGTTTACAAACTTGTCATCGTCGTGACCACCCACCATTCAATCTGATGCGCCAGCGAATAAAAATACACTCCATACGAATTTGACGTTGCTAGATGTTTTTTTTCTTCTTTCCTTCCAAACAATCTCACATTTCAGATTACTATCAATTATTGTCTTTTAGCTTAATCGAACGATTAACAGATTTATCGAAGTGCAAACGGAAGCGGAAGGGAAAGCTATTCTCAGAGTCAAACTGTAGGCTGAGCTTCAACTTCCGGTTCCACCCTAACATTACGTTTTCCCCCTTTTCTATCCCTCGTCGCGGAGATCTGCACGTGCCCGACTCATGAACACCCGCACTAAAGCGAATAATCGCCTCCATTATTTTCTTCTTTTTCATCCTAACTTATTGCCATTCATAAAGACATTATGAATATCGATGATCAATTGGAATCATTTCTCTCAATTCACTCGTCGACACATTCATTTTTGTAAACATTGTATTTTTAAGGTATTCGAGCGGCTTATTTTCCAGAAAAACTTGTCTTTTCAACAAAGTTAACCGTCTTTGACATTGTTTTCGAAGTCTCTACCGAACAATTATTTGTCGACTCCGTGGCTCCAAAAATACAAGATTGATACGAATGTACTCGAAGTGTTTTTCGCTTTTATATGCAACGTCCGTTTCGATGATGGATCAAATATCTGGCTTCTTATATTCCAGGATGTTGCATTATGCAAAAAGGATTCGTGAACGAACTGCTGCTGGTATCATGCTCTCTCGGCTCTTTTATAATGTTAATAGCCATGAATATTATTATGGGTTATTAAAGTACCATTTCTCGGTGGCTCCGGAGTCCCTCTTTTTCTTGTTCTTCTTCGAACCCTCTTAGTTCCTCGTTCCGCTCTAGGGTCATTAGATTTTTTTATGTATTTGCTCCTTATCCCTTATGTTCCAAGCCTGACAAGATCCGGTCGTGATATATTTTCATTGGGATTCATTGTAACCCGAAGATTACATGGCCACAAGAATGAAAGTGTGAGTGGGGATTAAGGGGCTTGGGGGTGAGATGGAAAATGGTGAAATTTCACTACAACGGGCTCGACCTGATGGGTTACACGCCCCGACGATTACGAATATCGTTCGATATACTCGACCGTACAGCGGCACGTGGCCATGCAAAAAAAGCAGCTACAAACGTTCGAGAGCATAGTGAAAATATATACGCGTCAACCGGAAGCTTTTGGGGAAAGTGGACGAGCGTTTACAGCCGCCTGGTCATTGTTTGTCGAGCGTTATAGCCATTTTCAGAATCCAACCTCGATCATCCCGAGAGGATCCTCGATCTTACTAACCGTGACGAATTAACACGGAAGTCATAAAAACTCTAAGAGGCTTTATATCTACGCGAGTGATTCGGTCTTAAACGATGTTCATCACGACGCTGTCACACGAACGAGCAAAAACATTCGATCAGATAACTGCAGCTTTTCGATAGTTTTCAAATCAAGAGACATTCCCAAAAATTCATTAATTACTGTGAGTATCAATGAAGAAAAACAGGATAAAATTCATAAGGTTCGTGTAACAAGACTAAAGAATATTCTGGAAGACCCAGGGCGGCAATTGCCTGAAAATCTTATCGACCCATCCACACCAAAGCCGTCATCCTAACGTCCGTCCACGAGTCTCCGGATCTCCAACGCTTACATAAAAAAATGCATCTCAGTGATTTTTTAGTCTTTCCTTTAAGGGTTGGTTGGCTGGTACGATTGCTGCCACCCTCTGGTCTTTGCTCTATCGTAATATAGATTAGCTCATATGCTCTCCCCTTGTGTTAGCTCGGATCTGGCTCATAGCCTCGAGTGCTTCGGGATTCACTATTCATACACGCGACAATTAGATAGGCATTACTCCGCTGCTTGGGTTGGATGAGTTTTGGTAAGAGAAAGGGGGCGGTGGCTGGTAGGTTGGTGAACACGAAACACGGTGTACACACCACTTGAACCTGCTACTCTAGCTCAGAGTTTCGCAGCGTATGTACACATACTTGGTACACGCATTATGCTCTGATGCCGTTGGAGGGTTGCAGTTTCATACAATGATGGGTAAACCCCGAAGAAGCGTCATAGGGGAAGACTACGGAAGATACAGATTTCGGTGGATGATGATGCGCTGGTGGCGGTGGCGGTGGTGGTGGAGGTGGTTGTGACGGTGGTGGTGGCGGGTAATGCGCGGACGTGCGGACGCTCGGTTCGCTATCTCCCTCGGATATATATACCCCCGACCTACTGGTAAGGGGTGGCTTGAGTCAACCCCTAAGCCAGTGTAAACACGTTTTAATAGAGATTCGCTCGAGCGGTTATAATAGCTTTGCCAATGTAGCTCGTGCTTCTGTCCCTCTCCTTCTTCTTCTCCACCAAAGCCAACGCTGCCATCAGATGTCTCCTTCTCACTCCAGCAACCCCCCCCCCCCTCCACCCACCCCCGCCTGCCCGCCCGCTCTCCTTTCCTCTCCGAAACCAACCCCCTTCGTCCATCCTCTATTATATAAATTCTATATACAACGGCTGCTGTTTCAGGGCTCTTCTTCCGAATCGCCTACTCGTATCTTTTACGCCTACGTTTCCTCATCATGCGCCTCAACTTTGACTTCTTTTTATTTTTCTCTCCGTACCTTTTGCCCTTTCTTTTCTTTGCTGGTTTTTTTCTTTCTTTCTTTCTTTCTTTCTTGCTTTCTTTCTTCCAACTCTCGCTCTCCGCCCTCTGCTCGCGACAAACGACTGAATCTTAACCTTTCATTCACGAGGACCACACGCGCCTTTTAACTCCCTTTTTGCAAGAAAGAAAAATAATTAGAAACGGCTGAGTGGCTTTTTCATCAGGTTTTTCGACAACTCAAATAACCTCGCGACATTCGTTATCATCACAATGATGACGGAGAGAACACCGCGTTAGTAACAAAACGAACGGATATATATATGTATATACTTTATCAAACGCCAGGGATGATGACATGTTTGATAATTTATAGTTTGACGATTGATAATGCAGACGCAATCGTCGGGGAAACCATTTGTCCGTGAGCGTTCTCGTGATTTATTTAGTATGATGCACGCGAGGCAACGCACATCTCCCCATGGATTATTATTTGAAAGCTTGTATATACATCCGCGAAAACGATTCAACTACTAGAATCAATTTGTTTGAAAATCCATTACCGGACGAGAGAATTCATTACACGATAAAGTGTAATATGCGATGCAGCAGCTTATTTTATATAAAAGAATCATCGTCATCATCATACGCGCATTAATATCATATTACGTCAAAGTCTATATCGACAGAGAATGAAAGCGCAGGCGGGCATCGACAATTCTGACGAGAATATAATGCGAAAATTATGCATGAAAACAGATTTTCTTTGGGTGATCGAAACTTTTGTGTATAGATTTCACGATTGAAAAGAGAACAGGCCAAAAAAATATACTTATTTTCAGATTGCGGAACTTTAAACGACAACGGGCAACGAACGTTATGGTTTTTTATTCTTCCTTTTGTTTTTCTCTTTTTTAATCTTTCAAATTTTTATTCCCGCTGGGCAGAGTGTTCGGGTTAACGTGTGCAGAATGTACGCGGCTGCAAATAAGGGATGCTGCTGGAATGGCGAAGGCGAGAGACGACCAGCAGTACTTCAGGTTGAATAATTCAAGCTCTCATTAGGGCGACAAAAGCACCCTGATGGATAGCTGCTTGGGCCCTCGCTCGCGCGACTGCTCCCGTCTGCGCTTTAACTCTAATAACTTGTCCGAACGTAACTCATTCGCACATAGACACACCCACACAGATACACACACATACCTAAAGACGAATATAAAATATTACATGGACAAGCGCCAACGTCATTCGGGACCTCATCATTTTTTTTCTTATCTATATCATTCTCTTTTTTCCTCCGAGCAGCAGGCCTTACTCCACATGTTATTCATCCCTTTTTCTCCACCTCCGCGAGCATAGAGCGGTAAAAACTTATAAAAACTTAACGTACGTATCTTGAGCCTAAATAAAAACTTTGAAAGCGCGTCAATTTAAATTCGAAAAGAAAAGTAGCTCGTAGGTCCGCGAGGTAAAGGAAAACATGTTTACATTTAATCTGTATATTGTGCTTAAAAAGGATGAACTAAAAATATGATATAAAATGAATGCCTGAGGAAATCCGATTGCATGAATTGTAAAGAAAAAGCTTTTTCAATGTAGCGAATCGAGGAGTGTTGTCGAGGGCAGAGCGACTGGTTGTAGAGACGAAAAAGATTGTAGCGAAGGGTTGTGAGGGGGAGTTTAAGGGGGTGGGGGTGGTAAGCCACACCATGGACGACGTCTCCAGGAACGTCCATTGTTTTATTTCGAATGTTCTTTCATTTCTTAAAAGGTTTGCACTGGCTGGGTATACTCGCGCTTGATAATTAGGACAATGCGCGAGAGAGCCGGACATTAATTATTAGCCGCGCTAATTACCCGAGGATAAATCGCTCGCGCAAGAGAGAGGAGGTGAGCGGTAAAGGGGAGAGGCGCGGAGGGGGGCAAAGAAGCGGGGGTTTGTGCGATGTTGGATGAGGAAAATTTGCTGGGGTGTTAGGGGGCTCTTGTAGCTGAGTCGTGAACACACGAGCCGAACGGGGGGCGGGGGCTGCTAAGGGGCGAGGGGCAAGGGAAATAAAGCATGGAGTGGCTGCTCTTGCTCTGTCCTGGGCTCTCCAAGTGGGCGGTCAAACCCATTACCGTTATTGCTGCAACAAACAGCCTCCAACAACAGCAATAAATACGCGAACATCCACAGAATGAGAGAGGAAGAGAGAGAAAGAGAGAGAGAGAGAGGGAGAGAGGAAAAGAGGATTTTGTTCAACGCTTACGAATGGTTTTCCCATCCTCTTTTCCACCCGCTCCAAACTATACGAGTTATTATTATTTACTACAATCGTATACATATGTATATACTATGTACATAAGTTACGACTACCATAACCTTCGATGATTCAGCTGTTGGCAATCTAAAGAAGAGTTAAAAGTTAGAGGACAATTGGATCGATCGAAATATATCGATAACCAAATTCAATAACCCTGTAAAACGAAGATGTAGAACCTGGAAAATTGGCGAGAAAAATATATGGCTTTTATAACCATCGAATATTTAAGCAATCGGAAATTAATTGCTTTTTTATTAAAAAAAAAAAAAAAAAGAAAAAAACAAGGATAGACGAAGAATCAATAGAAGAATTAGCAAGGCTTTTAAACTTTGTGTTATGGGGGTTTTTCATACTCAAATTTTCATTATATTAATTTATTAACTAGGCCTATTCATTGGAACGTTTTGTATAATTAAAAACTCCCAATTTCTACTTATTAACGTTGACCTATCACGATCGCCATTATTTAAAAAATGTTTCGAATTTTTATATAAAATTCGATTAATTTCATGGTACAAATTTATATAATCTCACACTTTTTGCAATTATTTCAAAATACTATTGAATTTTACGATTTTCAAATATTACCAAAGTATCGCTTTGACTATTCGTTTCGACAGATCGGGCTCGATTTTTCATTGGGAATAATAATTAATTAATGAGCTAACAAATTCATTCATTTTCGTACAGTTTTTATTTCTGCTGACATCTTCTCACAATCGCCAACGACTGTACCTTTTTGATAAAAAAAGTAATCAAGCCTAATGATCAAAGCGACTTTTCAACGTTCTTTAAAATCTTATTAAAAACTTGTCTTTTTTTTCCTATCGCAAACATGCGTAAGCCGAGTGTTCGAAATGTTGCTACTCTCCTTAATTTGTTATTTTTCTGCGATATTGTGTAGCATAGTTTGATATTATAATTGGCCTAAGTGGAGAACATTCCGAGATGGAAAAATAATCTCTCGTTGTCACACACGTATTTAAAAAGCACGAGAGAGCTGCTGCGATAACCCCGAGGGAACTTTGTTACACTCCGGTACACAGAATTTCGCTTCACACAGCATTTTCCATCGCAAATTTCACAGAATATTCATATTTTAATCTGCCTAATCAAGGAAAATATAGATACAGAGTCCGGTAAATAATCTTTCAAAATCTTATCATAAACAAAGCCCTAAATTCCGAAGAGAACATCATTTGAAATTTTTCTTTTCTGACACACCATTCGTGACGAATTCTGTTTATTTAGTAACGACCGGTCTATTGTCTCAATAAACCAGGCTCTCTACTTATCGAACCCCTCGATCGGTTGTCGTACTAAAAAATTCATATTTTTTAAAGACATTTTTAAAAATGTTCATTTTTTTTATCCTTAGAAGTTCTTATTCTCTACTTTTTAGCAATTTTTTCTGATTTTGCAATTCATTCAGCCTCATTATTTTCTAATGACCTTTTTTTAGACATTTTGTTCATTTGGAAATGAAGAGTCCACACGTCTGAGTGTAGCTCGAAGTCGTAAGGATCGTCATGACATTTTTTTCGTCTGCTAACTCGTCACGCACTACAGTAAATATATATGACAGTGTGTGTCACTCAACGAGCAATTGCATCCGTCCGCCCGTATGACAAGAAGTTCCCTCGATTGAATTTGGGATCGCCATTATATCGTGCGTGCAATTCATCCGGTCAACGAGATTATCAATTTTTAGTCAAATTATTTCGTACATCTTGGAGGAGCGCGAGCATTACGAAAAAAAAAAATGGAAAATCCATAATGGATTTTGAAGTGACGTGAAAAACGTTTTATGCAATTTACAAAGTTGCTGAATGAGTTTTTTTTAACGCTTAAGCAATCGATAAATGGAACTCTCACGTGTTGCAAAATTTACAACAGTGTGACGTCACGAGGGGGAAAAAAAAAGTAAAAAAATAATAAGTTGACGTTTACGAAAAATTTCTTCACTTCGTACGTTTGATAAAACTAAAATGAGTGGGAAGTCTTCGGTGTGTAGTGACCACGACTACACGATGGGGCAATCTTGACCTTCGAGCAAACATAAATGAAACGAGAAACACGAGGCTTTTCAATGGACGAAATAAAGAAATAAAAAATGAAAAATCACGTCGAAGCCTATACGAAATAATTATGCGCAAAGAGACAGAGAAATAAATAAGTAAAATAGTGATTACTGGAGCCAAAATTCATGAGCCAATGTTTCGTTTCAACGATTTAAAACACACCAAAAACGGCTGTACATACATAGAAAGAGGTCAAAGGTCCGAGTTGCTTGTTCGAACGATAAGAGAGACTCGGTCTTTCGAGTGGGAGTTCGTTCTAGTACGAAACGAGTGTGTGACCGAGAGCTTTGAAATTGAACAGTCGATTACGTAGAGATCTCGGCTTGTGTCAGAAATAAATGTTGTTGTTGCTGAACACAAATGCATTCGTGGTTTTTTTTGTTTTTTTCTCTTTCCACATTAAAAAAATAAACATCGTGCTATAAAATCCCTGTGATCGATGGTCCAAACAAACGAGTGTGCAAAATGAATCAGTGGATTGTAAAAAAAAATGATTGTCAGGAAACGAAGTTACGTTGAGATTACAAAAAAATTTAAAGCTGGTGAGATTCTTTTTTTTTTCACTTCGATCCCTGATTTTATATGATATTGAATTTCTTTCAAATTATGTTTAAGTCATTCTGAAATGTGAAACTTAAGGAGAGAAACAACTGTAAATGTAATGTCAGTTTTGAAAATTGGAAGTTTGCTACGTTATTGAGGTTTAACAAAGTTTCTGTGTCAATCAACGACTCGCACACGATATTTCGAATAATCTAAATGATTGCAATTCTCGCTGAAATTGGACGTTTTTTGAAAAGGTATCAAATAATTGTCTGTGCTTTAAAAATAAGTTAATTTTTGACATAACGTCAAAATTAAATTTTTGATAACGTACAACGACAAGTAAATTAAAAGATAAATTTTGAATCTTATTGATTTGAGCAACAATTGTCAAAATGTTAGTTGATTATATCAGAGACTCACTAACTCTCTTCAATAATTGAGTCAATTATAAGTGATTTTTTTTTTAGTGAATAAAAATTGATACGAAATACTGTCGATGTATGTTATGACGTACCTTTTTTTCAAACCCAAAATGAAGAGTCAAGTATGCAAAAAAAAAGGAGAATCGAAAAACCAATCATTTTTTGGCTCGTCACTGTGGTCGTGTGCCCTTTTCATTGAAAATTCAAAATCGTGATAATTAATCATCACGCTTTATAATAAACGTGTTCCTTGGTTAGGTTGGTTTGCGTGTTCGCACAAATCAGCTGTTAGACAGCACGAATCTATGGCTAAGTCGACTTGCAAATTGATTTTATCGCTACTTTCCGCTGACTTCATTCGGCCAAGTATTATTTTAGCATTTTTCCGCTTAAACACTTGGCTTCGAACAGTTCTACAGATAAATCGGTACAGGATTATTTAAATAATGACGATTGCAAAAAAATATATAAAAAATAGCAACGAGCAACTTCCGGAACATGTGCAGAACGTGGTTGCGAAAAAAAATAATCTCATGGTGAAGGGTTGAAAAATTGACGGATATGAAAATTTGTAAATAATAAACGGAGAGAAAATGATACAGTTCCTCGTTCACGTAACAAGAATGTTAGGACTTGTGAAAGGCTCGTCGGAGTACTTGTCGTTCCAATCAAGAACTGGTATTTCCCCTCTTTCCCTTTTTTTTTTTTTTTTTTACAATCTACACCAACTTTTTTCGTTCCCCACTTTGCACTTCTTGTTCTTACCGTCCTTTTCCTCTTCTCGTATTTATTTTTATTTTTTTATTATTATTTTTATCCCATGTTCCTGTTTTATTCTTCGAGGATCTCTAGTGTAAGGGGCACGAAATTTTTTGATTTTCATTATTATTATTTTTTTGATCAATGAATGAAATTCGATGACCGATGAGATTTTTTATCGTTTATTCAAACGAATTCTGCAGTAAATAGAGAACTTTCAAATTAAGCTTCCAAATCGTTCTAAAAAAAAATTCTGAAACAAATTTGCAAAGAATAACTCGATAACTTTTTGTCAAAATTGTTTGAACGTTTTGGGAAGCGATGTTTCGAGAAAAACGTGTTCGAAGATTCGAGGGACTTAGCAGGTGGTCTAATCCTTGTTCCCGAATAACCCAAGTCACCCAAATATTTTTAGAGCCTAAATTCAAAAGAATCTGAAGCAGAGTCCACATTCTCTTAATTTTGCACTCGACAGGTTTCTCAAAAATATATATTTCAATTTTTTTCAAAGTTTTCTTATCTGCGTAGAGTCTGAAGAAGAAACAACTAGAAAAGCGAAAAATATAAAGTCTTTGAAGATGAAGCTTTAATCCCGATTTCTCTTTACGAAGGGTTGAGGAATTCTAAGATTTAATTATGCCAACTGAGTCGATTTAAAAATTTTTTTTATCCACCAAAAACCTATAAATAAAAATATTAAACGTCCATATTTATATAACAATTTGTACGATGTAAAATAAAACTAAAAGAAGTTGTGAAGTGCATAATGATCTAGTAAAGTATCCAATAGCCTCCCTCTTTTCTTGCGGCAAAGAGAAAGAGAGAAAAAGAGAAAGAAAGAGTGAGAGAAAGAGAGAATAAAAGGAAGGCTCCCCTCCGAAGAAGATTCTTCGGGTTGGATGAAGCGTGAGGACTCAGTGACGACGGTGCGAGGACGGGGAGCCTAGAAATAGCGGAGAAAGAGGAGGCCTGGCGTGGGGCAAACGATAACAGGCTGTGGCGAGCTTGTTGCTGTCTCGCTCCTTCTGCTTTTATCCCTATCTCTTATTTCTGTACACGCAACTTGAGTTTTATCTGTCTTTCTCTCTTTCTCTAATTATTCCGTGTTTATTCGTACTAGGCAGAAGCATCATACACGAAGCAGAAGCGAAGGAAAATAGTACAGGAGGCTTTTGAAAGGAGGTGGAAAGACAGCGGAGTTTCATCGTCGTCGTGTTAAATCCTCATGTTCGTCAGTTCGATAACTGAGTTTCACCGACCACGGATTTTCGACAGAGATTCTGAGCGAGGAATATCATTGTTTCTTAATTGACTTCCTTTTTTTGTTACTGTGTGTTAAAAATCGACTTTTGGAATGATTTTGGTACGTGGAATGGCCGCTCCAAGACAAACGAGACCTTATGGACTGGCTTTCTCACTCTTCTGCCTTCTCTCCCTCTTCGGTGAGTTACCGACCGTTAGTCACTCTCCACGCTTCGCACCATCAAACTTCACACTCTCTTATCTAAACCTCCGACATACCATCGGCGCTCTTTATCCTTTTTTATCTCGTTTTTCAATCATTTACTTACCGATCCTCGTCACCTTGGCGCCAATCTTGTTGTCTTTTCTCCTTGTGTTTGTTTTACATTCTCTTCTTTTCTCATGTCTTTCTTTCTCTCTCTTCTTATTATTCAGAGATTATTACCGACCGAGTCCTGAAACCGATTTCTCAATCGATAATATTTCGCCACGTGTCTCGTCTTTTGAATTCAATGGCGGGAAGAGCGGTTGCAATGTTCTTGGTTTCTATTTTTTTTGTTTGAACGTTGAATTTAATTGTTTTTAGCAATAAAAGCTTCGTTTCTTTCTAAACAAACAGTTTTTTTTTTCAATATTGCCTCGTCAGGATCGTCTCGAGAAAAACAATATCAAATGTCGTCTCGGTTGTCAATTGATAGAAAAAGACAGTTGCTTTTTTTTTCTTCTTTTACCCTTCCCTTCCCTCCCAACCGGTTTCGATTTACCGATTCGAAAACTCGCGGCATTAACGCGGAATTGAGATTAAAACCGCAATGTCCTCGGTGGTTGCAATGTCGCAAAAAATATACCGTTGAATAATGGCAAAGGAGAGAAAGAGAGAGAGAGAGAGAGAGAATGTTTGATTCTCTAATAACTTCACTTCATATTTTCCATATTTTATAATCGATTAAAATCATAATAATTCGAATCATAATGTAAATTATTATTATTGTTGTTTCAGGTTCGTGTTGCCAGATGGCACCAGGTAATTATACGAAATCTTGTGACTTTGATTAATTACTTTTAATTTTGTTAAACCTCATAATTCATTAATTATAATTGATTCTTCGTTGATTATTACAATTTTTTTTTACCACTTCGTCGGTCTTTTGAAACAATACATCGATTGCAAAAACTTCAAATAATAATAACTGAACAGCATCGCACATGACACGAGTCACATAAGTCCATCAACCGAACAGTAAACTGAAAAAAAATGACTGATAATTCTCGTTGATAACGCCTTCGTTCGATTATCCTTCGAGTCCTCAATAAGCTCGAAGCTCAACGGCCAAATTGTGCCATTTTTCACTGCAACTTATCAAATACTTCGTGAGCACTCATGGTCAGTGAATTTTTGCGTTTAGTTGAAAAAAAAAACGATCTTTCTGAATGAAACGTCCACGAAAATCGTGAGCGAATTTCCCGACGCACGAGATCTGGGATAACCAAAGACTCACATGCAAAACTACTGTTACCGGATTTGAAAAAAAAAAGAAAAAAAAAACGTAGCTTTTGCTTCAATTATTTATACGTACGAAAAAAAGGATTTTCGTAGATGAACAAATTGTTGCTTCTGTTCTTAGTGATTTATACTTTCATTAAAAAAATTGAATCAGAAAGCAAAACAATATGGCAAAATTAAACTTTCTTTCTGCGCAATTATTTATATTATCGAATAAGAAAAATTGGTAAATCCTTTTCGATCTATTGTTTGAAATTTTTTTATAATTTTTTATCGAAAAAATAAACACAAACGTCGTGTAACATGTGTCTCAGAGCGTTCTGCCGGTTAACGGTTCGGGCAGTAGCGTCGTTTGAAGGATGGCCACCATTTAAACAGACGCACAATATCACAGATAAGTTCAACGATACGGGCCTTTCTTTCAATATATATCTATATATATATTTAGGCTGTGGCTACAGACGTAGACGAATAATTTTGTGAACATGTTTCTATACATATATATATACGTTTGAATCAGTATAGTCAATACCGACAGTTGTCTCCTCCGGAATTTTTTAGAGAGAGAAAAAAAAGATAGTGTGTGAGAGAGACAGAGAGAGAGAGAGAGAGAGAGAGAGAGAGAGAGAAAGAAAAGAAGGAAAGAGAAGTCCCGACCAAGTGTTCACGTTTGGCAGTCGACGCGTGACTCCCGGCTGGTTCACAATACACCGTTGTGATGCTCATGTATTTTTTCTAAATATTCAAACAACACAAAAAAACATCGAAGCACAAAGATCGAGAAAAATAGAAAAATCTTTATAAATAATAGAGAAATATTAACAACGTTGATGAAAGATTGGAAATAAAATTGAACGGCGAAAATACATGAATGAATTTAAAATTCATTGTCAGTGATCGACAGTTTACATTCAATAATGAAAATCATGGTTAATATTAGTTGGACCTTTGGTCTGGTGGTGTTTTTAGCCGTAGTTGGTGCCACGAGAGGATGGAACGTAGGAGTTGCCTTAAAGTATCAACTCGTTAGCACGATACTGTCCAGGGAAGCAGGAAACGCTGTGGCTGGCGGTGATGTGGGTTTTCAATTGACCAGCGATCTAAACGTAGCCGCTGTATGGCATGATCCTAAGGATCCTTCGATAATACTTCTCCAGGTCCAGGTACGTACACGATAATAACGAAAAAATAATAATTTTGTAGAATATTGAATATTTCATTTCGATTTTATTGTGATAATTGAATTTCGCTATTATTCATTGATTTAAAATTAATTTTCAATGATTAATCATAAGTTTTCATAAAAACGTTTACGGATTGCTCAACTTTTATGTCACGACAAAATTTCTTTGAAAATTATCGCTCTCTGGCTCTCTCCGAAGATTGTATGGAGTTAACTTGCAGTTGGCTACGTTAGTTTGACGATTGGACGGGTCAAAGGTTAACGATAAACTGTATCGATAGCCTTTTCCTTTCGTTCCGTAGCTGCACAATGCTTGGAATTAATTTTTATAAATTTCGGATGGTTATCGTCAACACAATAATTTTCAGTCTAAAATAACTGATTTTATTCGAAAAAAAAAACAGCAACTCATGACTATAGTTATTATTTTTAAAATCTCAGAATCGTGGAAATTTGTTTATAATTTATGAAAGATTAATCGTTGACTCAATCACTGTTTGAATTATGATTTTTGTTTAGCTGGGCAAATCACAGTTATGGATAAAATCGAGACGTGCCCCAGAGCCCGAGGGTTTTGTGGAGCACAGTTCGGTGCTGGACAATTTATCGTCAAAGCCAATATTTGCGCTGTGGAAAAATGGCGAAGTAATGAAAATATTTTTAGATCCAAACGAGAGTGTGTCGTCGAAAAATTTGAAACGTGGCCTCGTCGCTCTCTTTCAATATCGGACACTCGACGGTCAATATCGCGAATACGACACTTCCGGTTGGTGTAACGTAACTTATATCTCGGTCGGATCAAATGTTTTGGAAAAATGGAAAAATCATTGCGACGATACGGGCCTGAAAACAAAGGACGAACATCCGAATCCAATTTTAGCTGTTGATCTTGTCAGCACAAGGCGAACCACGTACCTATTGAATCCTCACTTGATACCCGCTCGTGTCGATGAATATGAACAACACGAAGTCACGCTCAAAGCCAACAAAGAAATCGGTACTACCGTTACATCACGAAGAACTCTGACCGAAATATCGTCGTCCAATACGGACTACAAAAATCTGCAAGTACAAACAGCTCAACAAGCTGTGGCCCATTTTCAATCCGGGTACCAAGAAGTTTCTATGGATCTACAAATTGAACCGGTCACGTGTCCCGATTCCGGATGTCGAACGGTAATGTATCAATTTTCATTTGATTAAATTACAAAAATGCAAAACTTATTTGTTGAATAATCGGCACAAGATTTGATTTAATCCGTGGATCAGTCTCCCACTCGATCGGAGTAAAATAAAACTTGGAAACTTGCAGCTATCTCTCGCGCATAAAAAATCCCGTAAACTAACTCTTGCTTGGATGTCATTTCGGACAAATATCGAAAATCATTCTGCTCCGTTTCCGCTGGTGGTTCTTGTTATTTGCTCGAAATGTAATCGAGGCAACAGAAAAGTTGGTTGAAAAAGAAACCACAAAAATGAGCTAAGACTTTTCTTGGTCTGATCGAACTAATGGTGTGGAAAAATGTCACTCTAGACAATTCAAAGTTGAGGGGGTAACTGATCTTGTGCCTTGAGTACTTTACGTTGTTCCAACAAAGTCGATTGGATTCGTGACGTTCTTTTTTATCGACTGGTAGGATTAAAGTTTTTGGCTTTAATGGATATTTGATATAAAAAGTATCGACTAATTTCAAAAGTTAAGAAATACGTATCGAACGTCATATTTTGATTTTTGTGTGTCCAGCTGAAAGAGTTGATCGAAGAGAATCGCGAGGCCTTGGACAACGCAGCATTGGGAACAGCGAAATCAGCCTCAGCGTTTTTGAAACTAATACCCGCAGTGCGTGAAGCAAAAGCAGATGAATTATCGAAATTGTTAAAAAGTCCAAGGAACATTGGGATAAAAACTCAGTTTTTGGATGTATTGGGTTCGGCGTCAACGCCTGCTGCTCATCAGGCAGCGATGAAGATCCTCCGCCAGGATGACATTGGCGATGATACGGAAAGGTATTTATGGGCATTGTCAATGTCACCGTTGCCGAATCCAGAAATAATAAAGGACGTGATGAAGCGTTCGGAAGAGACGTTACAAAACGAGAAAGTATCGGAAACGTTGGCATTAACGGCAGCGGCAATGGCACGTCAAAACAGTGTGGCAAGTGTTGTTGAAAAAGTGCGTTCGAGCTTAGAGATTGGTTTGGAAAGTTGTAGCGGTGACGAGTGTCGATTAAAGTTTTTACGGGCCTTGAGAAATCTTGGTTCGAAAGCTTCGATACCAGTTTTGTTAGATTACGCGATGGCCAACACGAGGTCAACCAGTGTGGCTGCATGGCGGGCTTTAACGGTAATAAGTAGAAAACACTTGACCGATAAGGTGCGGAGTGCAGCTTTGAGAACTTTTTACCAGTTGGGTGGACCCCGTCGTGACAGTAGTGCGCGTACGCTGGCCATTGATATTATCCTCGATAACCAACCGTCGGTAAGTGAATTACGAGGAATCCTGGAATATCTGAGCAGCCGGGACCCAATGTTCGAGGTGCGCCGATACGTGAGTCAGCGGGTCGAACAACTGGCGCTGAAGGATCCAAACTTCCGGAGAAGTTTGCAAGAAGCTGACACTTTCGAAGGGAACAAAGTCCGGAATTGGAACGTACTGGCCTACAGGGGATTGAGCACAGCTTTCACGAGATCGTTTTTGAGTTCGTCAAGCAGTAATGGCAGCCTGGTGACAATCCAAGAAGTAAATTCAGGCTTGCTGAAACGTGGGGTCGTTGACGTTGTCATGAGAACACCCGAACACGAGCAAGCCCTCTTCTCTTTAGGTTTGTTCGCCGGAGGACTCGGCAGCTTCGTCTCATCATCAATCGCCGAAGAAGACCAAACGGAGACCGTCGAAGATGACGAAGTTGCGACAGCAGGAATGGAAATATCGTTGCTCGGGGTTGGTGTACGACCTTTCGTCTTTTTTTCTGGACAAGGCGAATTAATGGGCCACGTTTGGTCCGGCACAGCCTCCGAAAAAACACCAGCTTATCAAGCCATCGCGAATCTTCATCGACACAGCCAATTCGTACCCCTCGCAAGTGGATTCCTCGCCGAACTCGAAGTCGAAGGTGCCTTGAGCTTCAATCTGGGTGGACACATACAACTCAGCCTTTGGTCGAGAACGGCTCAATCGATTGTCGAAATGGCTGCTGGTATCGCGGTTCGCGGGGAATCTCGAGTGCGTACAGAATTTGTACAAAGTTCTGCCGAATTCGCTCTCACCATCGAGCCCAAACTCGAACTTGCAACGGATCTTGATTTCTCTGGACCTGTTTCACTTTGCATGAGATTGGGCCAACCAGAAACTAATGTACGGCACAATGTCTATAAAATCGAAAGGATACCAGGAAGCAGGCATCGATTAAGGAAAACCAAACGTTCCGTTTTATTGTCGCCCGCTAAATCGTACCTTCTCAATCAAAAGAACAACGAGATGTGCTCGAAAGTTTTCAGTTAGAATTTTTGGGTCCACTATCCAACGGAATCTTCCATGGGTTCTATGAGATAGACTTTCGAAAGTGTTTTATTTTTCGTGTTTCCTGCCATTACATACTCGATTGAACATTCTGTTTAGAATATCGTCGGATCACACAAGAAATCGCGTTACATTCCTCTCTCACATCATGTTTTCGGTCTCGTTCTTCATTTGCCATTGGGACTCCTCCGAGTCCCCGGACGTGATGGGACAAAAGGCGCAGCAACAAATAAACAAAGACTTGTCAATATATTTACAATGTATAAATGTGTTTATATAAACGACTGAGTGATTTCAATCGTTCCACGAATCTCGATGAATCATTCGAACTCGTTTTCATACATCGTCCGCTCATCTTACACCTAATCTAGCTCGTAAAAAACAAAAAATAAAGTCATACAAATAGTTATATTTCTCGTTGTATTTTTATACCATATTAACATCATCTACGCATGCGCAGCTACGATTTTAATGGTCCGCAGAGTTTGCGACAGTGCTAACTTTCACTTGATCAATTTTATATACTGATGTAGAACTTATTGTTGACACGAGAATTACAATGAACCTGCTCTGTAGATATGCCCTTTTATTGTTATGTATCAATTTTATTTTGTAATGTTGGTGATAATAATATAATGTGAAAATTCTACAAATGACAAGAAAATTGTGGCGCGTCTTTTATCGACACCCGGTTACACAACAAAGCTCGAACCTTTTAGCCTCGCATATTTCCCTCCACGCACTCCTTTGAAATAGCCCTCTCGAGTCAAATAAAAGTTGTATTAACAAATTGATTTTTTTAAATAAATCTCTTGGAGTCCGTGCAGTGATTCGTGGTGACGCAATTCAATCGGGCAGTAGTGCACCGTGTTTTCGACTAGAATAGTCACTGCTAATAATCATCTTCAAAGCGTATCTTAATTTTACCTTTTCAATGTTATTATTACCCGGAAAACAATTTAATAAACCATCCTGAGTTAACGAAACATTCGACAATCATCTGCAACCGCACTCAGCAACAACCATGTCCTCGTAACCATACTGGTAAGTAAGAGTTCCACTAGCATCGATGTACAAAAGGCTTGTGGGTGCGAGTCTGGTGGGCACGCAGCAAGCACGGCCGACTTGTTTCCCGTTAACTCCGTCGGTACCTTGAAGCGCTCCATGTACCAGTGTCTGGACAATGGCGTGTTTGGTTGGACTCAGATGATCACCGAATGGATAGAAGCACTTGCCGACGCACTGATAAGCTTCGTAACCGGGCGGGGCAACGACCCATTCGTCATAAGCAATCGAGGCAAAATCAACGTAGAGTGGTCGTCTGCGGCACAAATTGCGGCGTCTTACTCGTCTGCCACCCTCTTCGATCCAGGGTGCAGTAGCTGCAGCATCCTCGTGATCATCTTCCTGAACAGCTCTGCTATGTCGCACTTTGGGTTTGGCATAACTTAGAACCAAAATCGGCGAATCTACTCTTCTTCTGATTGGATCCAGTCGACCATTCACCAAAAGTTTTATAATGTCTCCCGTTCTCTCATTAATCACTGACGTCACATCGAAAGCTCGCCAATTGTCATCTTTCCGCGATCTCCTGACATCCCCCAGGACCCGGTCGTCCATTGTTCGAACCCGAACTATTGTCCCTAGAGCTCCAAACAATTCAGCACTTTGAAGATCCTCCTGGAGCCTGATCGGCGGAATCTGGAATTCCAGAATTGTTCCACCGGCATCACGGAAGCCAGTGTTAGCTGATGACACGTGAAGAGGCTTCAAAGCACGCACTATGTCCGCGTTAGGCCGACGTTTGTATAAATGGATCATGAATCTTGACACTGGACCGTGATGGCTTTTTTTCGAACGATGATTGCTGCGAGCCGATGATTGCCTCTTTGACGTATTATTGAACAACCGCTGGCTTATCATCGATGGAGAAGGCAACGAAAGATCAACTTCTATCGAAGCCTTCGCGACGACACTTGGACTTGTCAATGTTATAGATGTTCGCCAGCAAAGACAACAAATTCCCAGAGAACCGATAAACAAAATGTACCAATATTGAGGAGATGGCCCCATTATTTGCCCTTTATTTGTTTTTTTGTTTCTCTTTCAAACTAGTAATGACAGTCGTTAATTAATTAACAGTCCTTAAGCTCGTGGCTTTTACGAAATTTCAATATGATCGTTCCTGTAGCCAACGGAGAACTGCTCTGTACAGATGGATCCGAAAAAGCAATCGTACCCCCAAATAGCCAGCACCAATTCAACCTCCCAGAGACGCACTCAACTCCCTAAAAAGAGCTTATCTTCTAAGGTATTCCTCTTGAGAGGAACTCCGGGTACGAACACTCCGCCACGAGCCAAAGACCTGGTCATGCGGCATCAAAGTCTTTATGACTAATTCTCAAGTCTGTTCAAATCAGAACATCGACTGAAAAATCAATCGAATTTAATAGCAGAGCAGAAAATTTTACTTTCCATGGAAGACAAGAACGAAAATTACTTCGTCCTTTGCCGAAACTACAAAACTCGACCCTGCAGATCTCTGTCTCAGTACTTTACCATCGAGTCGGTAAATTGGACGATATTAATACGTCGACAATTGATTTTTTGGCAAGTTTTGGACCCACTGTTGTCAGGAAGGTGTCGCCACTTGATTGTCGAAGCAACGGGAAACACTGGTTGAGGAGTGAAGCCAATAGAAACAAGGGTAGAGGGGAAGATTGTTGGATTCGTAGAACTAGTGTGTACGAGGTTTTAAGGGTAGGAACGATGACGATAAAGCGGGTAGCGAACGCGCGGGCCAAAAACACGCAGCATCGATTCAGCCGCAGTGACGTCATGGGGGGAGCCAGCAGCGTAATATACGCCAGTGAGAATCCGCATTGTCCGGGGATATCAACGAGGACAGAAAGAAGTATTTAACATGCGGTGGCCCTGAGTGTGATTTTCTTACCGGCTCCAACCAGCCAAACAACAAAACATTTAAATATTGCCCAGACATTCAAATCAACCCTCAACCATTTGACTACGTTTATTCTCCTGTTTATATAAATCGCGTCTTAAACAACCTCCTCGTCATTTTTATCGATAACTCCGTCCGACACTCATCGACTATTTCGTTTGTTTAAACGAAACTTCGCAAACAGTGATTCGAATCATACTCAATCGAGAAATATTTGCATTCGCAATAACTTTCTTTCGATAACTCACATTGCGAAGGGACAATCGCTACGGGGGGGTTTACAATTAGTGCATTTTATACAAGTGTCTTGACTTCGCATAGACAAACAGTAAGTACAAACTTCCCAATCATTATTTTTCACATGTCATTACGGTATCACCTGAAAATATGACATTTCTCACTTTTTAGCATCATTTTGAAAATTCTTATCATAACGATAAATGAAATCCGGGCTGGTTCTCAAAACGCGGAAGGATTACGTGATAAAATAGCTGATTTGTAACTGGTTTAGCTTAAAATCGATTTTTTCCCGCTATACTAAATGTCGCGAGAGGGAACGTACTCCCTACGGAATACGATACAGCGAATGTCAAGATTCGTTGACTTAACGCAAAAAAAAACCATATTCAACTAAACCATTTCATTTTTTCAAGCAGTCATTTTCCGTGCGGCGATTAACCATAAAAAATACATAAACAAAGACCACGAGAAACGTCATTTATTTCGAAAATGATTCACTCATATTTCGATCCACGCTTTTTTATCGTCCTGGAAAATTTCCAATTCCATTGTTTTCCATATCTGCAATATGTATTCATTTTTAAATAAAGAATACGATTGATAGAGCCGCGCGGTAAATGCACTTTAATCACACTGCACTTTTGATCTCTGAAGTACTGCGCAACCTTCGACCTGTTTTTCGATAAAACAAATCGATGTATAAATAATGATGAAGCAATAATTCTGAAACTTTTTTTATTTAATGCGTATTATTATCATAAATATTAATTGATTTAATCCTCAAATGGATAGTCAGTAAATTCATTACGTAATTAATTTGTCACTGTATTTTTTTTTTCCGATGTTTATGGCTGTTATTTCGAAGGGATTTTCATTTCCAACCCCTTGGGCTCTTCGAGGAAGGGGTGTTATGGATTTGATTTGTAAAGCGGGTTATCTGCTTGTCCGTTAGTCACACTCTCTATGTACAGACGTATAATAAGCTTAGCTTGGGTTACAGCGTCTGCATTTTAACGTTACACGTAGAAGGGCTGGACGCCCACAAGAAATTAATCAAAAATACAAAAAAGCATTAAAAAATGCATCCACAAAATAAAACCATTTCGAATCTCCCTTTTTAAATATCATTTACAAACAAAACTCGTATGGTATTTCAATTCAAGAGGAGAAATACGGAATTTGAAAAAGAGGAAAAAATTGAGATGAAAATTAATCCTACTGAAAAACGACGTTGCATAAGAGGCTCAAACACGTTACGTTGACGCAAATAAGCGTTTACCCTGTTCTGTAGCCTCAACGTATGCCAATAAAAATTTTATTGGCAACACAATAGTATTTTTGTTTTGACTTTTTAAAAAATTTCAAAAATTAATGAATTAATCCAATTAATATTGGAAGTCTGAGATAAATTTGAAAAAATGAAGACTAAGACCTGAAATTTTTCATTCCACATTGACTTGAACTTGAAGATCTGAAGTGAAGGTTTAAAAAAAAAGGAATACGTAAACAGTGTTGCAGGCACATCTCGAGGACTATCTTGGATGGCCGTATTTGGGAGGAGCCGCTGGCGCATTGGTACTGACCGGGGTAGCGGCTTACTTCGCGACGAAGCCAAGCCCGGAAACTCCGCTGATGCCACTTGACTGTCAATCGAGGTTACTTCCGGTGAGCGAGAGTGTAGCACCCCCTCGTGATGGCGATCTTTTTGAGGCGCCATCTAAATCGCGCATGCGCGGTACGAGCTGATCGCGATTCGATCGCGCATGCTCATTTTGTCGGAAAATCTCTTATAGAATTCCATGGTAATTCATCATAGTGACATTTATATTTTGAATGTTTTATGCACCCCTGTAAGCGTTAAATTAATCGTTTTTTTTTCTCCAACACCCCTTGTCGTCCCTAATGAGTGTTTTTAGGCATTTTTATCGTCATTGCCGATCGGGGAAATTGCTGAGGCACTTTATTGCTGTCAAATTTCGTTTATGAAACTACGAGTTCGTTAAATTTAGGTTTTTTATTAAGTAAAAAAAAATATATACATATATAAATATAAAAAAGTCCTTGAGTCGCCGACGCGAGGATTTCAATGAGAAATAAAAAATGTTGAGTGACTTTTTGCTCGTTGGCCGTGCGGGGGAGGCGTAAAGCAACATTCGCTCAAATTTCACTTAGCTCGCGCGAGCAGTTGTTTAACTCGCGCTATTCGCAATCGAGCGGGCCTCACCGCAGACGTCGTCTTTTCCCGTGGATCTTTCAAAATTGGCGATAATCCAACTGACAGCCGAGCAACAACATCGACAGGAACAACAAGACACGAAGAGCGAAGAAGAAGCTTAATTGTATGCATCGTAAAATTGCCACGGAGGACAAATCGCCGCTCGAGCTTGCGGTTCACAGAGCAATGGGACTATATTTAAATTATCGAGAATCATTCGCGAGAGCGAAAGGCGATTGAGGTGGGCGAGTGCATCACTGATGTTTTCTTTTTTCTTTCTTTTCTTTTTTTTTTCTTTCGATGTATTTTTGTTTTTGTTTTTCTTCGACACTAACTCATGACTTCGATAACAACGCTATTTCAAGAATATTCATCGCGGGGATAAAATTAGTCATTATATTGAACTTGGCGAGGGGACTTTATCGAAAACCCTCCGACAGCCGATATTAATCGATCGCTCAAACTTATTGCATTCACTATTTTCAAATTTCCGAATGCTTGCTTTTCAATATAACAGGCTTGATAATTTTCTTATCTGGTGCACATTGAAAAAACCAAAAAAATTCAATACATTTCAACTTTAGATGAGTAGCAATAAAAAAAAGCATTTATATTTATATTTCGTCAGGGTGAGTTTGATAAATTTGTAAAATAGTACAAAGAAACGTTTACTTTTAATTATTTATTAATTTTTTTCGTATACGAACGAGTAATGTTGTAAAATCTTCTTTATTTATTTATTTAAACATCGATTCACGGAATTGAAGAGTTCTCTTTATTAAAAGTCGGTTATGTATTATTGTATCGTAAAAATATCGATGAAAACATTTAAAAGACGACCCTACAAATTTTCAAGGGCAACACGCCGAGTCAAGTGAAAAAAAAAAGTTTACGAGTATCTGGACGTGGGAAGTATACGGCTATAGGGGAGACCGGGGCAAAATGGGATACTAAAAATAAATTAAAAAATTCAAAAATTGAAACTTTTTTTCGTTCCCAGAGTTACTTTATTTTTTTATTTTCGGTGGGTTAATCAAATGCTGTTCAGTTTTGACACTAAATTGAATATTCCAATTCCTAAAATTGATTTTGTTCCAATTAATGTGATTTAAAATTCATGGTTTTCTTTATTTATTTATTTATGCCTCAAAATATTGCGAAAGGTCGACCATTGCTTTGGTGCTTCAGATTCGCCTATTTTATCAATTGTGTTTTTGACTTTAATTAGTTCATACAAATTTTACAATTTATTTAAGAATCTCAGTCCTGCCAGCACGTGTATATTTTTTTTTAATGAAACCTTTTCTTTGATTCGTAGAAAAACACAATTAACAGAGACAAACAATCACATCGCAGCAGATTTTTTAATTACGATTCAAAAAAAAAGTAAACAAAGTTGATTGAATTCGATAAAAATGCCTTTTTTTGGATACTCCGTTTTACCTGAGTCTCCCTTGTATAAAAAAAAGCAGATCGGTATTTTTTGCATGTGTTCTGAAACGAAGCATAGTGAGCATGAGGCTGTAGCTTTCTCGTGACGGAATAAAACGTCGCGACGTTGATCAGGCATCGAGAAGAACGACGAAGACGACCACCGCCACGAGAGGTGCTCGTTGAGCTTGCCAAAAATCGCTCAAAGCCGAGGCTAGAAAAGCATTTTAGATCAGTGCGCGTTCGGTTATCGCGGGGATGAGAAACAAATTTTTTGCTTCCGAAAAGCGTTAATTGTATAATTAAAATTAAAAAATTTATACTTTCAACAGTTAAATCTTTGGAGGCGATTAAAAGCAGAGATAAAATTGACAAATTTTCAGTGAAATCGGTGGTGAAAAAAAGTTTTAAAAAGAGTTGGTGCGGTGGTGGTGTCCGCGAGGGCGGACAAGCCCATATTTTTTGGGGCCAGTTGGAGAGCATCCGAATCTTAAAATTTTCGATATTTATCCCTTTGCATAATTCCGACAACGAATTTATTTCATGACTCATTCATTTTGATATATCTGAGTTTATTTTTTCGTATTTTTTTTTGTTTTGTTTTGTTTTTTTTTTTCATTTTTCTTACTTGACTTCGAAAATTTTGTATTTTCGCGCGAAAATATTCCGCAAACTGGTGCGATACGACCAGTCCGAGTACCGAGATGCCGGGCTGCGTCTTTCATGAGACTATTCGACCGCCGATCGATCTGAACGATCAGTCAGAATGCATCAAGGTGGACTTTTTTACGACTTAATTTTTTCTTCTCGTTCATGTGGTGTTTTTTTTTCCAATTTGAGCCATTTTTCAGTTTCAATGACCAAAAAAGTTTTTTAAACCCTTAAAATTGATTGAAATTGCTACGGAATATTGGAAAAATTAGAAAAAAATGACGGAGACATGGAATACAAGATTTTTTATAACCAAAGTGTCGTATCAACGATTTATTGTTTCACGATCTCATGATGATACGCGTAGATCAGTCTCGTGACGTGAAAATAAATATAGAGAAGATGAATAGCACGGTATAAAAATGGAGTAGCGAAAGAGACTAAGTGTGTGTATGAGAGAAAACGAGAGAAAGAGAGAGAGAGAGAGAGAGAGAGAGAGAGAGAGAGAGAGAAAGAGAGAGAAAGAGAATGACCAAGTAGTGGTAGCCAAAAATAAAAGTGCTGGCCAGCCGGCACCGAGGTCTCTTTCGTCTCTACGTTCGTTCGAAGCTTACGTGGGGGTGCGTCTCCGTGTGTTACGCGTTATTTTTTTTTTTTCGTTTGTTTTTTTTTTTTTTTTTCACGAGGAAAAGTCCCTTGACGTTTTCGATCTGTTATGAAATATTTGGCACCGAAATTACAGCCGGAAATGTTTTTGACAGCTCGTTGATTATAAATTGGCAGATTGGAGATAAAAATTCTTCATTTTTCTTTTCTCTATTCTGAACAATCGTCACGCGAGACATTTTTTTCGATAAACGACCTTGAATTTTGTCAAATTTTGAAACACCAGCCGCGGTCAACGAGTGAAACCTTTCATTGAAATGAAAATATTCTTCGAGTGTTTCATTCATCGATCCCTACGATTTTACAGGGTGCGGAGCTCATCAGAGTCTCTAAATTCTACAAGGACAGCAAAGAGGGAAGATTCATTAGTTATATACACGAGGACGTGAGGACCCTCTACGACGCTTTCCGCAGAGGTGCCAAAGAGTCTAGTGAGTTCTAACCACGTGAATTATTAACATTATCATTATTTTTATTTTTATATTACGGATCACTTTTTACATTACGAGAAAAGAACACTTCAACGTGAACAATGACATTCAATTAAATTTTTATTCGAAAAGAACTCGATTTCCAATAAACTTCGATCTAACCAGACATTTTTTTTTTTTACAATTTTTCAACAAAATACTTATTTTGTTGTTTCCATTTTGGAAAATCCTTCTCTTCAACATTTCACTGTGAATTTAAAATATTTTTATCGGACGTTCAAGCCGTTGCAAATATTAACAAATTTCCAGCTGTCACGTTGACATTTGAGACAAATTATGAGACCGTTGGGTCGTAGAATGAGCTGAAATGTTGGTAACAAAAAGATGTTTTCGAGATAAGTTGCCAGAATGATTGGACGTTTCTTTTTCATTAAAACACACTTAATTGCATGATTTTAAAAACATTGACGAAAGTCATGGTGATTTTCAAACGACACCGTGCTTCTACAATGGAAAAATAGCCACAAAACGGAACGAGCTAAAACAACGATCTTATGATTGGTTTCGTGTGGCCATCAAAAGTTTACACTTGGCTCTGCCATTGAGTTTCTTAGGCGAGTTGACAAATTCGCCAACTACCGGCCCCAAATTGTTGTTATTATTTCCATTATAATTCTTATTATTTCTCGTTATTATTATTATTATTATTATTATTATCGTTATTAATGTTATATTTATCATTATGATTTAAAAAATGTTGTTTTATCATTCTGGCGAGCGAATACGACGTCGTGGTATAAGTAATGATTTATTAGTCGACAGGTGCGAACGAAATTTGTCATTGAAAGAGATTCTCTAGCGAGAAATCGTCAAAGGAATTTAAATTTCGTTATTTCTCGTTATATACGCCTTCTTCCGGGTTTCGAATTCTTATTCATTCTTCGAGAGTAAATCCTCGTGAATAGTCGCGTGAAGCCGAGATTTTGTAATAAAAGCCACGAGGCATCGGGCGGAAAATAAATAAATAAATATAAAAAAATATTCATATATATAAATATGCACACGAGGCGTCATGAGTGGCGCGGTTGTCACGAGATTTAATCCTCGTATACGAGCCTCGAAAGTTTTTGACGCGTGCTCTTGCACGAGGCCAACGACGCTGATTCTCCCTCATTCCCTGCCACTGGCTAATATTACACAGACCATTATATTATATCCTCCCCGCGTGACTTCAAACACGAGGAAGGTTTCAGACTAACGTAGCAAAAAATTGGCAGTTCGTTGTTCTCTCGAACGATATAAAAAAGTGGAAATTGAAAAAATGGTTTGTTTCCTTCATTTTGATACGAAGTTATTATCCGGAAAGAGATTAAATTCAATGGTATGTTTTTCAATCGAATTTTTAATCGATTTAATCGAATTTTCAAAATTTTCTTTCTTTTAGTCTCTTTACTAAAAATAAGAAATTATTGTAAATGTCCTCTGTCATTTTTCTTTAAAGATTTTTCATTTTCTATGTTTCATTGCGTTTTTGAAAAAAAAATAATAAAAAAATTAGATAATGGACAATGCCTTGGCTGGAGAGAAGGGCCGAACAAACCCTACCAGTGGCTCCACTACAACGAGGCCTTATTGAGGGCGAAGAATCTCGGATCTGGTCTGATATCTTGCGGCCTCAGTCCCGGACCACAAACCCTCGTTGGTTTATACAGTCAAAATTGTCCGGAATGGATATTAACGGAGCAAGCTTGCTACTGTTTTTCGCTGGTCGTCGTACCACTTTACGACACCCTTGGACCAGACGCATGTGCCTACATCATAAACCAGGCTGAAATAAGTCTCGTTATATGCGAAGATGATAAAAAGTGCAATCTTTTGCTCGACAAGGCACCGAGGTAATAAAGATACGAAATAAAAATTTAACGTGTGGAATATTTTGAAATTTGGATAATTATTGAGCATTATCACGAGCTTTAATAAAAAAGATTTTTTTAAATGTGTCTTCACCAACCAAAAACTCTCGAATGATTAAAAAACTCGAAAACAATTGAAAAAATCTCAAAAGCACGAAACAGAACGAGAAGCTCAAAGAAAAACTCAAAAACAAATTAAAAAATCTCAAAAAAGTATAAAAAAGTTTAATAAGCAATGAATTACAATTGATATAGATGCCTGAGAAAGTTAATAGTCGTAAAAGAGACGAGGCCAGCAACGAACCAGCGTGCGAAGAATCGAGGGGTAGAATTATTGAGGTTCGAGGACGTGGAGCGTCTCGGATCTCAAAGAAATCATCCGGAAGTGCCGCCGAGGCCATCGGATCTATGCACAGTTTGTTATACGTCAGGAACGACAGGAAATCCAAAGGGTGTGATGCTCACTCATCAGAACGTGATGGCTGGTGTATCGGCTGTCATATTGCAGCTGGGAGATCACAAGCCAGCGGCACGTGACGTAATGATAAGCTTTTTACCGCTGGCGCACATGCTCGAAAGATGCTGCGAGAATGGCATGTACATTGTGGGTGGATCGGTTGGATTTTATAGCGGTGACATAAAAACTCTTGCGGACGATATGAAAGCCCTTAAACCAACTGTTATGCCAGCTGTTCCAAGGCTTCTCAATCGTATTTATGACAAAGTAAGTGTATCTCAATTTTATTTACGTGTCAATTAAGTTGCTTTAGCCAAGGGATCATTTTGACTCAAAGGGAAAGTGTTATTTTTCGACCAATATTTAATAAACTTTGTTATCCAACTTGCAACTTTCCAACTATACAAAAAGCATTAAAAATAATTAAAAATTTAGGCTTCACGAAGAACCTTTGTAGTTAAAAAAAAGGCACTAACTCAGGCTTGAATATCACGTTAATATTTACGATAAAAATTTATTGTTTGCTTCAAAAATTCGAACGAAACGTTCACTATTTAGATTTGGAAGCTTTTGGTACAATTCTCCACCGTGCGGTGGCGCTGGAGCACGATTGAGACGTCGCCTCGCGGTGACGAATTGTACCAGTGATTTTTTTGGCTCGACCGGGCGAATCATACTCGTGGAATTATAATTTTTTGATTAGATAACTGGATAGCCAATAAAATTCGAAAGAAAGAGCATTATTCTCATTAACGAATATTAGCATTGAATTTTTATCCCCGGTATTGAGTGGGCGAACGGAAAAGACACAAGCAAACAGAAACGCACACATCGAGTGGTGTGTGTTAGAGATGTTTTTAGTAGCTCAATGCCATCAACCGAGGACGTCAGCTGAGCGGTATAAGATTATAACGAGATTCACTCGGAAAGTACTCTAAATATAAATTCTAAACAGCCGCGAGAGATATTCGTGCATCCCGTTGAGCTTTTCGTCACGTGGGAGACTTTGCATTTTAATAAACATATATTTATATTTATATTATCATAAATAAATATGTATTTCTTTTATCTTTTAAATAATTTAGCGACGACGAAGGTCGATGACATAAGATGCTTCGCGAGCATCAACAAATGACACTGTTTATTTATTCAACTATTCCAGGTCCACGCGGAACTTCAAAGCTCCTTTCTCAAGAGGATGCTATTCAATATGGGCATGAGATCAAAAGAGGCTGAGATCAAAAAAAGTATCGTTCGAACGAACAGCATATGGGATAAAATTGCTTTTAAAAAGATTCAAGAATCCATGGGTGGGAGGTTGCGATTAATGGTCGTTGGGTCTGCACCTTTGGCTGGCAATGTTCTTACCTTCGCCAGATGCGCGTTGGGATGTCTCATCGTCGAAGGCTATGGACAGACCGAGTGCTGTGCACCCATTAGTCTCACCATTCAGGTAGAAATTTTATTAAATTGGTCATTCCAATGGAAATCAATATTTTGAAAAAAATAATGGGAGGATTTTTTCATATTTTAATAAATATTTCGTCAGGGCGACCACGTACCCGAACACGTGGGACCACCAGTCGCTTGTTGCTGCATTAAACTGGTCGATGTACCGGAAATGGAATATTTCGCGCGGAGCAATCAAGGAGAGGTTTGCGTCAAAGGGACTAACGTCTTTGTTGGTTATTACAAAAATCCGGAAAAAACTGCCGAGGTCGTTGACGAGCTGGGATGGCATCACACCGGCGACATTGGAATGTGGCTTCCGGTATAAAAATCGATTGATTTATTTTAACCGAACGCATATGAATTAAAAATTTCTCGTTATTCCTGACCCTTGTGGGTCTATACGACCCCATCACCTTGAACCCGCTTTAATCCAACTTTTGAATGAATTAAAATCCATGATTTTAATCAAATATGAATGAAATCATTATGACTCTGTTTTTTTGTGTTTTTTCCAGAATGGTTGCCTCAAAATAATCGATCGAAAGAAACATATCTTCAAGCTCTCGCAGGGCGAGTACATTGTGCCGGAAAAAATTGAAAATATTTACATAAGAAGTCAATACGTTCACCAGGTATTCGTACACGGTGAATCATTGAAATCGTGTGTCGTCGCGATCGTCGTGCCTGACGTTGATGTCGTCAAGTGTTGGGCACTCGAGAACAAAATTCCCGGGACTTTGAGCGTACTCTGCGCGAACCCGGAAGTCAAGAGGCTCATCCACGACGACATGCTTTCCTGGGGCAAGGAAGCTGGTCTCAAATCGTTCGAACAGGTACTTTTTTCATCCTCTAGTCTTTTAAACAATTTTTAACGACTAGTAAAGAAAAACTTTGGTCAAAAAAATCGTCATGGTTCAAAATTTATACGAAATAATATTGAACAATTGATTCAACGAAATTTTCTTTATTTTCAAATGTTGTGCATTGTATACTCGAAAAAGAAAATCCAAAACAATGAAAATTCGATTGAGCTATTTTTCATTTTTGTTCAAAAAAAAAGAAAAAAAAAAGGAAATCAATATTTACAAATAAAGAGATCAATAAAGTCAAACCTGTAAAACAATTTTGCAAAAAAACAACTCAAAATGATGCATAAAAACAATTCAAATGAATTTAAAAGAAAAAAACTTAAAAAAACGTATTTAAATGTTCAGGTGAAAGACATTTATCTGCACCCCGATCCGTTCTCCGTACAAAATGGTTTGTTAACGCCAACGTTGAAGACGAAACGGCCTCAGCTCAAGGCGTATTTCAAGCCGCAGATCGAGGATCTCTATCAGCATCTCGACTGACGGAAATTCATCGAAAAAGAGTCATTCGAATTGGTTAATAACATTAAAATAAGCGAGAGCGCCGAAATAAATCGAATTAGTTAATATTCCTCGATTAATTCGTTAAACGATATTATTATTCACGAATCATGTAACACGATCGACTTAAGCGTCGTTTACACGAACACGAGATACGCTGTCCTTAATCTCTCTCCTTATAACGATAATTTTATTATTATTATTATTATTATTATTAATATTATTATTATTATTATTATTATTGATATTATTATTATTATCGGTTGATTAATTAATTAATAATTATCTATCATTTTCACTCGTACACAATAGTCGCGCGGAGCAAAAAAATGAAACACTGAATCAAGCTACGTTATAATAAATAAGGTAATTGGTACACACACATATATATATATATATACAAACATATATATGTATATAAACATATATTTATTAATAAATATATGTATATATATGTATATATGTGAATATTATACATAAAATAAAGCCGAGTTATTGTTAGGCTGGCCTTTATTCTACTAATTGCAACCTTCCAAAAAGAAACAACACTTTATACGTCAACAAACTGGCACCTGACCTTCTGGAAAGTGGACGTGAGCTGAATTCTTGCAGTTCGTCCCAAATTACCTACATTTTTCATCATTTTCACCGACACCCCGCTCCTTAGGGGCTTGATATAAACCGCGTTCTTTCGCGACTCGAGAAAACTCGGAAATTTTCATTATTCCAACAATTGCTTCTCATTTTGTAACGTTTTTTTGTTTTGTTAATGAATTTTAAGGTCTGAGAAGGAAACGGGAGGTCGTAGAATTTGTTCGGTCTTTTGTTCAACGTTCGATGACACACTTTCGAAGTTGCTTGGAAAGACTACTTGCTAAACATCCTTGAACGCGGTGCACCATTTGGGCTTTGTTCGGTTTACTTAAAAAAGAAAGTTCTTTGGCTCTATAAAAAAGACTTTTTGACCAGGAATGATGCGGGGACGTCAACACACCTGGTGATGCATCAAAAAGTTGGAAAATACGACGAGAAATTCTCTCGAAACATTGTTGTTCGTTCGAAAGCCTCTAAAAAATGGTGCAACCTTTGTGTGATTTTTTTTCGACTGGTATAAATGAGTTTGCAAACTTGAGTGTGCCAACGAACGGTCAAATGGGCTATTTTTTATTCTTCATCAAAACGTCCATCGGTTTTTTCAATATTTGAAAGAAAAAGAAAGAGCGAAGTGAACATTGAGAAATAAAAATATCGCTGGAATAATGAAACGAGTTTCAATCGTTTAACAGCTTTTCGCGGTCGTCCAACAACGAACATTTTACATTCTTTCGTCTAATAAAATACATTTGCATATACGTGCATACGCAAATGTGTATGCATTTATAGACATACATATTTTAGTTTGTAAATGATTATAGTTTTTTTTTATCTAATCTTTGGATCTGAAGCTATAGTATAGAACGAAACAACCGACGATCATTAAAATTAATGCAACTACCGCGAGAATGAGCCTTTGTTGAAGGGCGCGGAAAATCATTCCCGACAGAATCCGCGAGCCTCGTCCAAGCTCGGCGTCCGTTTCTCGTAGCTGAAAAGTGACAGTTTTTCATTAAAACAAAAGAAACTCCATGTGCCGAATTTTTTATGACAAAATATACAAACGACTTGAATTCTTGAAAACTTGAAAATTTCCTACGTTATTCATCAGCGAAGCAATATTTGGTTTTTATATTTTTTTTCCAAGAATTTCCAAGAATTGAGAAATTTGACAAACTTTGAAGTAAAGTTACCCTCGATCTCCCACGTTGTATAGTTTCCCGCTGATCGTGAAGATCTTTTAACACTTGAGAACCAATTTCTTCGGTCTCGAGAACCATTCGATAACCGTTCTGGAGAGTTCTCCCGGTCCTTTCGATCCTTTCCGAACTGTCCAGCAACTGCTTCTTTTGATCTTCCGTTATTCCACCATTTTCCCATGATTCTTCGCCACTCACATCAATTATTTCGTCTTTTGGTTTTTTTGCCGTTTGAAATTCACGCGTTAACCTTTTCAACTCGGCTCGATGACTCTCCACTCGACCACCCAGACGACGACGCTGGGTTCCAGAAGTTCCTCGCACTTCCAGCTCCATTTGTTCCAGCTGTTAGTTTTTTAAGATGTTTTTCACATGACACAATCCATTTTGAAGAGTTTTGCAGGTTCTGGGATGCTTCTTTATCCACGATTTTATTCAGTCCGACAAATTCATTTTTTTCAATTTATTGACCTATTAAAACTCGAGCCGAATCGAGGCTAGAAAGGCTCGAACTAATTACTGGATTCATGGCAAAGATTGAAAATAATTTGAACGTGTTACTTTATTTTGTATTTCGAATTGTTTGTAAAAAGAAATGTAAAGAAATTCTGAAAAAAGTGAAGAGAGAAGGAAACAGGAGGACTTGTTCAAAAAAATAACATTTTTTCCAATGAGTATGTTTTCGAATTCTTATTGTGAATTTTTAGAGAATTTGGTTAATTATTTCACGTGAAACGTACCAATTCTTGGGCTTCCTCAAGTTGTCGATCGACATCCTGGACGAATTCCCGCTTTTCGGCTACCAAAGTAAAAAGGAAAACACTTCAAACGTCAAAATTATCGATTTGATAATCGTTCTCGTCGTAAGAGAGCAGCACAATACGGACAATTCGCAAATGTCACGACTCTTAGTGCGATATGTACAAAAATATTTATCACTGACAGTTGAGGATTATTTATCGTTGAAAATTTGTGGTGTATCGATAAAATAAATAGTTTGACTCACCGCCTAATAAGGAAACTATTCTGCCAATTTTAGCGGTTATGTCGGCTGTCAAAACGGCGTATTGTTGTTCGTAGTTGTCTATAAGGGTCGCCATCTTGACACTGGCTCTTAATATTTCCAGTTTCGTGATTCAGGAGGCGCCACGTGATCGATGAAACGCGAAAGGGCGATGAAATGCTCTTACATCGATATCACTATTTCACTTGTTTTGCAAAAAGAATTAGAAACAAAAGAAAGCCGATGCAGATTCAACAAGGTTTAATTCTGCTCTTCGGAGGTTTTTTTTTGAAAGAAAGACATATTAAACGATTATTTATGGGAAAATTTTTCAGAATCATTTGGTAATGATTATTTTATGATTTCACGATATTAATGATTATTATGAAGGAATGAAGATGATTGATTTCGTACACTATTTTTGCAAACTGCTATGACATTCGCAAAATTATAAAACCGAAATAAGTGTAAATTTCTACTTTATCGGTAAAGCCAGAGGTCGCTAAGAACGACTGACACGTGGCTGCAAATCTTCGAAAGTTGACTAGTGAGATTCGCATAAAATCGAAAAGCACTTGAAATCAAATTTGGAAAAAGAAACAGAGGCAAAAGATGAGGAGTAGAGCATCAGATTTGGATTTTCAATTGCGAGAAAAAAGGATTATTAATATGATGATTTTAATTCATAAAAATGACAATATCGAGGGTATAATATTCCAAGGAGAATCGTCGTGACGTAGCGGCGAGAGAGATAGAAAAAAAACAAAGATGGCGCCTCGGGATGCCGGACACGTCAGAGGCGACGACGAATCGAAAAGTATCAAACACGAGTCTCGTCCAATCAATTTGTTCTTTCAATCCTGCCGGGGAACGTGTTCCATACGGAACGGGAGGCTCTCGGGGAGTCTCGTCAAATATACACACGGCGTTCATATAGAAAATCTCCAGTGAAATAAAGTCCGATTCTCGTAAGTTCTCCTCGCGCACAGTTGTGCAAAATGAAGATGGCTGCCGAGGTGAGGTGGCTCGCGCTATTTGTCATTTTTCTCGCAATACACTCTACTTACGGAACTTTGTTTCATCGTAAATTCGAGTACAAGTACTCGTTCAAGCCGCCCTATCTCGCTCAAAGGGACGGTTCCGTACCATTCTGGGAATACGGTGGAAGTGAGTAAAAAAATAAAACAGAGAGGCAAAAAAAAACAAAACCTCGACTATAAACGCGACATCCTAACCCTAACACTTTCCTACCGTATGTTTAGTCAATTAGTACTGGCAAAAGATATTTTTTTTTGTGTGTGTGTTGTAAATGTTTGTCAATAATAAAACTACGACTTCTCCTATCCCCAACATATGGTTTGCTTTGGTTTTCAATGATCCCGCTTACATTTCCTTTCGTAATCTTTTCGTCGAGATTTAACACGCGTTCCGTATTTGTGTACACGTCACCTGTTATCGCCGAATCCCCGGCGTTTGACAACTTCCTATTTCTTTGATTTATACGCTATTCCTTAATCGATTAGAAAAAAACCTGCAAATATATTATTCTTTACGCAAATATCGATGTATATATGATTTTTTCAAAATAAATAAACGAATGTTTTTACTGTTGAAAACTGTTTAGCTGCATGCCTCGGTGGTGGTTGATTTCCTGCAAATTTATATCTTACATTAACTCTCTGCGATTTCTCGTTACCGAGAAGATTAATCAAGGGTTTTAATCGTTTCATTTGAAAAGTTAAAATGATTGTTGTTAAATCCTCAATGTTGTGACACCCGAAAACTAAACTGAGTCCAAAACTCACGAATATTCATAAGCCCGATTTTTTTTTCGGAACAAATGAACTGGATTAAGATTTTGATCGTTTCGTTAATTAGCCGAGTTCTGCTGACCCCGTTAGTACAAGTAGGCCGCAAAAAACATGTGTGTACACTTAACCCCAGGGTTGCAAAATAAACAAAAAATCGCTTGCACGTTTAATAATAATTTGGTCATTTAGATTTTTTTTTCTTTCGGTCTGCTTTATCAATCTAATAGAAATGGGAATTATATTTATTTAGTTGAACTGAATTTAAAAAAAAAAACAGTGGCAAATAAATACGAATGAATTTAGATGCAATCGCGAGCGCTGAAAACGTCAGAGTCGCATCCTCGTTGAGGAGCCAAAAAGGTGCAATATGGACGAAACAACCGGTAAATTTCGATTGGTGGAGCGTCGATCTCGTTTTTCGTGTTACTGGAAGGGGCAGAATCGGTGCTGACGGTCTTGCCTTTTGGTACACCGCTTCGAAAGGGGCTTACAATGGCACCGTTTTCGGAAGCTCCGACATGTGGAACGGTCTCGGAATATTTTTCGATTCCTTCGACAATGACAATAAACATAATAATCCTTACATTATGGCCGTCTTGAATGATGGAACACAAATATTCGATCACACCAAGTAATCTATGTTTCTTAAATCATTTTAATTATTCTTTCAATGAGTTTCATTAATTTTCTCGAAAAAGAATTGCAGCTTTTTCCAAATAAATTCATTTTCATTACCGACCGAGAGAAATTGGTGTCTTTGTTGTCGACTGAGATCCAATTCTAAACATTTTTTGCTTACCAAGCAAGTTTTTCAAATCGTGTCGACATATTTCCCGAAAAAATACGATTGCAATTTCAACTTTGCTCCATATTTCGAAACAATGAACACAAATTTCTTACCGGTCGAGACAATTGTTAATAATCAATTGAAAACGCTGTTTTTTAAATAGAAAAAAGTGCTATGACAAGGTTTCAAAAAATGATATTTATTGAAACCACTAAACGCTTTGATCGAAACGAAAAAATCGTCAATTCTTGACACAAAGAATCAGCAATGCTTAAAAACAATTTTGGGGCAATGGAAAAAAACTCATTACTGCTGAAATGTGTCAACAAAGGCTTGAAATATTTGAACTTCTAGAACTGATGAAATAATTTGATTACAGCGATGGAACGACCCAATTGTTGGCTGGTTGTTTGAGGGACTTCCGTAACAAACCCTTCCCCACTCGTGCCAAAATAGAATACTACCAAAACACTCTCACGGTTCGTAAAATATAAGAAAATGAAGATAAAAGTGCAAAAAGTTCGGAAATAGTGATGAAAACATTTTTTTACAGCTTCTCTTCCACAATGGAATGACAAATAGTCTCCAAGACTATGAAATGTGTTTCCGAGTTGAAAATGTTGTTCTTCCTAAGGGCGGATATTTCGGAGTCTCTGCAGCGACAGGTATTGATGAATATTTTGAATTTTTTGTGATTCATTCAACGTATTAAAAAATTTGTAATGGAATGTCGAAAAAATTGATACAACTCAATATTTTAGACTCGAAAATAAATGCATATCTTTTTTATTGACAGGTGGTCTCGCGGACGATCACGACGTCCTACACTTTTTGACGGATTCTCTTCACATTCCGGGTCAAATGCCCCTGGACGGACGACAAGTTTCCCAGGAAGACGAGACCAAAATAACGAAGGAGTATCAAGATTATGCGAAGAAGCTCGAGCAGCAAAAAGAAGATTATTTGAAGTGAGTTCCCCAGTCGTCGAATATAAACAAAAAAAAACCCTCTTCAAATCATACAAAAACAAAAATTGCATCTTTAGATGTTCAACATTAACAGGAAATACTAAATTGTATTTTTTCAAAAAGCCAGGCGTTCGAATCTGAGCTTAAACTTTGCCTGAGATATTCTCGACCCTAAATATTGACAAGGTGTTGAATATAATTCTTTTTACTTCCATACATTATTTGAAATTCTTGAATTAAATGACAGAACACATCCTGATGCAAAGCCAGAAAAGGACGAATTCGACGAGTGGTTTGAGACCGACAACCAACGAGAATTGCGTCAAATATACGCTGCGCATTCCCACATGTCGGAGGTTCTCAAGGAAATGAATCGTAAACTGGATGAAATTGTTGGTAGACAAGAAAGATCTCTTAGTCTGATATCCCAACTGCAAGTAGGAGGTGAGAACTTTTTTCATTTATTTCGACGACTCACTAAATGAACAAGAAAAAGTTAGAGTTTCGAAACGAACTGCTGAGAAGTTTTGTGTCGATGGGAGAAGAAAGAAGACGAAGAAACTTTTAGAAACGATTTGAAAAACAATGAAAGTGACTTTAAAAACGAAAATTGCGGTTGCAGGTGTCCAAACAGTAGGTCAAGCTGGACAACCGGTGTTGATCGACACGATTCGTCGTACAGAAGTGGAAGCTGTATTGACCAATCAAAATGTTATACTCAATACCGCACGGGAGATCAAAACTTTCGTTGGCGAAGTAAACTCGAAGGCTGACACGATAGTGAATCATCAACTTCGAGCACCCACGGCACAGGTAAACTTAAGTCGAATTTATTTACACTATTTCGAAGTCTGAAGAGAATTTAACCGGAAATGACAAATCGAAAGTGACACTGCGAACATGTTGACAAAATAACAAACTTTGCGGTGATTTTCAGTTGTATGAGTGGAGAGAAATGACCGAAAAGTAGAAACACACTTTTTTATTACATTTTTGATATTTCGAGAAAAATAAAAGTTCCCAATGGTTCTTAGACGGAAAAAGAACAAGGTGTAACTCTTATTTTCCTCAAAAAACACGTCAACACTTTTTTTCTCGTCCAACGAAAGAAAAACAAAAGATATTTATTATGGAATAGCTTTTTTATAATAAAAAAAGCGTTTCTAGTTCCGTGTTTTTATAACGAAGTAGAACTGAATTCAACTAATTCAATAAACTTGAATTCAATTTAATAAACTTGAATTTTAACAGGTACAGCCGATTGGTTACGATTACCAATCGCTCATATCCGAGATGAGAGATGGTCTGAATTCGTTAAAACGAGACGTTGCACAAACGAACGCGAAGTTGGGAGGGCAAGCGGGTGGTTGTCCGAGCGGCAATTGTCTAACGACGACAATGTTCCTCGTATTCCTGGCAATCCAGATGGTGGTATTGCTGGGTTACAATATTTACAAGGACAATAGAGAGGCGCAGGCGAAGAAATTCTACTGAAATTATATATCAAGTGGATTAACTTGGGAGATTCAAATAAACAAACAAACAAAAATGTAGAAAGAGTCACAAGAACGAAGGTGCCGAGAGAGGCGCCACGATCGATGTTGTACTTGAGCCGTTTCCGGTGGCAGCACGAAGACGGATAAAAAAGAAAAAAAATAACGGGTGTTCAAACAGAGATCAATGTTTATCTTCTTTTTTTTATGTACGATAATTATTACGAGATATAGTACAACGTAATCATAAAAAATATCATGGCGTTACGGACATTTTATTAAGTTTCGAACAATTCAGCATTTTTCGAGTATGCAGAGAAACTTTTGCATTTTGTCGTCATTTGAATACTAAAAAAAAAACAACGATGATTTTTCTTCGAGTTTTTCGTTCGATACCAAACGGAGCATCAATTCATTCCCTCTATTCCATCGAAATTCGTTCCTACGATTTCGCGTGGCGTATGCATATATTTTTGTACTCAATCGCGCAACATTTTCTTCAGTCATTTCGTTTCCTTCCAAATTTTTTACTCTCGCACTTCGTCCGACAACACTGGGGTCGTGTTTGTCTGTACTTTTGGAACGTTTTTTTTTCTCCGTGTATACTTGTGCATTCCTGGGATGATTGATTCGTCTTTGATCAAGAGAAACCATGGATTTTTTATTTGTAAGTAGGGGGGGATAAAAAAAAGTTTAGAAATTTATGAAATTGTAACAATAATATATATAAATATATATGTATATATATCTCAAAAGTATATATACTTAAATTCCATTAATACCTGGAAAATGATATTCTGTCTTCTTCATTTTAATTCCAAGTGTATACATATATGTTTACATAAATATATTGTTGTAAATTAGATTAAGTACATGTATTAGGCCGTTAAACCATGTCCGAAGTGTATGAAATTTGTAAAAACGTTTTTCTCTATTATTTCAAAAAGTAATGTGGTTAAGTGATTCATTATTATCGTTCGATCTAAATAAATGTGGATCATTGCTTTAAAAACAAAAAACAAAAAAAAACACAAGGATGACATAATGCGTCGCATAGAAGTTCCTGGCGGACAGCTTCGGGAGTCTCTTGTGGACGGTTCCTATCGTGCAGATAGTGGCCGTGTATTGGCTGGTTCATTGCATTACAGCTGATTGTGTGTCTTGTTACGAATTCACGTGAAAATTTCAAAAGTAACAGTTTTCGACACCGTTCCTCCGATCGAGTGAAATGGATCAGCCCACGAAAGACGGTGGCAAAAATGAGCTGATTCTTTGACTACTCAAGAAAAGGCTCTATCAGCGGACGTGGGACGATGGCAAGAATACGCTGACAGGGGCTTCTTTTAATCGGTCAAACCGTGTCAAAAATATTCAATTTCGAAAATTGCAACTATCTCTCTCGCACTTACGGTGACGAGACAGCGACTGACATTGCCACCGAAGAAAATGAACCAGGTTACCGACTGTGTTGGCAAGATTTTCTGCAGTTTCCTTTCGCCCTCGGCAAATGTGATAAGGGTCGGGGATAAGATGGTTACAGCTGCACAGGGGGGTGGGGGAATAATTGAAAAAAGGAGGGAACCAAGTGGTCGGAGAAATAATACGAGAGATTCGAGACTCAGTCGGTAACACTGCATCAAACGTAGATAACATTGACTGCTGCTTATGACCAATCGATCGGCCACATTCCAGCACCGAGAGAAACATCTCTACCCAAACAGCTCTAGCAAATAAATCGACTTACGGTACAACTTAACCAGACAACAATTAAATACAAGTTGACTACACCACCACAGCACATCTCTACCAAAAACGTCTCTACTGATTTTTTATTATTTTTTATGACTAAAAAACATAATAGGAAGCAATATTAGAGTGTCGCGTGACTTATTTAATCGAAAAAAGAATAAATACAGACTTTAATTGAAAATACGAAAAGTTTGAGTTGTAAATGTTGACCAATTAAATTTGACGCCATCATAATTATTATAAGAACAAAGTTTTTGGACTGTGAGCATGGATTTAAAAAAATTGCATTAAATAAAATGTCAGCCCGATTGTAGGTGGATCCCGAATAATTACCCAGATTTTCTACAGGGTGTCCCGTTTTAGACAATCCACGAAAATATCTTGGAAATTCGACAGTATCTTATTTAAAATACTTTTTCAGAAATTGTCAAACTTCGAAGATATTTTCGTGGATTGTCGACAATGAGACACCCTCTAAAGATGTCACGTGGTAGAGATATCGTGGAATAAAATATTTTTGTAGTACGGTTGTAGCCAGTGTTTTTTTTTTGTGGTAGTCCAGTCAATCTATGCTTTAATTTGTCTGGTTAAATTGTAACGTACGTTGATTCAGGTGTAGCTGTGATAATAAAGCTTTTTGCGTAGAGTCGTTTTTTCGATAGTGATGTTTCTGGCGGCGCTGCGAGTGTGCCACTTGATTACACATAAGAACATAAGAACAAGAGGTAAGTGAAGTGGCGAGTACGTTACACCGATCGTTCGTTATTTCGTGTGCATCAAAAAATTTTGATGGTATCAATATCGTGTTTTTTATAGGGATAGAAAAAATGAATCTCCTCGGTGTGAATTCTTTGAGGCTGGTGCTTACGCTGACCATCATCGTCATGACCTTTGCCAACACGTTCGGTGGCGCGTACTTTTATCAACCGAATAAAACTTTTGTTTGAAATTTAAGCGCGACTAGTGAACGAAATTTTTACTCTGATTTTGAGCAGAAAACCGAAAAATCATAGGAGAGACTAATTGCGGTTCGTCCTGCTCGAGTTCTAGTGAAAAAAAATCATTTGGATGCACGACCATTTGACGAAACTAAAATGTAATGTCAAGCGTGACTGTGTTCCGATAATAAACAAACAGTTAACGGATCAACCTTCGTTTTATTTTGGGGCCCTTGTCTCGAAGAATGGCATTAATAACACCAAAGAATCTTCAGGATTCGAGGGATCCTGGAGAACAAGGATTTTTAACGTTGAATTTTCGGATTATTTGAGGAATTTAGATTTGGCTAAATGACATTATCAAAAATCCAACGAATACTTGATGAAAGATGAAGTTACAAATGATGAATATTAATTGATGAAATAATAAGTAATTAATTAGCAATAAATATATAAAACATGTTAATTCTAAATCAAATTGACTTTTCTGCGACCCCAAAATTTCGAGTAACTCGTCTAATTCGATGGTTGGTTGAGCTCCTCCTGATCATCCCTTAATTCGATATCCTGTGGAATTTGAGCATCCCTCTCAGAGCGTATTAAAACACAAGGGGGAACGACGAAATGCAGACAAAACCACGACAGCCCCCATTACTGCATGGAGCACTTAACGTGAGTCAACAGATGAAGGGAAAGGGAACAAAGCAGAGATAGAAATAGAGTTGGCCAACTTGGCTGGAATTCACCCCTAATCCATTTTGTTACATGTACCATAATTTCCCAAACTGTCCTTTCTCTCTCTCTCTCTCTCTCTCTCTCTCTTTCTCTCTCTCCCTATCTCTAATTCATGTTCGAACTATTGTTTAAACTCTTTACATTTTTGTACTACTTTTAAAATTTCATAAGAAAAATTTAGATCTCTATCAAATTTTTGTTTTGAGGTATTAACCAAGGTTTAAATAAAATAATTCAATCAATCAATCTCTCTTTTACTCTCATTGTCTATCCATCTGTCTAGCCCGGTATTGAAAAATAAAAAAAAATTCCAATAGTTAGCTATGTTTTTTTCTATTGATGCACTATTTTTTCTTGATTTTTTTCTGATTAATCCTTGAAAGTAATTCCTGGTGGGAATAATCTCTTGTTAAATGTTTAACATTTTGATCTCTGGGATAATTTTTTTTTGTTTTCCAAACGGGAGGTCTATGAGATCTCTTTACTCCAGAAATGAACTTTTTACTAAAAAATGATTCATTTAGTTCTTTGCAAAGACTGTTCTTGTTGTGTGTGTTTTTTTCAACTTTTTTTTATTATGATTTTACTTTGAAAATCTCTTTTTGTTGATTTTCAAGTTTTCCTCAAGATGATAATGGGGTTGATAATTGTCGATAAGGCGAGTGGTTGTCAAAAGAAAAAGTCGACAAACAGGAACTTTTAAAAGTGACAATAAAAAATGACGATCTCTGCAGGATTATTTTTTCTTTCTAATCTCTGAGTCATGATAAAAATAAGACAACCGAACAGTTTCAATGCCTTTTATCGTTTTCCGTTCTTTTCTTCATCGCCTTTTGCCATTTTCTTTCATTTTTTTGCGTAGTTCGTTTTATCAGAGAAACTGGGGCGGCCATATTGTTGTTCCGGAGACGGGGAGTCTCTTCGTTTAAGTGCACGAAGGAACAACCCTCTTGGATTAGTTCCCGACCAATCGGGAGTGTGCAGACATTTAGCACCGTATCCAGGCGAAATTCCTTTCCACCCCGAGGCGAAACAGGTGCAATTTCATTGGCCATTTCTACTGGCCAATCCTCGTGTTCCATTGCATCGATTTTACCCCTAGATTTTCACCAAATACGTCATCCACCCCCAACTGTTTTCTCTCTCCCTCTCCCTCCTCCTCCTCCTCCTCCTCCTCTTCCTCTGCCTTCTGTCCGAACAAATTGTTCAAACTTTTTTTTTATTATCCAAGTTGTAAAGTGCTTTACGACCTACGAGCGTAACATCCATTATTCGTGTCCTCTCTCTATGCGTTACTCATTCTTGATAAAGAGTTTGAGTTACGAGAATTGTTGCCGCCAACCTTTCGATCGCAGCAAACGAAAAGCGACGTTGGCTTTTACGTCATATACGCCGTGTTCGAAAACAATTTGACATTTCTCTGGATCCATTTTTTTTTTCTACAAATCCCCAGAGCTTTGTGAAAGTTGAGGATTTTTTTGAATTTCCCAATCGCTTATTTGACTTCTAGAAATTTTGTGAAAACTATGTCGATCAGAAAAAAGATCTTAAAATGTTGTTAGCTTCGCAGGAACGAATCGTTTTAATGATGTTCGATATTTTTTCCATATGAATTTCTTACAGATCGGAAATCTCTTTACGAAACTGTTACACGACCGTGTGCCTGTATGTTTAAGTAAAATAAAAATTGGACTTGAAACTCAAAAAGTGTGTTTTTAACCGCGAATTCAATTGCTCCAATATTTGTTCAAGAAAATGTGTTTTCTTTGATGTCTTTTTTGACCCTTTCTACGTGTTTATGTTCATTTTGAAAAAAATACAATTCACTGAGCTCCAAAGCTTCGAGTCTGGGAACGAAATTTTTTTTTATACGTCAATTTGTATAGAAATTACTTTCTGACAAGAATTTGCACTCAGACTCACGAGGATCCCTGTTTTTGGGGTTTGTCCATAGAATATTATTGTTTTTCTTCGGAAATATAAGGTTCTCTATAACCCCGTTGCGTTATTGATATTCAGCAAAAAGTAAGAGTTGTTTTTTACTTCTCGAATGTCTGTGGGCTCGAATGGCCCGTTGTGAAAACAATTTATGAGAAAATTAGGCGTCATCACTTGGCTGTGAAAACATATCGCTGCAAAAAGCTTTTTTCGTCACAGCTCCGTTCTATCGGCATTAAAATAAGTGTTCAATCGTTGGAGTGCCTTCTTTTTATCCTCAGCGAGAAAAAAAATGGAGGTTGTCAACGTGGTAGAAATGAAAATACAGCTGTCGCAGGGTGAAGTGATTTTTCCTGGTTACACAGATGCAAAATATCTCATACTAAAAAAAAAAAACGTTTGAACGCCAAACGAAAAAAAAATCTGTCATCGAATTATTGGAGTTTCCTAAAAACACCAAAAATTTCCCCAATTTTCAAATCTTATCATTCAAATGATCGATCCATAAACTTTTAATCAAAATTCCCATAAATAACGACTCGTGAACTTTTCTTTGAAATAAGTTATCAATTTTAAATTCGCTTCATAAAAAAAAAAAACAAAAAAAAACACATTTTACAACAGCGTCAATAAAGTTTCTATGATAAATTGCGTAGAAATAAAGTAAAAATTTATACGACGTCAAAAAAAAATGTCAAAAATTCATTATTCAATTCTGTCGAATGTACATTAGTTTTGTATTCGGGTATTCATTGAGGGGATCCTTGGGCGTGTCGAATATCGTCGATAGAGCGAATCGCACATAAATATATATTTTCCTGGGCCCTTTTGCAAGCATGACGAATGAAAATAATATTACATCGATGGATATATCTATAGAATGTAAAGGCCTTTTGGTCGATGAACAAAAATACTATGTACGTATATATCAACACCCTTGTAACTGGTGCTGGGACGAGAAAACTTGAACAGGACTAATACACACCGCGTACAGAATCTTCGTTCACGTTCCATGGACCAATAGGGCGTAACGCACTGGGGTTTATGATTTTATTACACAGACATTTGGTTATGATATCTACACGAGATTCCTAACACGATATATATAAATGCCTAATGTTGCATCTTTCGATCTATAGAAAACGAAAAAGAGAGAGAGAGAGAGAGAGAGAGAGAGAGAGAGAGAGAGAGAGAGAAATGGATAAAAGGAAAAACCAGCAACCCATCGATATCGAGGGAACGACGATGAGATACGTTGCAATAGATTTTGATTTAGGACTGTATCCTGGGGACGTAATCGCACGAGCGATTTACTCGATATATAACATCGAGTTAGTTCGCCCTTTCGATGCCCTTCGATCTGATTGATTAAAAGCCCCGACGAGTTTTCTTTTTTCCTTACATTTGTGTGTAAATAAATTTCTATATTAAATTAACTGTCTTCGTGGCTTCGTCCGTGGCAAGAAATATAGTTTTCCATACAAATTTTAATGTTCGTAGCAATTTTTTCCTTGAGGTTATATTGTCACTGAGAATTCAGTTTTTCAAAAACTCTTTCAATTGGGATTTTGGAATCATAATTTTTCTAAATAATGCTTTTTATTTGTAGTTTAATAATTTGTAATTAATTGATACAATATTAAATGAAAGTTTTTTTATGACGTCGTACAAATGTGTAGACAAAAAAATTCATAATCCACAAGATGAGCTGGCGATTTGTTGATCGTTTCATAAATTAGTCCCTACGATGAAAAAAAAAACCTGGTGCACTGTATCCCTACGAGAAAAATAATGTCGTCACGTCAAGGTCCACTTGTGAAGAACAAAACGATATTAATATCGGACTTTCCATGCCAAACCAACCAGTCCGTGTACATTTTTCATTTTGTACAAATTTATTCAGTTTCATTGAATGAAATTGAAATTATTAAATTAAACTTGAATTTGATAAAAACTCAAAATTTGTGAATTTTTCATACAAAATATTTCAAGTTTTGAAAATAAAATTTTTCTGTATTAAAACTTAAAAAAAACACACACAAAATCGCTTTCTGATGAGTTTTTCACATTTTTTTCAACGAAACTACAAGCAAGATGAAACGAAAAAAACATTTTCTATTTATTTTGTCATCTCTGTCGCTAAAAAGTTCTGAGCATTTAAGAAAATCTCGTGCAAAATTTGGAAAAATTCATTATTTTTGAACGAGTTGAGATAAAAATGTTGAAGAATTCCCGCAAAACTCCATTCTGTTAAATGAAAAATGTCGACAAAATAAAAAATGGTTTAAGTCACGGACTCGTCTGTTTGGCATTGAATGCTCCATATATATTTGTAACTCGTTTCGTTGTTCCTACGATAATTTTCGGGAGCACTGAGGGTTGAAAAAGTCGCGAGTGACGGGTCATAATCTCTCGGGCAATGCTTGAGCATAGATCACCGATGTTTTTGCTCCAACGACAAGGGTGCATTTTCTTCGTAATATTCATTTTATATATATGTTTCACTTGGCGTAAGACAACGACTGTTTAATTATTATTAATAGCCTGACTATCTTCCTCGCGATCAAACCCAAATTTTACGACTGTATTCTTAATTAATTAATTCTACGAAAAATTTCATTTATCTAGATTAAGAAAATTCTCTGTTCTCTCATTCTATAGATTAGAATAATGAAAAGGAAAAATTAATCGCGATATTACTATTTCCAGGTTTCACGACCCAGCCAAGTGTGCATTCTTATAAATTTGTTCAGAAATTTTATGTTTTGAGACATTTGTTCATTTTTACGAAATAACAACGTCTCTTACAAACAATTTTTCCAAAAAATATTCAGAGTTAAATAAAAATAAAACATAAACGTCAATTTATGTCAAAGATGAAACTGCATTTTTTTCTACAGTGGATCATCATTTGTTTTGATGTGACAATTTTTTTCCTTTTTTTCGAGGAGCACGATTTCAATTAATTATTTGAAGCCATTAAGGGGCAAAAGACAGCACTTTGAGAGTAATCGAGAACACTTCGATGTCCGCATACACACGACAGTGAAATATTTCGATGGATATTTGGATGGAGCAAAAAATAATGCCGGAAGAGAGGAGAGATTTTCTCGTGGGCGTAACGCACACGTAATGCCATTCATTCGCAAGAAATAAATAACTATCGTGGCGAGTGAAAAGAGCCGATCCATGGAGACCATTTACTTCTTCAGCGTATACAAATATTTATGGCTTTTTCTCGGAGAACACATAGACAAACGGAAGAACCCCCGTAAACACGAATATAAGTCTTTTAAATTGGACGTTGACTTTACCAAAATTTGGTTTTAATGGTACGTCATTGAGTTTTACCGCAATACGCACTTTTCAACCGTATTCACTGACCCGAACGAATAAACTTGTGGTTTATTTTGTACCCAAGGGACTCTCGCCCTTCGGAGATTTCAATGCCTCAAATTTGTACCAAGAATGTCCTCAAATCTTTTTAAATACTCCTTCACTGTTCTAGTTTAGTTTAGTTTAGATTTATTTATAGTTTTAACTGTTTATTTTTGTCGTATCGACTATTTTAGTTGCGTGATTGTTTATTCGAAGAGTTTACGCAAAGATTTATCCCATTTTTCTACAAATTAGGAAAATATTTTCGAATTTATTCGAGCATTTAAAATACACGTTTATGGGATTTTCATATAAGTTTTCAAATTTGTGTAAATTTCTCAAATCGAAATGAATTTTAAAAATCTCGCATTTTTTTAATAACGCGAGATTTCAAATTAATTTTAATTAATTTGACTGAATTCAAATCTTCAGAATACGAAAATATTATTCGAAAATTTCTGCAATCTTGAAAAAAAAAGAAAAATATTTATTGCTGAAAATTGATTGAGTCGTTTTTTGTCCCGAGCCAAAACCGATATTTAGTCAAAATTTGACTTGAACATTTTTTCAAAACTTCATATAAATGTGCAATCTGTAATACCATGCATTATGGTCCAGATTTCATTGCACTTTTTCATTTATATTATCCCCGTGTATATATTTCAAGCTGATCATCCTACCAGGACTAATGCACCGCGTGACCAAATGTTCGACTCTCGAATTAAATGCTGTCTCTCTCTCTCTTTCTCTGTGAGAGAGACTCTGACAAAACGCGGTAGTTTAGGGTGAAGCCCATGGCATGCAAAAGTGTGAAACGTCGACATAAAGCTTTTGGCTTCGAAACACGGTACTTAACACCCTCGTGTCGTCCCCTTTCCCCGTTCCGTACAATTACAACCCCACGATTTATTTACGTAACAAAGCACACGGATCCTAACGTTCATCCCATATTTTATTTATAACGTTGCATAATGTTTGTCGACACTTGGCGCGGCTCAGACGAACGGTACTTAAAAATCTCCGGACGATAATTAAATGGCCCCTCAGCGACACTTGTGAATTAAAAGGGCTTTGGGGAATGAAGTGAATTTCGTCAAATTTTTTTCTCTTTTTTTTCTTATCGTTGTAAAGAACGAACGACAAGTATTCAAAAACTGTTGAATGCTCAAATAAATTCAACAAAATCATTATTTTAATCAAAAATCCATTCAAATATTAAAAACCCCATGAAAATCCAATTATTACGAAATTCATCAACGTTTATCTGTTCATCGAATCGTTAAAACCACGACAATTCATAATCAAATTTGTTTATTTGACCAATAATTTTCAAGCAACAAATTCATTCCACAATCGATCCCGTCCTTCTTCTCATTTGAAGAAAACAAGAAAAAAAAACTTAAATATCTCGTTATTATTTAAATCTCAGCCACTTACCCTCAGGATCCACCTCAGAATTTCCCTCGGAGTTCCACCGACAATTGCCACTCGAGCTCACTGAAATAATTCATTTAAATATTTCAACGACAATGATAATAATAATAATAATAATCATAACGATAATCGTAACAGCAACAATAACAATAATGTGGCTGTACTGAAAATATAGTTCGGAAATGAGGTGGAATAGGCGCGTGTCGTCAAATTGGCAGTATAATTTTTATGTTCTTTCATAAGGGACACGAGGTGCACTGATTCGATGAATCCCTCGAGAAAAATAAAATGATATCGTAACCACGCCATTGAGTACAAATTATTATTATTATTATTATTATTATTATTATTATTGTTATTATTATTATTATTATTCCAAGCTTTATTAATATTGGTTCATTAATTTATTAATTGCTATCTGTAAAAACGTTTATTTATAAGAATAAATTTTGGTTTTTTAAATTTTCTTATTTATTTGTTGATTAGATTTATTCTGCAATTGTTTATTGTAGTAAAGACATCGACACGAACATAACGATGGGAGTATTTCTTGTTTTTTTTTTCAAAGGAAATCGAGTAGATGGTATAAATTGTTTTTTTTTTGTTGCCCTAACGTTCTTGGGAGAGCTCTCGCCCTTCGGAGTTTCGCGACTTCCTGCGTGATCCACTTCCGGAAGTGATTTTTATGCCTGTCTTGTATGGAGGTCGGAAAGGGGATGCTGCGATTTATACAATATACAGAAACGTGTAGATATATATATATATATTTATGGACATGCGGAGCGAGATGATTCCACGAAATCTGAAAAGTCAGTGATGCGAGTAGAAGAAGGGCTGCAACCCCGTGTGCACGCGGAATAAGAAAGGGAGGATTCGACTACGCTCGCTAAATTCTGCGTCCTGAAATGCCCCCGAAGTTTTCGAGGGTCGACGAGAAAAACGCACGCTTCGGATGTCCTCACTTCCGGCAAAGCTCGAAATGCCGAACAGTCATTTGTCAATATACTCGAGGGATTTCAACCATTATTTTCTCCTTTTATCTACGCATTTATTTTCTCTCGTTTTACTTATCTACTACACTGTTTAATTGTACAACACGTGAGCATGACTTTGCTAACGAAATTTTAGCGGAAGTACCATTTGTTCGGTCACGTGTGCCATTTTTGCCCCCATCGGAAAATATTTTGCCTGGAATACCAGATTTTACGTACGCGAACTCTTCGATTGTCAATCCTACGAATAAAAAGTGCTTTTTTGTGTTTTTCCAAATTAATAATTGTTTTTTTCACTATTTCTTTAGTATTTTTAATTATATTTTGGTGCTGATTCAAAGAAAAAAAATTATTTTTAATATTTGTCCATATTCCCACCAATTTTGTGCGACTATCTGAGAATGGAAAAATGATTTATCATCGAGGCTAACGTCATATCTTTCTCCCCGTTCAATAAAGATCCGAATAAATTCATTTATGTGAAAGCTCCGTTCCCGCATATTCCTCAGTCTCTTCGAAACCCGCGTCTTCCTACTCCCACTTCTTTTTTTTATCATATTCGTCGATTTATGTTCATCGGGCATTTTGGTGGATGAAGGGATTCGTGCCTTTCGCTGTGTTCAATAGATTTTCGACAATTTATTTCTTTCATTCGTTTTATTATCGATGTTTTTAATAAAATGATGAAATTACCATTCTCTTGGTTTCTTTTCCCCAAATTAAATCCTTACGATCCCATTCCGTCACCTTAAACCCACTTTTTCTCCCACTTCCCACTCGACGATTGATACGCGAGCCGATGCATGGCTAAGCGGTCACCCAACCAAGTACTGACCTCACTCGAGGCTGCTTAACTTTGCGATCGCCGGAGCCATACACCGAGCGCGCAACTATCGCTGTCGGTATGAAATCGAATTAAAGAATAGGACCTAAAAGTCGTTGTCTTGATAACGTGTAAAAAAATAGAAAATTCAAACGTGTTCTATAAAAAAATGAAACGAAAACCTTTAAAAGTGTGAGCGAAGAGTTCCGACAGGATAAGAATAAAATTTGTCGGCCCCTTTTAACATTCGTATCGTTCGCATTATTCATAGCGTTCTCCGATCTTTCTACCTCATATAGTTTACGATTATTTCATGGAGGGTATTCTTAAGTTTTTTTTTTTCAAGATGAAAATATAGGGAATGATGAAGGAATATAGTGGCAACCCTTGGAGGGTGTTCTCGTTGAGTCTGTGCCATGTAAAACACAACAGGGACAATAGAAAAGATGAAGGAAGAATAAGTAACAATAAAAAAAAAGTAAAAACTTTGACAAAGTGATGAGAAACGATTTCTCGAGCGTTCCCCACCAAATGATTCGACGAAAATTCTGTTTTTTCGCTCTCTTCCGCTCTGGCGTTCGAATCTCTTCGTAGAAAAAAAATAAAACGAGTCAGGATTGATGCAAAAAAAACACGTCGCGCTTGGATTGTTCGTTTCAGGAGTCGTTTTTTTCGCATGTGCTGAATCACGCCCATTTTTTCAACGTTCGCGATAAAGTACACAAAATGTAGATGAATTTCTCTTCCAGCAAAATTATCACTGCAAACAATCACAATATTCAGTCGACAAATCATCATTCAGAGTTCGTCAAACATTTAATGCACTGCGACTGACGAATCGAACGTGACTACGATTGACAGTCGAAGCTCAAATACTGTTTAGGTTGTTTTTTCAACATTTTTTTTTGGTTTTGTATCGTTTTCGTGTCTAAATAGTCTCCAAATGCCATTTTATCATACACGATTTTATTCGTTATGAAAAAACGAAGAGAAAGGTATGTAATAAAACGTTGCCATCGCACATGAAAAACGTTTTATGGTGAAGAGAAGATTTTGACAGTTTTCGACCCCGTTGTAGGTGCTATGTTCGGAAAAATATATTGTAATTGATTTGAATGAATGATAAATTTGATTTCAACGTAAGAAAAACAACACAAGTAAACGAAAAGTTGGTAATTTTGATTTTGCTGTTTCGAATTGGAATTCCTTGAGATCGAATTATTTCCCCTTCTGATCAATTAAGAAAAGAAATCCGATGCGAAGCAGAAAAATGTCTCTTTGTTCAAGAGTTTTCGTGGAGGGGCAACTTTCTCGTATTCTTGTAGAACGAGGGCGTAATATTGGAAAGGGGGAAAAAAGGGGATGAGATGAGAAAAGTTTCTTGGTGACATGGAAGGCTTGAGATGTCGCAGAATAAAAAAAAGAGACAGGATTAAATTGACAGGATAAAAATTCCGAGAAATTCTATTCAATTTTTCTGAACTGTCTTTTTGTTCTCTTTGTTCGTCTCCTTCTCTGCTTTTTTCTCCTTTTTGCACTTTGTATCTGTGTCTCCTTTACTTAACCTTTATTCGGTCTAATATTTTTCTCTTTTATTTCTGCCTCTTTCTCTCTTTCTGTCTTTACGCTTTTTTCATTTTCCTCCTTTTCACACTCGACTTTGCTTCTCTCTCTCTCTCTCTGCCTTTCTCTATTTCTTCTTGTCTCTTATTTTCGTCCTCTCTCCTTCTCTGGTTTTCTTCCTCCCTTTATTTATTTTTTTCCTTTCTCATTCTTCCCTACTCCCTCCTTTCCTCTCTCTCTCTCTCCCTCTCTCTGTCCCTTTCTCTCTCTTTCTCTCTCTCTTTCTCTCTGTAACTGTCACTCTGGACCATTTCGATACGATCGCAAAATGGTGTTATAGTCGTCGGATGGCTCCAGACTCCCTGGCGCCGTCTCGTCGCTTTTCCCTCGACGAAACTGGCTGGGCCACAGCCCAGCTTTTTGGCAAAACATATCCACAGCATCCGAGACCCGGAGGTCGCGTCACGGAAAGGGAATGGCGACGCGCAGACCAGAACGAGCATAGCGTAACGGCTACGCTTCAGTTTTATTTTCATTCCTTTTATTTATTTTTGTTAACCACCCCTATTTTTCTTCGTTTACTCTGATTCAAGAAATTCACACACAAATACCAACATTTGCACGTTTTTCTTTAACCATGTAACGAGGACCAGAGAAGCCGCCTTGTTTCTTGTTCGATGAAAATGGTCAAAAGAGCAACCATTTCTAAAAAAATGTCAAATTGTGCTTTGTGTTCAAAAGTATTTCGCTCTGCTTTGCTTCCATTATCCTAAGCCGGTTGCAGTTTTCGTTAAACTTTGAATTTGTGGTGAATTAATCGATATTTATGTTTATATTTTTTCCTACGATCTGGACAATGGTCGATAAAATGTGCTCAAAATAATCCAGGAACGTTTTTCTCGTCAAATAACTTGAAAATCACTGTTGTTTTTTCCTCATACGTCTTACTCTCTATTTGCATCGTTTTTCATCGAAAATAAACTCATCCGAATACATACGATATCATGATAAATAAAAGCTAAATGGAGAAACTCTCGATCTTACCCTCAGAACGCTGCTGCATGTCCTGGTCACCATTTGTCAGCCGAATTGCTACCGGATAAAGATCAACTCATTTCAGGGGCAAATGTTTCGAGGCAACACACACGACTCTGTCGTATTTCCCTTAATCTCGAACGAACAATCATAAATAAACAGAGTTCGACGTTTTTTTCCCCTACTGTTCGATAATATCGCCCCTTTCGTCATTTTCTTGTCTTTTCCACACTAACTGTTCACTTCTGCTTCGCCATTTTGTTTTTTTATGCTGCCAATTATATATCGAAGAAGTTGCAACTACTATAACCTATTTTTCCGACTCGTAACCGTATCGGGGTTTCACGTAAACTTTGCCCATTAAATCAAGGGACAAATTTTATCGCCCTAACCGATTTTATATCGTTCCTCTTCCCACTCAACGAGCGAACTGTCCATTCGCTATATTCGCGCGATGTGTGCATGGCGCCGACTATCGTAAAACTGAATCGACTCTCATTTCCTAACGATATCGTGTCTATTTACTGCCATGGGCTTCAACAACACTAATAATTGAGATCGAGAATTTGAGTTTTAGTTTTTGAGAAATTAGCTTTCGAGACATAAAGGAGCCTCGACATTTTTGCCCCTTTTCGGCTGGAGTTAAACTTTTCTTCATCTCAATTGGTCGTTCCATTTGAGAGAAACAGAATTGCAAAATTGCGAACTGATCGTAATGCCCTTAACCTAAAACTTGAACTGAAAATAATTTTTACAGACTTTCGCCATTCTTGATAAGATTGGCCGCCAAGTGGCGCCCTCGCCTTTGTACACAATCCCACACTTCATCTACCACGCGAACAACAACAAAAAATAGGCGCGATCGTTTTCGCCCACTTCACACGCTCTGCAAAAGCAATGCGATGCGAAGAATCGTAACATAACATGATCGCGAAGGAATGAAGTTTGAATAATAATTCATATTTCGTCATTTAGTTTTTTTTTTTCAAATTTAATTGCCTGTTTCGTGCGTGGTCTGATACAAGTGCAGCAGCGGTCGTCACCGTCACCGGCTATCGCCCACCGCATAAAACGTCACGACAAAAAAAAACGTCGTTCGGAATGTTTGCTGACGGGATTGCGAGAAAATCGTGCTAGATCTGGAACGAACGTCAAATATTTCCAGTCACAATAATAAGGGGATCCCGGACGATTTCGAAACAAGAAATAACTTAATTCCACGTCTCCGAAAAGTTCTTGTAACCTGAATGAGGTTCGGGGTCGAAAACAACCTCAATTTCTTTCGTTAAAAAAAATGACTCCATATTAAATCATAAAGGACAAGAGTGTTTTGTTCCAATTAAAGAATTGTGCAGCTGTATGTAAAAAAAAGAAAAGAAATATTGCGAAATGACGTTGCCCTACTTTATGACCACAACTCAATGAAGCACGAAGAATCGTGCATTTTTTAATGTGTATTTATTGGTCATGTTTGTTTATTTATTCGCAAGTCTTTCGAAAACTGAGAGAAAATATCGCGGGTTTTTTGGAACGCGCCATGAAGGCTTCATGGTTGCGTATATAAACGAGAGACTTTCGACGAACCTTGTTTGGCAAAGAGCAGGAAACGTGTGGCTCGTCGTACCGCTTCCGTCTCTATCTCTCTCTCTCTCTCTCTTTCTTTCTCTTCTTCCGTACTTCGGAGATGAATTGTAAATCTCACACATTGGCAGAGAAACGCTCGTAATTATTGAACAGCAATTTAAATTCCGAAAATCGTTAGCCTCAAAGTTTTGCGAAAGGAGATCGAAGAAAATATGCATTTTTATGAAATTGACTGATCGGTTAACTTTTACCTTCTGTTTATTTTCTTTTCGTGCGACAGAAGATAAGATATAACGTGGTAGAACGCTCCGAAGCAAAGCGAGAGAGAGAATAATAAGTCGTATGAACCGGCTTGAGAGAGAAAGGAAGAGAGAGTGTACCGCGAGCGCCGCCCAGTGTGGGCTCATTGCATCATCGGCCGGCTACGGCGAATGTTCGTTTCCGAATGATCTCCCTCGTGCGTGCCTGGCGATGACCAAATTTGGCGCGTTCCCGCGCCGTGTAAAAAACGCGCACGGAAATACTACAATTTCTTTTCACGATTCATTGATAAATTTACAATAATTATCATCAATCGAAGGACAATCTAACAAATATTTCTTCGTAAACATAAAAGAACTAACGGTCCGCAGAATAGCATGAAAAAAAAAACGAAAACATTCCTTACCACGTAAATGATTTGGTCAGCGAAACATCTGGATCAGGTTTTCCTTCCCTTTCCCGTGGAAAGCTTCAAAAAAATCGAGTTGCTTCCAAGGTAAACGCGGACTTTCGGGTTATACGGAGATAATTTTTTAAACGACAAAAATTGTGAATGATAAATGTTGATACTGCAAATATTTTGATGTAGAGAAATATATTTATAGACATTTGACGAGGTTAATTGTAAGAAAAAGAAAATTGGTCGTTATTACTCCATCGCGAGGGAAAAAATAGGTTATGATATTTTTAGATGAAAAAGTCGGTTTGTTTGGATCGTTGATATTTGTTGAGTCTGGAAAGGCGCGGCGACGAGAGCAGAAGCCGCCCGCACAGTTTGTTCACTGGGCAAGCAAGTGGCGCCGCGGTTGACCGTGACGGGACTTGAGCGATCGATCCGCGCGGCCATCGCGCGAACTACGACAACAGACACTTCACTGTCTGTCTCTTTTTTTTCAATTTTTTTTACTTATTTTATCGTAACGACAACTGGGCGAGGGCCAATGAAACTAGAAACAAATAAGAATTATGAAATCGGGATAAAGGACGATCGAAGGATGAAATAGAGTGAAAAAACAAATAACAAAGAAAATAGTAATTCGAGACGCGTTCCCTCGTCCACGTTTCGTGAAGGCTGCGAATAATCTTGAACAGTGGGAACGTTGAGAATTCTTGTAAACTCTCGGAACAATTCGGAAAGCGAACCGTCGTAGTCGTCAGAAGTGTTGTGTGTGTTTCGGACGTGAGAGAGAGACTGAAAGCTCGACGAAAAAGTGACAAATTGATAATAAATAAAACGAAGATATCGAGGAACTGAAAGACTAAATAAAAGAGAGTTTAATTGGGCATTAAAAGTCAAGAAGAAGAGGAAAATCAACGAACGAAGGATCGTGACTACATATGGATATTTATAACGGTGAGTCTACTCAGAATTACTAAGTACATAAGAGTGAATCTCAATAAAGAGAGATGAAAAAAAGGGAAAACAAAAGCCGATTGAAAAATGAAGTTGGCTTCGAAAAATCGTACGTTTTATTGATTCGTGGGTGAAATGAGCGACAGATGGGCGTGCGCTTTAAGCTGAAGGGAGACGCTCTGATTCTCGCTTCCACTCGCCAAACTCGCAATAAATGCGAATAAAAACATTTTTTCAATTCTTCATATTCTCAAAGATTCAACCCGTGTCTTTTTCCATAAGAACGAAAACTGTTACAACATTGATTTTCGCTCTATTCAGCAAATAATCTTTCAGTGTCCCCGATGTGCCGGGACGTCGTAATAATGTTTAACCTCCAACTTTTCGATCGTCGAGGATCTTTTCTCTCTTTCCCTCTATATTGCTATGTCTATATATATGTATATCCCTCTCGTTCTTAAAGCGTTGAGTTCGTAAGCAACGGGTGCTTACGAAAATAGAAATGATTCATAAACCAGCGTAATAATTGACTTGGTTTCTTTTCCCTTCGGTCTTCCGTTCTTTTTTTTTCTTCATTTGATTTTTTAAGCCTCGCCATGCGCAAACACTGAAACATCCGAGCGTCTCAAAGTTTCTTCTTGCGACAGGGTAGTTTTTGGGTCGTATGGCTTAAGGATCTTTATTTCGCTCTCTTTTTTTTCGGAACCGCGCGGTCGGATAGCGTCGAAGCGACGAGTACCCGTACTAGACCGTTAGCTTTCGGATTTTCCCGTTGTGCAAAGAGAGGCGGCCCCAAACCATGCGAGTACGTGCCAAAACAATAGGGGAACCCGGGGAAAATCAATAGGCCAGGGTGTAAGAGGTTAAATAGTGAACTACGCTCGCTGCCTTCCGAACCCAAGCAATTCCTTTCTTTTTTCTTCATCAATCATTTTTTACGATTAGAAACCATACGAAAGTGACTTATTATCACTATTATTGTTATTATTACCCGAGAACATTATTTTTTTCATTGCATTCATTGTTTCTTTCCATTACAAATATTAATTCGTGAATAAAACCATCGAAAAATTGATACTTCTTTCGTTTTTGCTGTTTTTATTCCGAAATTTAAATAAATAGAACAACCGTCTCTGACATAATAACAGAAGACGCGATCACAGTCCTTGAAGATGAGATTGAGAATAGGGGAAAGTCATGGGCTCTCGGAGACAGTCATATGTTCAACAAACGCCCTTGCAAATGACCATGATATTTTCAATTTTATATTTACGCACATAAATCGATGTTATTATTAATTTTTCAACTAAACTTTCGTCATGTTGAATTAATTAAAATTACCATATTTATATTAATATAATTGCAAGCATCGATAATTATTTTTTTTTTTTTTTTAAATGGAATTGATTAATACTCTGAAAAAATTGATGAAATTTTTTCTTTTTTCTTTCAATTTTACGTATTTTTTTAAACAAAATGCTTTTCAACGTACTTTCATGAATGGAAAGAAGTAACAGCTTATCGACATTCCTACATCGATTAAAACGTGTCTTAAGATTCTGTTTTCTCGGCCTCAATATATTTTACTTTTAGTTCCCTTTTTTTTTCTTTTTTTTTCACTGGTTTAGTGGGTGTCGACAACCACCTACTCTTCGTGACGTTTTCTAACGGGTGTTCTCCACAAAATGTATATTGATAGATCATTTTCTTTTTTTTTCTCTTTCCCGATTGAGAATTGGAGGATTAATTGATTAAGGCGTTCTCGGATATACTTAATCTTGTTTATTTTGTGTACGGAATTCCATTTTTGGACCACGGCGTCTTGAACAATGTCTGTGAAAAAAAAACCTATTAATTGGAAATTCGGAATTATTGAATCGTTCGAAAAAAATGATAAGTCAGGTGGGATGAAAAAAAATTAAGCATTTCTGGGCTCCGTTTTTCGTTCTGCTTTCTTGCGTATATTTTTTAATGCGAAATTGATAGAATTATGAATTTCTGCTAAAAGTTGCTTGGGCTTCTGAGGCACCCAGTGTGCGGTTAATTTATCGGATAAGGAAGTGTGCGGTACCCAGGGTTAAAGATACTACAATATCGTTTCGACTCTGGAATTTTCCGCCTTGGGTGGTTTATTGCTCCGAGCAACATTAAATTGATTCTCGGAATACATCGATTGTATAATAATGTGTTTTAATCGTGTACTACCACAAATATAAATTATACAATGAAAGAAATGAATAATTTGAATGATTAATATTATGAATGGAATTTACACACCACTCGATGAATGAATTTGGCGATATGACATGAAATGTTTAGAGAAAACATAAATACACAATTTTCAAAGCGGAAATTTCGATGTAGCGAAAGATTCATTCAATATTGTTCGTGGATGGTCACGATTACCTCCTTAATCCCTTGTATACATTGTACGTCAACTTGTGAAACACGTATTCCTGTCGAAACGGAAAGTAAAGTTCCGGTCTGCGAAGAATTATAAATAAACGCATGCGTAATGTGCGTGAGGACCGAAATAGTAGTGGAAGCGCCACAAGAGAGCGAGAAACATAGATACCGAATAGTGAATATAAAGGGTGTCCTAAAAGTGGCAGTTGAAATTTGCTGTGTGGGTAGGTGGTGTGATTCCGAAGAGAAAAGTCCTTAGCCATTTTGTTCTGCGATGTACCGTTCATGAGATATTAATGGATTGATTTTAGCCAGAGAAGGAGGCTGTGGAAGCGCGGTTGGCGTGCCGAGAGCACTTGCCGTCCATCCGCGCTGCGTTGATTGGCCCGAGCGTCGTCGCCCAACGCTCGCCACGCCCACTTTCGGTCATTAACGCGCCATGACCACAATTTATCAATTGATTAATATCTCGAGAACGACGCTTCGGAGAGAAAAATGTCAGAGGACTTTTCGTTTCAGAATCTCACGATCTTTCGACACTGATAATTTGAGAGATCACTTTTGGGACACCCTGTATTGTTGTAAACGCATGTACGGAGATTTACTATCTTTGCTCTTGAGACAAGCCGAGACGCCATCTCTCTTCACTCCTACTCGTGTGTAACAACCTCCCACTACACCACATAGTATTTCGTAGTATTGCCAACTCTTGGAAATAAAAAAGGACTCACGATGACGATCTCTTCGTTACGTGTAGCAATGATGCATTATTGAATCATGCATTTCACTTAATTTACAAAGACAATGAAATTTATCTCCACGTTAGTCGTATCCGTGCCGCTGACGAATTCCATATTTTTATACATACATAGACGCAAAAATCACGAATGACGCTCAACGCGATATTCATCATGGTCATCCATGACATTATTCTTTTCTCTCTCTTTCTTTCGCGATTACGTCATTGCATTTAAAAATCTCCCGTCCTTTTATGTACAATATTTATCGTACTTTGTGTCCGGAATTCATTTCTTTAATCGGCGAAATGAGGTCGTGCCATCAAACCGAATATAAAATTACATTTTTATTCAGAAATATCTTCCTTTGTTATTGTTTTTTTTCTATGGTGGTAAATAAATCATCAGAAACTATTATTTTATTTCTTTTAAATCATAAAACGTTATTATTTCATAAATAAATCAATAAATCGAAGAACATTTGAATTTTCGAGATCTTCTCAATGGAACAAAATACGTTTCGATGACACGATGTTTTTGACCGCGTGTGGGCTACGTGGATCGAATGAAAATAAGCCTCGAAAAACTTGGAGCTCAACACGGAGGCACGTGGCGACTCCTCAAAGGGGGGAAAGGAATAAAAATCAAAGCAATTTAGTGCAATCATCCAATTCTAACGTATGGGGAATCGCGTCTTGTTTCTAAGCAGACAAATGGCCTCGTTACAGTAAGAGGATCACGCGGATTGTTATGCGCCTTCAATGATCTTGCTCCGTGATACGAAACGATAATTATCCCTTTTACTATGGGAACCCTCTAGATCTTTTTTATTCATAACAGAGAAAAAGAAAGAATATTTCGTCCAAACTGTTGTATTCATTGAACTGCTGAATCATTTTAACTTTTTCTTCAATATGATTACCGTATAAACGTTTCAAAAATTTTTTTTGAATAGAAAAAAAAATAGAGTTTTGCCATAGAAATTCGAAATTTTGAGAGAAATAAGACTTTTTTTTTGATTATTTTGAATTTCAATATTTTTGTGCATTCGAAAGTCATCGAATTGTGAAATAGGAAAAAATCGAAACAGCGTATAACTGGAAAATGCAGTTTTTGTTGTTGTTTTCTCGCAAATATCGATTTAGGGACTTTTATAAATGAATTCTGTCGAATAAATGCAGAAACAAAACGTACACCATATTAAATAAAAATTGGTTGGAATATCAAATGCAGTCTAACGATAAAATTCAGCCTCGTGACGAGTCTCTTGTCACGAAGACTCGTAACGAATGAGGGAGATAAGATGGCAAATGGTAACTCCATCCACAGAGAAAAGCTTCAATATCAATCTTCTATCATATTTATATACGTACAAGAATGTACACATCGTCTTAGAAATCTGAGAGGAGGAGGTCGCAGAAGAGAATAAAGACAAGACTGATAAAGAATCGAAGCCCTTCAACCAACTGCCCTTATTCTTATTCTTGACATTCTTAACAATCGACCCTTTACAGCTTTTTCTCTCTCTCTCTTTCTCTCTCCCTCTCTCTTTCTCTCTTTCCTTTCGGTCTTTGGATGAGATCTTTTATCTTATTTTTAGTTATATTACGAAAAATAAAAGTTTCATCTTATTTTCTGATGAAGAGGGGAATCACGTGTAAAGTTAATTTTTTCTCGAAAACACATCGCAGTCGCGAAGGAAAATCACAGCAGTATTAAAATCAACGTAACCATTATGAGGTAACGCCATATACAGTCGATGCTTTTTGCCTGAAGAATTTTTTACATCCTCTTCTCGAATTTGTCATGAATTCTTTCCTCTTCAGCGCATTATCCTGGTTGTGATTTTATTCATTACAATTAGTTTTCTTTTTCTCAACAATTTCTTCAACGTATATTCTCTGAATGCAGAAAAAAAATAACCAGAGCTTTTAGAGATGTTTCTGATACTTGGAAAATCAACACCAGGTTTTTCATCCCTATATTCAATCCAAGATCACCCTTGTTTGCCCAGTTTTGGGTTACCATTCGTCTAATGGATTATCCTTATTTTCTCCCTCTTCTGAATCTACAGTTCCCTTACATTTCTCTCTCTCTCTCTCTCTCTCTTTTTCTCTCTCTCTCTCTCTCATTTTTCTCTTTTTATTCTCTATACACATTTTCCTGCTGTCTCTCATCAATGGACCAACAGCGACTCCTTTCACTGCTCGTGAGACACAAAAATAACAACGATATTCTCGATATTTATCCAAGTTATTAGCGAAGCTTATAGTCCGAACAACTTTTCCTCGAGTCTTTTTTCGAGCGGCGAAACTGGATACTTTTAAAATCGAAATATTGTTTCTTTTCGCAGCTTCCCCTTGGATTAGAAATTTGAACTTTATCAACAAGCAGAATATTCTTATTTCATATTTTACTTTGAAATATTTTTTCCTCGTAATCGTTTGACACGAAAATCATTTTTTCCGCGTTTATCACTTTTTCAAACGGGGGAAAATAAAGTAGGGAAGGATCGAGACTGATTGAACGAGATTTACGAGGGATCGTTAAATATTTCATATGAAAGAATTCCGAGTGAGATACGTGTCGAACTCGGTCATTACAAGATTATCTATTATAATACGTTATGTTGAAATTTATTTGTCTCTAAACAATATTACTTGATGCTTTTTATTCCCTCGTTCGTCATAAAAAAATGGAGAAAACATAAAATACGAGACATCAGTAATGACTTGGAAAAAAAAAAATGACTCTCGTGTCACTATCGACACTGAAATAAACGTTTTTGACCCCAATTCATTAGTTTCCTTTGCACCAAAATATTTCGTTGGGTTCGGGTAACAAAAGTTTCTTGAAATAAAACAAAGCGAACCGACAAAACTCAAAAAATATTGTTTAAATAAACGATTCAATGTTGCAAATAATGTGCCAAAAAAATTTGGTACTCAAAGAAAAACAGTTGCATGAACAATTTTTCAGTCAGTGAAAGAAATTTAGTTGAATAAACAAATTTTCTGTTGTCATTCGATAAATTTTCCTTTTTTTGTTTCGTTCGGAATGAATAATCCGTTGTCCTAAGACGAAGCAGCCTTAGTCCTGATTATCTTCCAGGTGACATTCAATATACGTGTAAATAAGTATAGAACGAACTAAAAACATAAGATGTAAAGATGAGAGAGAGGAAGAGAGAAAGAGGGAGAGAGGGGGAGGGAGAGAAGAAAAGGAGATGTGTGGGATGCTGGGAGAGGCGCCAAAGCGTCGCGGCGCCACCCCGGGCGTCCGACAAACCGACGCCAAACTCACCCTTTCGTGCATCATCCCCTCTTCCATTTTATCAAGCAACACATATCTGCGTAGTCCGTATCGACACTTGAACAAAAAATAAGCTCGTCGCAAAAAATTTTTTTAACAACTTAACGAATGAACTTTAATCAAGTGTGGAACAAATAACAGTTCGTAAAAAAAAAAAACGAAATAAAATGAATAATCTTTCACGAAGAATTCTCTTAAGACGAAGAATTTTTGGGAGAAAATTTGTGTTTTGAAAAGTAGGTAAGAACTTTTGAAAAAATTGCTCAGACTGAAAAAAAAGGAAAGAAAATTCATAATTATTCGAGGGATTGATCGATGGGATTGAAGGTCACATTATTTCTAAAAATCTGACACGATATTATAATCGAAGAATTCTTTGAAGACGAAGAATTTTTGGAAAAATTTTTTCATTTTGAAAAGTAGGTGTGAATTTTTGAAAAAAAGTGCTCAGACTGCACGATGAGTCACTTTAACAAGAGGTGATCAACCCTCACAGACATACGTACGTATTATGAAGGGGAGAGACAACATCGTGTCATAAAATCCACGTTCGTCCTTCTCGAGTGTCCTGAACGACCTGGATGATGCCTAAGAACGTATAAACGAGCGCAATTCCTCACGACCCAATATGAAAATACTTCCGTACCTACCTATTTGCTCCAACCCTTAAATATATAATACTTAATTGCGACAAATATGGTCCGTAAAATTTGAATAGGCACGCGATGATGAGCGACCTCGAGGGAAGGGAGTCACGAAACAACTTGAAATATATACAGAGCTGTCTTCATCCCTGACATTAAAAGCTGTAGAATTTAAAAGGATTAAAAAAACGTTCGAAAAAAAAACTCTATCTCTCTCTCTGCATTACTTCAGAAAAAATTCCGGGTGCCATTCTGAGCCTGAACGTGCACTGAGGAAAAAGTTTCGTTGGACGAACAAAATTCATTTCGTTGGACGAAAATGTGGTCAATTGAACTATTTTTTTCTGTTGAATCAAATAATGCAGATTCGCGATTCAACAAAAAGAAACAATTCAATTTACCATATTTTCGTCCAATAAAATGAACTTTGTTTGTTCAACGAAATTTTTTCTCAGTGGTCGTGGCCATTTGCAGGGAAAAAGCCATTCGAAAGTAACAAAATCTTCGTTCACTTGAGGCTTCACTCTTGAGGGACGTTTTTTTTCAGTCATTTCGACTATTTTATGATATAATTCACACATTTTAATCATCTACGTTCGTTACTATTAATGATTTAATTCATTAAAAGACGCGAAGGAGCCGCTCGACAACGAAAAAAAAATTTGTTGGTGTCGATAAACTGGTTGAACGAAAATTCTCAAATTAGATTACAATTTTTTACGATTTTTTTTCAATCTTTCGATTGATCCGCGTTCGAAGTTTCCATTTCCATTCGAATCTATCGAAGATTCGCTCCAATTTTGACAAATTTGATACAAAGTTACGTTTGTTTTTTTTTTTTGCTGAAACATGCAAGATTTTTATCTGTCGGTCAGTTTATGTCACCATTTGAATCTTCGCCAGATGAGAGTCCGGTCGATGAGCAGGTGGGAAATTGAGCCTCGTAAAATTCGAGATAAATTCGATAAGATCTTTGTCGCTGTATATCTATAAATATATATAAATGCTCGATGGCAATTTAACAAATGGCGAAGCCAGAGTTATTTACGTCTTTTACCCTCGTATCAAACTCAGGATATTGTCGAAAATTGTTACTGCGGTGGAGAATTATTTCCTCACGAAGACTCACATGCATTATCTTTAATCTGAATGACCAACACATCTCTCGCGATTGCCGTTTCTCCTATATACTCGTCGCATCTGTCGTCTCCTTTGGTCTTCATCCCCTTGACCATCACACCCCATATATAAATACGACTTTTCCCTCATCGATCCTTCCTGTCCAATCGAGTATTCAACGTAACAAAAACCACGTGGTCTATAATAATTCTTCATTTTTTTTCACCCTAACCTACATTTTCTCATTGCTCATATTTATTAAATTTATCAGAAGATTCCTTTGTTTATTTATTTTTTCCATTTTTGAATCAATTTTTTGTTCAATTTTCTCTCGTACTCGTTTTCTAAATTTTTCCCTATTGTGTCAATTCATTTAATTAAAAAAATCTATAAAATATGGTTGATTTTTAACGAAGGATTCTACTAAACATAAAAAAATTAGATTTTCAATTACAAATAATAAAAAAGTAATGAAGACTTTAAGGAGAAATGGACAACGACCTCATTTTACAGACTCGCCTATGAAATTTCGTGATATTCTGTCAGGTTAACATAGAGAAGAACATGGGTATTTGGGTGGTTGGCAAAAGGAAAGCTAAAATCAAAGTATTTGTGTGTGTCCGTTGGGATGACGATCGGGTGAAGTTGAGCGCGAAAATCGACAGGCATTGTCAGACCGATCAATCGTCCGATAAGTTACGAGAGCATGCCAGGAGTGAAAAAGAGAGAAAGAGAGAGAGAGAGGAGAAGTTTGATTGACACCCGAAACGATAAGGGTTGACGGGACGAATCAACGAAACGTAAAGCGAGAAAATCGTGGCAGAAAAACCCCATGTACAAACACATAGTTGCATGAATAATAACAACCTCGACCACTCGATGAATCCAAATGCAGTTTCGAAAATTTGTCATCATTTTTCCTCACCACACTTTGAATTATTAACATTTTCACACACTCGATGCAATTAAATATCCATCAAAAAATAAGACTCATTGATTCATTTGTTAATTTGCTTAATTATTTATCTATTTTTTCAACATTTTTTCCCCAAATGCAGACTTCAATATCGTGGGATAGAAAAAAAAATTAATTTCCTATGAAATTACGATTATGGCGTAGTTTCGATGCCAATGATACGTACATTATTATTGTTATTTTCTTTTTAATTTATAAAGCCAGCTTTTTTCCTGTCCACAAGAATAAAAAATCGTCGTAGGATAAGATTTGGTGATTTCGATGCAGCAGGGGGGTCGAAAAAGGAATGAAGAAACTTAGAGGGTACGTTTTTTTTCGCCCCCGTCGTGTTCCAAGTCGAAGTCTAAGGGTTGTCAGAGCGGTTCGTCCTTCATCCTTCGTAATATAACCGGGAAGACTTGACCGTACGTATAGGAAGACGGATTCGATCCCTCGCGAAAAAACCCCCTTAACTTCCGGCCGAAAGTGCCGCTGCATAAATTGCCTGTACATCTCAATTCACCCCCAACGGTGTGACCATCCCTTACATGTCCTGCCTCTCGTATTTATATACATATATATACATGTATATAACGCCCCATGTCATCGCAACCCCTCGCTGGGTCCTAGCATTATCATTCCCTCCCCCTTCGCTTCTTTTTTTTCACCCCCAAGCCCCGCGTCTCACCGCGTGTGTCTTTGCAAGGGAAACCTTTTTTCCTGCCTAGAAATCTCTCTTTCACCTCGTCAACGTTTCACGAGTCATCATCGACTCTCGGGAACAAACAAAAAGGAGAAGAAAAAAATGAATAAAAGAAGAAAAAGCCAACGATGAATTGTCACTCCCGAAACAACCCCGTTGCGAGATGACAATTTTCAACTCGCTACATCGATATTTTTCTCTCGACCTTCGTTATTGCAACTTCCTCCGTGAAAAGGAACGAGAATTTCGATCGAATCGAACGAGAAATTTCGTATTTAGAGAATTCAGCGAATCGAGGATAATTTACTGGATAAAAGATTATGAAGAATTTGGAGATAAAGCTCGTTGCGAAATTATTATTTAACAAGGAAACGTTGTAACGAAGAAATTTTTCTTTATTTTTTTGCACCACTCGCAATCGTCCAATCTTGAGAATCTCGTTGTCGGCTGATATGCAGCATCCCTTCATTTCAAGGGGTTGATTTTCCACGAAGTTTATCGTAAACGAACGAAAGTTCAGGAGAAGGGAGAATTTATATAGACATGTGTTATATATATAGAGAAATTTAGGAATTTGAGTACACACGTGAAGACGTGGTGGGGATGAAAATCACAAGAACGGTGGAGGGCGAGTTAAGGGTAGAAAATGGGGAGGTGAGGGGGTTGCGATTACTATTCTTACGACGTCTCTCTCTCTCTCTCTCTCTTTCTCTCTTTCTCTTTCTTTCTCTCTCGATCTCTCTCGATCTCAAAGCATTTGGTATGCGACCAATCGGGGTTGAAATGCGTGCGCAACCCTCTGATGAAGAGTGAATCGTCTGGGTGGCGCGCGCTAGTCCACAAACGCATCACTTCTTTGGCGACAGCCGTCGGGGTAACATCCTCGTTCTCTCAACCCTCCTCGCGATCATCCCCCTTCGTCGCAAAATCCCAACATCAAACCGATCTCAACTTTCTACCATTTCCAAGTGTACTTTCGCCACGTTGTCTCTGATAAACAAAACCCTTAACAAAACTACCCCTCATTCTATATTTGCCTCGTTCATTTATCAGTATCCCCGATCGCAAATTACGAAAAAAATCAACAACAACAAATATTAACAAATTCAACTAATATTCATTTCGGTTGTCGCTGCAAAAACAGTTTTGAAGTGCCTTAAAACTGCCGTCCAAAATCACCCTCGTGCTTAAATTTTTCACTTTTTTCTCACATACTTTTGCTCAAACATTTGTTTTTTTCATTTTCAACCCTTTTTCTCAAATTGCCTTTTTATTACATCACGCTGTAGCCTTCAATATATATATAGATATATAAAAATTAATATATTTATACGTAAACGTCGTTTATGTATTTGTCGACTCGACGAGTCGAGCATCCACCGTCCGTCACCTCGTGCCTTTGAAAAAATCAAGTGATCGCTTTCCTCTCTGCCTTCCCTTCGTTCCCCTCAAAATACTCCAAACTCGCCAGAGTTTTGATTAATTTTTCTTCCTACGAAGTAAAAAACAACAAAAAAAACACTCAAACATTTTTAAAAATTCTCTTGTGATTTGCTTTTTGTGATAAGATCGCGATTCCGTCCCTATTAAATATATAAATAACGTTCAGTTAAGAAACTTTTGACTCGTTGAAAAACTTCGCGGCAGCCGAGACGAGAACATCATGACAATAAACTGGTGAGTAAAGAGAGATATAAAAAAAAAGAATAAAAAAAAACACAATTTATCGTTGATTAGATTTGCAATATTTATCGTCATATTTTTATCTCTTTTATTAATGCACGTTTTGTCGTTTTATTGTTGAGTGTGAAATTTCGTAATAGCTGTGTCGCATTTCGTTGAATTTATCGCTCGTTTGTTTCACCCTGATACACGACAATTAAAGTTTCCGTAGGGGTTGCTTCTGGACTAATAATCGAGTCTCGGGTGAGTACGTGTAATTTTCGTAGCAATTGTTTCCGCAATGTTGTTTTTTTTTTTTTTCATCTCGAAATCGAATATCCATAATGACAGGGTATAAATTTCCTGCAATTTCAACCCCTTGCTTCTCCGATTCACTCACTCAATCTTTATCTGACGAAAATTCATCCCCCTCTTATTTTTAACACATCAAACACAAATATAATATAACCAGACATGGAAACTCGTCGTTATAAACACACAGTGTGTTATTCAGTAGGGCCATCAATCTGTGCCTCGACCATACTATTTATGTATACATTATTTTTATGTAGTATTACATTTGTATATAAAAGTGTCCATTTCTTTTCGATCGAGTCTGGATACGATAGAAGAAAAAAAAGCGCGAATGTATATCAAAAACAAATTTTCGAGGCAGCTGCCAAAATAAGGGATGAATTTTCCTCAGCGAGGGTCACGACGTCCAACTCAAAACACTCCAAACCTTCGTTTTTCATCTTGTAGACCAATCTCTGTTCTTGATTATTCGAAATTAAGTTCAATTTCCAGAAACGAGATTACGAAAATCCAATAATATCAAACGATCAAGAACAAAGTTGTCATTCGATACGTTGGAAGTTTAATGCACTTTCGGAATTGGACGAAAAACATTTTGTTTCGATCGGAGTTGAAAGACTTTATTTTTATGGATTAATTAAGAACGTCGATACGTTTTCTTATGATTTTCTTGAATTTTTGGATCTTCATTTGCGAAATGTTACAAAATTATTATTCGAGGCGCGAAAAAACCCTGGGGGGAGACAATTTTTGAATCGTATTTTGAAATTTAGCCTCCTGTCAAAAATATCAGGTCACGAAGGGAAAAAGTAATTTACTTGTGTTTTTTTTTTCCAAACCTCGTTGCTTTTCTTGCACAAATTCGAGGCTAGTTCGTACCCACCCCTCGATTCTGGGGGTGTGTTACTGGGGCACTAATGCGCAGGAGCTAGTCGACGAGATTTCACGTATTCAGCCCCCTCCCCTCTCCCTCTTTTCGTACTGCTGAGTTTGTCACCCCTCCGGCCTTTGCACCCCTACCCCACCTCCACAAGACCGTGCGCAACCCCCGAAAACATGGGGTGGTTCCCCGAGGTTTCGGCCAACTTTTATCCAGTAACGGTCTGGTCCTCGTCTCGAGAGGATGCGCTCTCGAAGATCATCTTTAACTTCTTTTAATACAATTATTTATAAACTCTGTGCTTCGTGAATTCGTCTTCAAAGATAGTCGATGCTTTCCTATAAACGCAACGAATTAAACAATAAAACTTGACAAATGTCGGTCAACATTGAGAAATTTTTTTATCGAGTCTCCTGACTCGAACATTTTACCCGAACATTTGACATTTACCAATTGTCACATCGTTCGTTCAGTTGTTATTGTTGAAATATTACAAAATAATCAAATAATAATAATATAAAGAAAATAAACAACTAAAACTATTTGTTGAATTAATTATGTTGATAATTTATTAATTCTAAAGCAACTAAAGTATCAAGTATTTTTATGGAGACAATAAAACAACGATAAATACATTGTTGATAACAATAAATCGAATTAAATAACCGCGTGTGTTCCTACAACGAAGTATCGGATTTGAATTGAAAAATTTATTTTGATATGCATTTTAATTTGAATAATCGAGAGGAATAAATGTTAAAAAATATAAAAAAATGAAGGGCAATCCGTGCTGCAGCTTCGTTGGCATCGTCAATTACTTGTACACGAGAAGTCTTCATCGTAAGAGACGACGAGAAACCGAAGGGCGAGCCAGTATAACAAGATCTTGGGTAACAGACTTTTGCATATTTCATGAGCTTCTATATTTACATATAGATATATACATAGATATGTGTGTGTGTGTTTTTTTTTACTCCGGTAACGAGGTAAGGGTGGAAATAAAAGTTGAAAGATTGCTGGGTTGGTAAAAATTCTTGTGACCCATCTTGTGTCATGAAAATAGTTGATCCTCGTATTCTGTGTATGTACGAACGATAAAGGCTGTCAAAATCATTTCATTTGATACGAAAAACTTTCGGACTTTATTCACAACAAAGAATTATGAAAAAAAATATCGATTCTAAGCTTTTGTCATGATAAATTATCAAGTTTTCGATCTTTTTTTGTAATTTTAGTTGTTTTTACAAATTTATCCTGATTTTATGAAACACAAATGTATGGAAATTATGACGTTTTTGTTTGTTCGTTATCATTGTTACATCGAATATGCATATTAGGCAAGGGTAAATGCTTCGCCTCGCTGAAGATGAGGGTGAAATGAAGCTTCAAGTTTGTCGTAGGACTTCCAGTTCGTTTCATTTCAACCCCTACTTTCGCTTCACCGGGTTATCTAAATACAAATACGTTGTTTACTAATGTACACACGAAATACGTTAATGGTAGAATGGTAAACAATTGATCATTCACTTGGTGTTTCTCTACATTTGTCAAAAATGATTTTACGTTGAAAAATTGGCTTTAGGAGCATTTGGATTTGACAATTTCGATCATTTCCTTATTTTCATATAGTTCGAGAACAATATTTATGTATAAGTGTTGATAAAAATTCGTTTTATTTCGTATTTATCGAGCATGAAATAATAATTCGGACGATTGAAATTTTTGAGCAAAATTTAACTGTTGGATTTGATTTTGACGTTTAAGAGTGGTTGAAAAATAATAAAGATTGTGTATACGTGTGTAAATAAAAATCTCAAAGTGTTAGCTCGATTAGAGACGACACTTTTCGTGGCGATCGATGAGTTTAACGTGCATGTGTGAGGGAAAGGAAGAGGGTTGATTTAGGCTGTGAATCGCCACATAAGGAGGCCAAGCACAAAACGATCGACGAGGAGACCGAACCGAGCGGAGCATCAACCCTTGGACGGGCTGATGTTCTGTCAGGCGTGCATAATCGTATCTTTGATGAGAAGAGGGTTGGAGAGTTTTGGTGCCAAATAGAGAATGAGAGAGAGAGAATGAAAAACGATAGGAAGGAAAGAGCGCGTAAGAGCAATCAATGCCCTCGATTAATCGAGAGTCTAAAGGGAACGTGAAATCGTCCATTGATCGGGAAAAAAAAATTTCCGATAGACCATTTTTGAGTCCGATATCACATCAGCTCATTCCACTTGAAAATCTATGAATTTTCCATTCCACTAAGCTCTTGATTCATCTCATTTTTTTTTCAAATCGAATATTCATATTAATGATTTAAGGCCATTAGCGAAAATAATTTATTACACTGATTTGTTTTTCCAATTAATTATTATTCATCGGAGAGTCTTCTACTTTTTTTTTTGGTAATTTATCATTTCGTTTGAACTTTTATTATCAGATAATAATGAAGTTTCAAGTTATTCAATTTTCCCGCCAAAATAATCGACACATTAACTCGCATTGTTCTTGTCCTCCTTTTGGCACTTTTTCCACTTCTTTTGTCTCTTAGTCTCGTCTCTCGTGTCTACGATCTTTCGACATGAACACTTATTATCACTTTTTTTTCCCATCCCCCTCCGGCGTTTGTAAAACGGCCACGACCACTCACACTGGCGTTTGTCCCACGGGACTTTTGCCCAATGTTCCCTCTTCTCTTGCTCGTAAATTTTATCCCCGTCGCGGTTTCAACGATCATCGTTCTGTTCTTGTCACTTACACCGGTCATTAGAGCATTATATCAAAATCCAAGCATCCTATATCGTTTCTCGACACGATCCTTCCCAAAGGCAGAAAAAAAAATGCAGGTACAAATATTATACTTTTCTCCATACGAATATTTATTTTTGTTTATATTTTATACAATTTTGGACATATTTTGACGAATATCCATAAATAAATAAAAATCAGAGTCAAAAATAATGACAGCAGATTTATTTATTTTTATTATACATCGAGACGGTTTTCTAAAATATTTTTTAGAGTCAACTCAGCAAAACTGCCTCCCACTCAGCGATTGATACGCGAGCCGATGAATGGCTAAGCGATCACCCAACCAAGTACTGACCTCGCTGGAGGCTGCTTAACTTCGCGATCGCCGGAGCCATACACCGATTATTATATTATAATAATGGAAAATCGTATTACACGAACATTTTTTCCTCGTAGAAATCATTGGAATGTCACAAACAAACTTTGCGTTTCTATGTTTACAGAAGCGTTTTAAATACTAAAATCTTTCTCATATTTTCGTATTATGATGTAATATTCCGTGGTCGGAAATTGCGTGAGAATGTGGTGCATAAAAGAAAGATTTGACGTATTTATATGACTATATATATGAGATATAAAAAAAGAGAGGTAAAAAGAGGGGAATGGTACTCGTGGTTCAGTTTGACACAGTCAGAGGCAGGGGTTGCCAGGCAACCTGCTCTAAGGGTGAACGTGCCCCTCAGCCCCCGACCCCCCTCCGTCTCTCATTGGCGTGGATACTCGCACCGAATTTATACCCTTATGGGCATCTCACCCCCACCCTTCTCTGCTTGCGCGGATTCTCCAACCATCCTTCCGCAATATTATACACTCGAGTACAGTGAATAGAAAAAGAAATCGAGCGAAACGATAAAAAAAAAGAGCAAACTAACGAAAAGAGGCAAAAAAGTGTGTATTTTATGCTTATTTTTACCTCAGACACATTACGAAACAGTAAAAACCTTTTTTCGCACATTAACAAATGGAGAAGTCGTTTGAAGATGATTAAAAAGATTTTTGAGCCTTTTTTTGGTCTGGGAATCTATTTCCTGCTATTTTTTCAGCCCACTGTGTCCTTCGTTATTATTTCGGGACTTTGAAAGTCATTATCCGTCGTTGAAACTCATTTCGAGACGCACATGTAAATATTTTGAATTTTTTGATTACATTTTCATTTTTCAACCCAATTTATTAATTGATAAGAATTTCTTTGATACATTTTTTTTCCCTCCATTCTTCATTTTCAACTGTGATTATAATCGTATATAAAATCAACGCAGACTGAATATCGTTCGGTGTGGAGACAAAAATATAGATCAATATATCGTCTGGACGTAAAAGTCACGAAAGGGCTTCCCTACATTTCATCGCACGGGCTTTTTCAACCTAGCAACAAATTCACGAGACTACATTTTTTTCCCCAGAAGACATTTCGTTTGCTACGGATTTAATTAAACAAAAAAAAAAACAATCAACAAAGAAAGTGACTCTCGGAACGAAAAAAAAAGTCAATCACATAAAAGCTAAAAATTGCGGATTGAAGTGCTGAAATAATTGGACAAACGTCGAAAATTGATTCGGAGTAAATTTTCACGTACTTCAAATTTTCTGTTCGACCACCTGTTGCTTCGGCTCTACGAACTCGACGCCCCCCCCCCCCCCCTGCCCGTTTATCGTTGCAACGACCTCGAAATTCACGAAAATGATATTGTTGTCATTGAAACTAACAGCAACATAATTTTGAAAAATATTATTTTCATCAAACCTAATGAATTATTGAAATTTCTTCATTTTACAGTCGAGTGACTCTGGAGGTTTTCGCTCACGCAGAAGATCACCCTCGGCAATCACAATGGCTACTTTGTCGCTTCGTATCTCCATACCGGAGAAAAATGCGACCAAGATGATGCAATTTGATCCCAGCACTTCAGTTTATGATGCGTGCCGGATCATCAGGGAAAAACTTGCTGAAGCAACAAATATGGGTCAACGTAAGTATTTTATCAATTCTCAAGATCTCAATTACAAAATATTGAAGTTATAATTGAAAAAAAAAAAAAACATTTATAAAAACATCGTCGAAGTGTAGAAACATTTTTGTATAAATATTGACAAAAATAACATTACCATTTGATTATTTTCGTCATGACGATTATGTCGAGCAATGAATTGATTTTTTATTATTATTTATTATTTTAGCCAAAGATTATGGTCTCTTTCTGGCGGACGAGGACATTAAAAAAGGTGTTTGGCTCGAACCAGGACGTAATCTCGACTATTACATCCTGAGAAACGGAGACTTGCTCGAGTATCGTCGAAAACTACGAACATTACGAGTCCGAATGTTGGACGGTACATTGAAAACGCTTCTCGTTGACGACAGTCAACCAGTTGCCAATCTGATGGTTGTAATATGCACGAAAATCGGTATAACGAATCACGACGAATACTCTTTGGTGCGTGACTTTTTTGACGAGGAAACGGAAAATCAAAAGCCTGGAAATTTCGGTACTCTGACACTAAAACGTCGCAAAGAGGAGAAAGGCGAGAGAGACGCGAAAATGGATCAGTTGAGAAAAAAATTGAAAACTGACGACGAGGGTGAGGAATTTATCGAATTAAATACTTTTCTCAAAATTATTTTCTCTTCTCTCATTTCACATGCCTTATAAAATCATTTTATTTGCAGTTAATTGGATCGATCCGTCGAAAACACTGCGCGAACAAGGCATCGACGAAGCCGAAACGGTTCTCCTCCGCCGTAAATATTTCTTTTCTGATCAAAACATCGACAGTCGTGATCCCGTACAATTGTCGTTGCTATACGTTCAAGCACGTGATGCCATACTCGATGGAACACATCCGGTTACGCAAGAGAAAGCGTGCACGTTCGCTGGTATACAGTGCCAAATACAATTCGGTGATTACAAGGAAGATAAACACAAACCAGGATTCCTTGAGTACGTATAAATAAAATTATTATAATAATTATAGACTGAAAAATAACAATTTGTTGAAAAGGACGATTATTTGGTTAATTACTCAATATTTAAAAATAATAACGAAAATTTTGTCATTTCAACAGAAATTTTTACTCAATGTAGTTTCTTAACCGCTTTGAAGGGTCTAACGAACAGGAAAAAGAGAAAATTCGTATTTTCCATGAATCTTAACCACGTTCAAGGCCCTTGAAAGCCTTTAATACAAAAAAATAAAAGATTTAAAAAGCTTTTAATAGAGACTGAGAATAAATTGAACGTTTGTATTTCAGTTTGAAGGAATTTTTACCTCAGTCTTATCTGAAGGTGAAAGGTATCGAGAAAAAAGTATTTGCTGAGCACAAAAAGCACGTTGGTCTGTCGGAGTTGGACGCCAAAGTATTGTACACGAAAACGGCGCGTTCGTTGAGCACATACGGAGTGACGTTTTTCCTCGTAAAAGAGAAAATGATTGGGAAGAATAAGTTGGTACCACGTTTGTTGGGCGTTACGAAAGATTCGGTATTGAGATTGGACGAGAGAACGAAAGAAATTTTGAAGACTTGGCCTTTGACGACAGTGAGGAGATGGGGAGCTTCGCCCAATACTTTTACTCTTGATTTTGGCGATTATTCCGACCAATATTACAGCGTACAAACCACCGAAGCTGAACAAATTTTACAACTTATCGCTGGATACATCGACATTATTCTGAAAAAACAAAAAGCTAAAGATCACTTTGGAATCGAAGGCGACGAAGGCTCCACCATGGTCGAGGACAGCGTGTCACCGTTGAAGTGAGTTGTACATTTTTAATTACACAGCTTTATTAACTAGAATTCTAGAAAAATTTACGTACAAACAGTATTTCATGAAAAAAAATCCAGTGAGATCACTCGTCAAATGTTCTTTCGATCGAATATTATTTTTGATGCCACTTAAGAATAAGTGTTTGGAAAAAAATTATAATTTGACAAATTAAATTTTTCACTTTGACGAGCTCTCGTTCGTTCGGGTCTGCGTGTATATTCATCTCGCGTCTAATTAACGCCCATAATTAGAACAATTTTACACGAGCCTTCGACTTTCGATATCAACGACAATAGTCAGACACCTCAGTCTCGATTTGCCTTTCGCAGTACAAACATGGAAGCGTTTTTTCGAATGCAACGTTACAAGTGATTACCACAGAAAATCATAAAAATCCTCTGAGGAGTAATTCCAACATTTCGTGCCCTTATGTCGTGGTTCATGAATTTTTTCTCTTCCAGAGCAACGATAATGCAACATGAAACGAGCAACGTTGGCAAAGGAAACGTCGAGGCTGTTTCAGTGGCGATTCCAGCTGTAATGAGAGCCGGTGGTGATGGTGAGAATTTTCTTCATTCATTTATTCCATTAAAAACGTCAAACGAACGAACAAGACAAAAATTGCTGAAAAAATGCTTTCTTTAGAATCATAATAATTTCGAATTATCCTCAAGTGTACATACACCGATGAATCGCATTGTTGAAATTTATTATTTTTACTTTTTTCTTATTATTTTGTACATTATATTGGAAAAAAAAGAAAAAAAAACCAATTGGCTTTCGATGTGCGAGACGAAAGTTTCCAGTGGAACGTGATCCAGCTGAATTTGCTGTGAACGCTTCTTCGGCAGTCTTTGGCAAACAATAAGAAAATAAACTTGAAAAAAAAAAACAATGAATTGTACATAAAACTGTAAATCGCGTGTGAAAAACAAATGGCAATTAGGCTAGACTGCATGATACGATTTGTAGGAGCGAGACCATACGGAACCGGCCACATGGGAGGCGCTCAATACACAACGGTCAGCGGCCAAGTCAACATCGCCCACGCACCGCCAATGGTAAGAAAAAAAAACCAAAAATCCAAAGAAAAAAATCGGTACGAAGTTTAGAAATATTGTTACCGATTTTTTTTTCTCTTTAGAGTTCACCAAATCGTGAATTTTTTTCCTCTCCTCCACTCTCGCACAGCTGTATGTCGTACTCTCACCGTGTGTCTAGGCTTAAAGCACTAAATTGCCAAAAACATCAAATTTCGTTGAATACAAATTTTGTTGAATATGAAAGAATACTTAAATTGACCAAATAATTGACGATATTCGAATTTTGTTTTCATGCTAGGCGCCTTCTATTGCGGACACAGAGTAGGTACAAAATTTCAAGTGACCAAAAAGCGAACGAAGTTGTCCTTATTTCATTTTAATCGTCTCCATTTTCTTTCATTTTTCTTATTTGTAAATTTTTCAAAATTTATATCACTTTTGAGATATTTTGTGGCAAGGAGTTCAAAATACAATGCACGATTTGTTCATCGCCGAGGAAAACACTTCGTGAGAAAAAAGTCTGTGGGCACGCGTCAATAATTCGTCTTGATTGAATTTGTTTCGAGACCAAAAGCAGAAATCGGTCAAATACAAAACGTTTATAGAAAAAAAAATCCCTCAACTTTTTGGTCCTACCGAGAAACCGATAAATTTCGCCGATTTCTGCTTCGGTTGTTTTGTCCCCATGGAAAGAATTATTCTTGAAAAATTATCCTGCGAATCATGGAACATGACGATCCAAAAATTCATTGTTTTCACATTTTTTCCTACCGTCCAGCGTAGTTTTTTCCGTCTGAATTCTCAATAATCATGAGAATCGATGAATAAAATAAAATTTAAACGAATTAAAATATCAGGTGCAGCAGACGAGAGTGACTTCGGTGTTGACGGAGCCCCAAAGAGCTTTACTCTCGAGGATAACTGCTGGTCACGAGGTAATACACATGTCCGAGGTCGAATTAACAACGAAAGCGCAACTTCCCGAATTGGGAAGTGATCCAGCGTCTTTGCGATGGATTGAACAGACGATGGACACACACAAGCAAAATGTAGGTTCGCAAATTGCCGAAATGAACGCGGCAACGGCTCAAGTCGTGACTCTAACTTCCGGTCCTGCTGACGACGTCGATCACACCGCTGTTGGTGCTGCAATTACAACGATCGCTACGAATTTGCCGGAAATGACAAAAGGCGTCAGGATGATCGCCGCTCTCATGGAAGACGATACTTCCGGATTGAGACTGCTCGACGCCGCTAGAAAATTGTGCACTGCTTTCTCCGATTTACTCAAAGCGACTGAGCCTGAGACCAAAGAGGTGAGACTTTGCCCGATTATTGTCCGAGTCTCTCAAAAGCTTTCCTGTTTTTTTTTTCTATTCTTTTTTTTAACAATTTCCTGTTATCCTTGCCACGACCAAAATCCTTCAGTCCTTTGAAATATTTACAAAGTATAATAATCCCGAAAAAAATCTTTCAACTCGTTGTAAACTTTTTTCATTACCTGCAGCCGTTCTATATAACTTCAACGCTGTACGGACAATACGTAAGCACTAAGTAGCAGGCGTAGATAGTTCGCTTATCAATAGTAATTCATTAAAAGCACAAAGTAGATGAGAAAAATGAAAAAAAAATGAGTTTAGAACCAAAAGTATTATTTTTTAATCGTTTAGCGAACGAGAGATGAAGAAACAAGGCTTTTCAATGATTGAACACAATAATAATATTCAATTATTCAAGGTTTTTTGAAATGTATTTTGATTAATGTACGTTTATGAAAAACTTTCAGCCGCGTCAGAATCTTTTGAACGCAGCATCGAGGGTTGGTGAGGCATCGCACCAAGTATTGACAACAATTGGTGAGGAGAACGAGACGAACAGAGAGTTGCAAGACATGTTATTGGCATTGGCGAAAGCAGTGGCGAATACAACGGCGGCTTTGGTACTGAAAGCTCGAAATATAGCGGCAACTTGCGAGGATTCGCAAACGCAAAATCGAGTGATATCAGCAGCGACGCAGTGTGCTTTGGCGACGTCGCAATTGGTTGCATGTGCAAAGGTAGTTGCACCGACGCTTCAATCGCCAGCTTGTCAGACACAGTTGATGAACGCGGTGAGAGAAGTTACGAAAGCGGTTGAGGGTTTGGTCGACGTTTGTAATGAGACGTGCTCGGATGATAATTTATTGAAGGAGTTGAGTCTGGCGGCTGCGGAGGTTAGTCGCACTTTGAACGATTTGTTGAATCACATCAGAACAGCAACGAGAAACGGAGAACGAGCGACCGTAACGGTTCAGGAGATTGCGGTCGAGACGATAATGAGCGCGACCGATCGTTTGTTCGCGAGCAGCGGTGACGCCGGTGAAATGGTACGACAAGCGAAAATAGTCGGTCAAGCAACTGCACAATTGATACAGAGTATCAAAGGAGAAGCCGAACAACAAACCGATACCGAACAGTTGAGAAAACTATTGGCTGCCGCGAAAAAACTCGCTGATGCAACCGCCAAAATGGTCGAAGCCGCTCGTCAGTGCGCCAGCAGTCCTCAAGATCCAAGAATGCAAGATCAACTTCGAGACGCTGCGATTAATCTTCGTAACGCAACAAACGCCGCTTCAACACCTTCTCTCCGACGTAAAATCGTAACTGAAATAACCGAAACGTACGTCATTGACAAAACACAATTCGTTCGCGCTGCACAAGCCATCCACGAGGGCTGCGGTAACCTCAGAAATCCATCGAGCACCAAACAACAAGTCCTCGAAGCTGCAACCATGATCGCCAAACATACCAGCGCCCTTTGCAACGCTTGTCGATCAGCTTCCAGCAAAACTAACGACCCCGTTTCCAAACGACACTTCGTACAATCCGCCAAAGACGTCGCTAATTCCACCGCCAATCTCGTCAAAGAAATCAAAAGTCTCGATCGCGACTATTCCGAAAACAACAGAGAACGATGCTCCGTCGCTACGAGACCTTTGCTCGAAGCTGTTGACAATCTTTGCGAATTTGCTGGCTGCAGTACCAAAGAATTTTCTATTCTTGAGACCAAGACCGAAGTTATCGAGGTGAGGAAAATAAACGTTTTAACGGCTTATTCACAATCACTGCAAATCACTAATCAATATTTTTCTTATTCTTTTTTCAGGTGAGAGAAGAAACTCACGAGACGGAAGAAATTCGCGAAGAACCGATGAGCGGAGCCGGCAAAGCTGTCATCGACGGTGCTTGCGCAATGGTCGAAACAGCGAAGAGTTTAGCAGCGAGTCCAAAGGACGAACCGACTTGGCAATTATTGGCGCATCACAGCAAGAACGTAAGCGAATCGATAAAGACTCTCGTGGCATCGATAAGGGACAAGACACCTGGACAAGAGGAATGTGACGCGGCGATCGAAAAATTGGTCGCGAGAATTCGCGAACTTGATTCTGCCACCTTGAGCGCTGTTTCGCAATCTCTTATGCCAAGAAAAGAAAACTCATCTCAAGGCTTCATCGATCAAATGGATCGCAGCGTCAGCGAATTGAGAGAAAAATTGGAGCCGTTACGTATCGCTGCGAAATACGAACCCGACAGTATCGCTGCTGTTGTAAATAATATTGCACGCTGCAGCGAGCCACTCGTTTCCGGTGCAATCGGAGCAGCTTCGAACATGGTACACTCCAAACAACAAGCTGTCCTTCTCGATCAAACTAAAACTGTCACCGAATCTGCTCTCCAACTTATTTACGTGACGAAAGAAGCCGCCGGTAATCCTGAAGCTGCCGCTCTTCACGCTGAATTTGACGAAACCATCGAATCCACTAAAGACACCATCAAAGAATTGCAAAATACACTCGAAAGCATTTCTACCTCGAATGGCATCGTTACTGGATTGATCGAAACCATTTCCAGAGCTACCATGAGACTCGAGGAACATCGCTCTTCGACCGTCGATACCGTTGACTCTTTCGTCGAATATCAAACCAGAATGGTCGAAGCTGCCAAGGAAATCGCTCGCCTTGCTCAGGAAATGGTCAGTATAAATCAATTAATAGAAAAAAAAAAAATCACAAATATATTCATACCAATCATGTCGTTCTATAAAAACTTTACAATAGACGATTCGCTGAAAAATGACAAAAAATACAGGATTTTTAAAACGTTACGAACGTAACTCAATCCGATGCTTTTGTTCCCACAACATAAATCCAATTGATTGTTATATTTTTTGAAAGCTTTAGGAAAATTGGAAAATGAGAATATTTCGAAAAGATACACATGGATGAAAAATAAATGACAGAACTTATTCAACGTAATGAAAAAATAAAATGTCAAATAATTTGTCTAAAAAATAGAATAATAATTCAAGAAAATGTCAAAGATTCTCAAATTTTTGCACATATTTGTTTAATTGCCACGTTTTGAAATACTGGCCTCAAAAAATTGAATTGTGAGAAACTTGTGATATTGATTCTAATAATTTGTCGATTTCAACAGTCAACGAAATCGAGTACGGACGTAGGTCGATTGGGTCCACTGGCGGTGGATATATCGCACAAATATACGCAGTTGGCTCGCGACACATCCGGTGCATCAGCAGCGGCATCGAACGCGGATGTATCGTCGAGACTGCGTTCGGGTGTCCAAGAGCTGGGTCGTGCGTGTGCGGATATCGTTCGTGCTGCGGGAGTTTGTCAATTGTCACCAGGTGACGTTTACGCGCAGCGGGAAGTTGCTGAGAACGGTAAAATCGTAACGGAAAAAGTGTCGCAAGTATTGGCGGCTCTTCAAGCGGGTTCGCGGGGAACTCAGGCCTGTATAAACGCGGCGAGTACGGTTTCCGGTATAATCGGTGATCTCGATACGACAATAATGTTTGCAACGGCGGGAACGCTTCACGCGGAAAACGAGGGCGACACGTTTGCCGATCACCGTGAAAATATCTTAAAAACGGCGAAAGCTCTTGTCGAAGATACGAAAACATTGGTTGCTGGTGCAGCGTCATCACAGGAACAGCTTGCGGTTGCTGCACAAAACGCAGTATCGACGATCGTACAATTAGCCGAAGTCGTCAAATACGGCGCCGCCAGCCTCGGCAGCCAAAATTCCGAAGCACAGGTTATGCTCATTAACGCCGTTAAAGACGTTGCTTCCGCTCTTGGCGATCTTATTCACGCGACCAAAGCAGCCAGCGGCAAACCAATCAACGATCCGAGCATGGCTCATCTCAAGGATTCTGCCAAAGTCAGTATTTCTCTTATTTTACCTTTTCTTACTTCATTTTAATTACCGTTTTGCTATCGATGCTTTACAGTTACGAGTTATCTGCTGGCGCTGTTAACTCGCGAATAACAAAGATTAATCATGATCATACGCTGCGGGCTTGAGGGACAACGAAAAACTCAATTATTCAAATATTAATCACGTTAACGAGTGTTTTGGATTTTGAGGCATTCTGTTAATTCAGCTTCTTTGCCGAATGCTCTTAATACACTTAGCATTTTTGTCCAAACAAATATTTCGATCATTTGGACTGAGGTCGTTTGAGTGAAATTAACTGCAAAATTTTCTAACTGGTCAATAGTTGTAAAATTCAACATGCGTCAAACACTCTCCCGAGATTCTACTAATTTCCCTGATCTTGCGTTGCTTGACGTTTAAACCAAGAAACGTATTAATTCACTTTTTTTCCATTGGGTGGACTTTAATTGACACGAAAATTCATCGCTAACGAATTAGGCCCCACTAAAAAAAAAGGAAAACCGATAAAAGACGAACGTTTAAAAAAAAAAAAAAACAAATTAGTCAAACTCGAAGCCCATAGCGGCAACGAAACAAAATTCGTCGACAGGATATTAAAGTCCACCTCGATATTTATCTTCATATTAATCATTTTTCTATATTATTTATTTATATTTGTTACAATGTCATGTTGATGTAATTTTCATCCCAGCAAGAAGTCAAAGATTTGTTTATTGTCTCGCCCTACTGTGTGTTGCAAGTGGTTACGATCGTTTAGCAATGTGTTGACACCTGTAATGTTTATATCTTATCTACTGAATGCGCAACAACTTTGTTTCTTTCGTAGTTAGTTCCATAAATTCGAAATAATAATAACAACAATAATAATAATGATTAAAAAAAAGGATAAAATGTTGGTGGACTTTGATATGGATCTGTCGTTGACGATTTTGGTTCATTGCGTTTTTTTGGGAATTTGTTTTCTTTTTTTTTTGTTTCCACGGTGGGTGACAAAAATGAAAACATCAAACGTAGGTCGTTGAACAACATGTGCAACAGCAGATTATGCCGCTGAGCGATACTGGTGGATCCGAATCGGAATGGTTCGTCTCTGATCAGGAGGAGGAACTTATACGACTTCTCTCCGTCAACGAGAACAATCAAGCCGCACAACGAAACTCCGATCTTCTTTTGTTTAAAATGTAGCTTTTGTTATTGAATTTTTAACGAAGGCGACACCGTACTCGGTTCCCTATTTTCTTTTATTCCATTTTTATCGTGTCCCTGTTTGCTTTTCATCAGTATTTTCATCTTTTTTTTTTACTGTAACGTGTTTTTTTTTTCACGAAGATTCATTTTGATATATTTTATACTCGTCTATATTAATAATCGCAAAACTATTCTTCTGCCCGACTCTCCATTCGGTGTCTCTTGCGCGTTGCAACAACGAAATATCGAGTTTTCATCTTTCGAGGAGACGACGAAATAGAATGAAATAATACTTTTGTCACGCGACGAAATAACGGAGCATTAATAAATGTAATCACTACCACGAAGTTTCGCTACATTTTAATATTACCGTGTGATTTGTTCTCACCGAAATAATCAACATTATATGAAATAATGAAAAGAGAAAAGAAAAACGATTGAATTATGAATTTGATAGAAGTTTAATAATCGATTCGTTAGGTACGTACTCAATCGTCAGCAGTGTGCTCTAATAACACTAGTTTTCTTTTACAATCGTAACCACTAATCGTAGATGAAAAGAAATCGATACAAATAACGACTGACATCTCGTTTCATTCATTTACAAACAAGTAGTTTGACTAATGCGTGTGCTCATTAAAAACACGTGAAAAATGCACACTCTCTGACATTTAAAAAGAAATTGACCAACTCACACTTTACATTTACACGTTCAAAGGACTCGAATACGGTTCGGAGAGACTAACCAATTGAATAAGCGTAGCACGAACTATTTTCAAAGGCTTTTAATCATCGATAAACATTTGCAAGGACCAGGAGAAAATTAACGAGCTCTAACCGTCGAGAATCCCTGGAAAATATTGCACTAAAAAAACGAACAAAAAGAAAAATAAAGTCGAAAAAGGACAATAATTGAGTGGTTTTAGTTTTTGAAGCACTAACTCAGCCAATTAACGCGGATTTGATTGATAATCTTTGTTTTCGATGAAACATACGATTTTACAATGTATTAATGGGAATAATTTGATTTTTTTCAACAGGTTATGGTGACGAACGTTACCTCGTTGTTGAAGACGGTGAAAGCGGTTGAGGACGAACACACGCGGGGTACAAGGGCTTTGGAATCGACGATCGAAGCGATTGGACAAGAGATTCGTGCACTCAATACACCGGACAGTCACAAAATAGTTGTAACACCAGAGGATCTTGTTCGTTGCACGAAGGGCATAACAACAGCAACAGCAAAAGCTGTTGCAGCTGGAAACAGTTGCAAGCAGGACGACATAATTGCTGCAGCGAATTTGGGCCGAAAATCCATCAGCGATATGCTCGCCATTTGTAAATCCGCTGCTTATAATTGCGCCGAAACAACAGAGTTACGGGATCGTACGTTGCAAGCTGGTCACGACGTCGCCATGAATTATCGTGAGCTCTTACAATCCGTTTTGCAAATATCGTCTCGATCAAGCGACGCGAAACACACGTTGCCAACGATATCACGAAAAATAGCTCAGAGCGTTACAGAGCTCGTCGCTGTCGCTGAATTACTCAAAGGAAATGACTGGGTCGATCCTGACGACCCTACAGTCATCGCCGAAAATGAATTGCTCGGTGCTGCTGCCAGCATCGATGCCGCTGCCAAAAAACTCGCCAGTCTACGCCCAAGGAGAAGTATTCAGGTGAGATATTGAACTATTTTATTCTCTTTTAGGTTCTCTTCCAATCGAATATATTCTTCTACGTTCTACCGTCGGATTTCGAGGATAAAAAAACGGTTCTTCCCTACCGTGAGATATGTTTGATATTCTTGGTTGTTTTTCTACACGATCGACCAGGAATCAAACATATTATTACGGTGGCGAGGATAAACATCAGTTTATCGAGGTGTTGGTATGACAAACGATACAATTGGCCAAGGAAAATTATAAAGCAATGCATTGTACCGATGAAATATGATTTTTAATAGTACTTTGTTGTTGTTGTACTCTTAGGAAACGAGCGAGGACATGAATTTCGACGAAATGATCCTCGAGGCTGCGAAATCGATCGCAGCTGCCACATCGGCTCTGATCAAAGCAGCGAGCGCGGCTCAACGAGAGCTCATCGCAACCGGAAAAGTATCGCGAACACCGTTGACCTCATCCGACGATGGACAATGGTCCGAAGGCTTAATTTCAGCTGCAAGATTGGTTGCTGCGGCTACCCACAGCCTCGTCGAATCGGCAAACGCTCTCGTTCAGGGAGTAAGCTCCGAGGAAAAATTAATATCGAGCGCGAAACAAGTGGCCAGCAGCACTGCTCAACTTCTCGTTGCTTGCAAAGTCAAAGCCGATCCTGACAGCGACAATACGAAGAGACTTCAAGCTGCTGGTAACGCTGTTAAACGAGCCACTGACAATTTAGTACGAGCTGCACAACAGGCCATTCAACAGGAAGAAGAAAGATCTCTCGTTCTTAATCGTCGCATGGTCGGAGGGATGGCTCAGGAAATTGACGCAAGATCCGAAGTCTTGAGAATCGAACGTGAACTCGAAGAAGCCAGAGGACGATTGACCGCAATTAGACAAGCCAAATACACTCAGCAACAACAGTGAGTTCAATTTTATCGGAATTTAAAGAATTCAATGTTGTATTAAGGTTATTTTGATTTTAATTAACATTTGTTTGTGTTGTATTTTTCAATAGAATGGAAAACAAAAGTTTTGAGGAACGTCAAACGAGTGGAAAAGGGTTCAATCAAGCTTTGGACAATTTACAATCATCCAGTAATCAAATTGGCCACATTGTCAACGATCGCGAAAACCTTGTGAGTCCTGAAAAAGTCCATTCGACTCAAAGCACTCTGGAAAGACGTATGAAGGAGAATCAATATCGTGATGGTAATTACGGTACATTGGAATCCCGAAAATTTAACGATAGTGGGGATTATTATTCGAGCACTTTGGATAGTCAGCGATCAAGATACGGATCGAACGACACTTCGAGCGAGAGAAATCGTTACCCGGGTTCGGACACTTCGCTTTCTTACACGATAACCGATCGGGCTTTTCCGACTGACAATTCGCCGGCTCAGTACAGCTCGATAGAGCGAAAAATCAACCAAGAATCTTACGACACGAGCGACAGAACGAACGACATTTACGAAACGAGCAGTAAAATTCCGTTGAGGAAAAATCAAGACTTACGGGAACAAAGTTACGGTGGAAAAAGCCCGCAGAATCAACACCACGACGATTTCATAAGACGAGAAAAAAGTTTCGAGTCTTCGGTGAAGAAAATTCACGAAACTTCCCACGGCCCGCCCCCTCCTCCGTTGCCACAAATGCCACGGTCTCCAATCCGCAAAAATGTCAACGATCAGCAATCTTCTTTCGGCAAATTTACTCAGGAACAAAATTATCACGAGGACAAACATACGAGCTTCGAGAAACGAACGAACGAAAGTTTAGATCCGAGCTACTTTCCCACGCCAGGAACAACCTCGACGATCGTCAACGAACGGTTTTCAACTTCTACACCGATGAGCACTTTCCGCAGTGAAAAATCATCCGATCAACAAACACCACCGCGTTCTTACATCGCGACTGCGGGCGTGCCACAAAATCAAACGTACAAAAATGTCGACAGCAAAGTCATGCCCGGCGGACGAATTGAGACGATAACTACGAAAATTTATACGACTACGCCTGGCAAATCGAGCACCAGCACGAACATCGAAAAAATGGAGAAAAACGAATTCTCCACAAGCGGCAACGACATGACGACTTTCAAAGCTCTCGAATCCGGCAACAAAGAGAGCCTCGAACAACGCACGATCAAACAATCAACGCTGCAAAAAGTAACGGAAAAGAAAACTGTCACTATGACTACTTCGAAACGCCACGAATCCAACACCAAATCTTTCAGGTTTGAAGAAAAAAAATAAGTCGATTATTGAACGAAACGATAAAACCAAACGCAATAAATTCGTAATTATTGTTACGATGAACGCACAAGATAATTGTGTTTTTATGAGTCTCCAGTTAACATTTATTATTACAAAGAAACCATATTTTTTTGCTATTTCGAGAGCGTCTATAGCGAATTTTAGAGAAAATAAAAAATGAGATATTTAAAAGTAAAAATAAAAAGTGTCCTTAGATAGAAAACGACAATGTGCTTTCGAATTTTCTAGCCTTTTTAGCGTGTAATACGTGAATTGCCTTTTCGAGCGCTGAAATTGTAGATAAAAATTTACAGCGGCCATTATTTTATATAACTTTACAATAATTCGTCAATGCCTTGTTGGCTCTCGAGCCAATGAATTTTATAAATTTTATTTCAATCGAAACATTAAAACAGAGCGAAAACAAATGTTGAACAATTGATAAGAAGTTTTGCTCGGAAATGAAAGTTTTCACCCATCATTTCCGTCTGTTTTACGATCGTGTTTCATAAACAATATAATATTATTCACCACGAAACACTGCTTTCATATTATCGAATATTATTTACGTTGCCTCTAACTTTTCACTTTTTATTTGCTGTCTTTTAATTTAGCCCTACAGAATAACATTATTTTTTTAAGTTCAAGTCGATTAAAGAAAATACAAGCATCAAAACGACTAACAAGAGAAGCGACATATCATTTAATTTTATTAATTTTCTAGCACCGTGGACGAATGATGACTTCCTTAAATTTGGACGTCTCTGCGGTGCAATTTTTCATTATTTTTCAAAGCTTCCAGCTCGTATTTTAAAAATCCATTACAAACCCATTATTTTTATTTCGTTTTTCCATTTTAAATCTCAATTCTATTTTATTTTCCTCAGTAGAATCTCACACTCGACAATATTGGTCAAAAAAAAAAGACAAACCGATGGACCCTTTTAAAAAAAGTTTTTCGTAAACTTTGAGTTTCAAAAAGTGCAATAACGTTTTTCTACATTATCTTCGAAAAAATTTGATCCCGCAATATTGAGTCCCCATAAGCTCGACATAATGTTAACTTTTGTATCTTTATATTCGCCAGAAGAAAAAATTCAATCCAAAATGCTTGTTCAATTGATCCAATCCACAAAGCTGATGTGTCCCTTAAAAAAAAGTTCTGTGTGACCACGCGCTTAGCATTATTATTTTTACTGTTATTATTTTATACACACACAAACACAAAATATTCACACATTCTGATAACGTAGCGTACGATCGAGCGTTTTGTAAATCACCAATCGATTATTTTCCCATTAATAGGAAAAACAGAAGCGCGAGTGCCATGGCTTCGAAAGGAATTCTTTTGAGAAATAATCCACGTTTTAATATTTAAACGGATATTGCGTAAAAAATAATTAAATGAATATATATATAAATATATACATAGATAACATATACAACAAATATTCTATATACAATATACATTTGAAAAAAATATATATATATAAATATATACTATATACAAATAGGTATATTGCACGTTAACGCGTAACAAAAATAAAAAAAAATAAACTTTTTTTTTGTTTTATTTTTTTCATTCATCATGAAACGCCAAGTAGTTAATCGACAATCTTGGACTAACGTGAGAAAAAACAAAAAAGTATATGCACGTAGACAATTGTCAAATTCTTCGACAGCCAAATAAGCCTTAACCGAGATATACGAGAAATATATTGTGGAATGTTATACACTAGTTTATTTTTATTGTATTATGTACGTGATTTTATTATATAAATATATATATAAACAATATAACAACATTAAATATGCATTTTCTTATTTATTAAAAAAAATAAACCCGAATCGAGATCCTGAAAATAAAACGAAATCGTGGATAAAAATAAAGTTTCGCGTTGAGGAAAATTGACGTCCTAAAAAGATTTGTTGGATAAAGAATATTTTATACTTTATTTTTTTTTGAATATACAAAAGTTTTTCTTTCGTAGTGATTTCTTCCAGCGAGCAGTTCTGGAAATTATCGAATTCGGGCTTATGGTTTCAATGCTTTCTCGACGAACCTCGGCAAAACAAAGGCCGCCCTGTGTACTCGGTCGCTGTAATAAAACATTTCCATTTTCTCGAGCTCCCCCTCACTGAATATTCTTATCGGCGATTTGAAATTTGTCGACTAGAAAAAATAACGATGGAAGATAAGAGTCGGTGGAAATTTGGGTTTTTTTTTCGAATTTTTATTATTTCTTATTTTATTACGTCGTTCGTGCTGCCAAGAACAAAACCTATTTGTCCGGTCGGATATGTTGGCACTGAAGCTATGCCGTATTCTGCTACGTTGAAAGCTGATCGACAATGCTTCATTGTCTGTACAACGTGATTAAGATTCCCCCATGCTGTTCCAGCCTGACTGCAAATTATGCCGTTGGGTTTTAACGCTGTACGCATTAAATTGAAATATTCCTCTTGGAATAAACATTCAGCCGGTCCTAAAAGGTCAAAGCGAAATAACAAAAAATCTTCGAAGAAATCTCAACGTTTGTTTGTTTTTTTTTTTACACTAATTGATTGAAAAAGTACACAGAGTTCTTAACGTGTTTTGAAAGACCGGAATTTCCAAAAATGTTGTCGCTTTTTGTTCAGTCAGGCTTTATGAACACGGAAAAAAAACTTCAGTCAAAAATTTTACACACGAAAGCACGCGGTGTGCTGCTACGCGCTTTTTTCTCGAAAGTACTTTTTGGCCTGCAGTGGGCACCATAACCCGGATTTATCGATATTTTGTTACTGTCTAAAATATCGCGAAAAACGTGGAAAAGTTGGAATAGAAGTATTTTTTGTGGAATTTAACCGATTTTTGAATTAAACATTAAATTTATTTCAATTTTGAATAATAATTCTTGACACTTTCGAATATTATCACACTTACCAACTGGATCGCTGCTGTCGGTGATGATAACATCGAATTCGTTGCTGTGTTGCTTCATAAATTCAAAGCCATCGCCAACTTTGAGAGTGACTTTGGGATTATCAAGACCGGCCGACATAAACGGTAAATAATTCCGCGATACTTCCAATACGCTCGCGTCTATTTCGACCTGTATGATTTTTTCGACGCTCGGATGTTTTGCAACTTCGCGCGCAACACCACCGTCTCCACCCCCTATAATTAAAACCTTCGAAAACGAACGGAAAAAAAAGAAGCATCATCAATAATCGAACAACCTCGGAAGGAAGCCGACGGAGAAATAAAGTCGCTGCTCGAAATAGTACATTTGAGACGATAACTTTAATTTTGTACATAAATCTGTCATTCTTTTTCCTACGATTTCTCAGAATATTTCTGACACAAAATGATGGAATTTTTATTTCTACACTCATTTGCCAAAGCACCAACACTGGAGGCGCCACAGTCACAAATCCGTACTCACATTCTTCGGATTCGGATGACTGCAGAGCGGCAGAAACGCTATCATCTCCTGATACGAGAATTCATCGTTTTCCGTGCACTGAATTATTCCATCAAGAACAAGAGTTCTCCCGTGAGCTTTGCTACGAAAGAGATACAGTTGCCATGAAGAATTTCGATAACTTAACGTTTTCAGAGACCCAAATATTCGTAAATATAAATTCAAAATCACTTGCTTGTAAATAGACATTTTAAAAAATATCGATAAATTCTGATTGTCGTGGTAATCGTCACGAAATATCTAGACTTACGTTTCCAGCACCAAAATATCTTGATATTTTGACTTTTCTCTATGAAGAACTTTTTTGACCTCTAGAGAGACCGCTATACCCGGCCAAAGATCGTTTATCTCGCTGAACCAACCTTCCTTGAGAGCATCCATTCAAAAAAACTTTTTTCGAATGAATTTTATAGGAAATAATAACTAAGTCTCGTTAGTTTATTTTTATTTTACAAGTCAAACGGACTCTTGATAATCCGGCAACTTTTTCACGCGATATTCGACGAACGAACTCGGGCACAGTTCGTCGAAGACTGGGTGAGCTCGTCAACATGCGAAATAAGCGTTTTGAATACACGATGTGTGGCCCCTTATCGGGACTCTCTAAGCTCCACGCTTCGAGTTAGTTTTACGTGACAAATGAGATAACGACTTCCCCCCGCAGGATAAACCCTCATGAACTTGAACTTTGAACCCTTTCCAAACAATTTGTACTCGATCTTTTTGTTCGTAGCTTAGAATCTCAATTATATTTCGATTTTTTATCGAAATATGATTGTTTCTCCGTTATTCGTCATCCATTTTGTCGTTCTTCCGTCCAATTAAATACGCAATAATGAACAAAATTATCATTTCAATCGTCAGTGTGTGAAAAAAAACGTTGAAAAAAAGTATTTTCGTTCATTTTTCTCTAATAAATGTAAAAAATTCACGAATTTTGGTGTAAAATAAATTTGTTTAATGAAATATAAAATATTTGCCTCTGAATAATGTGGTGTAAAACGTTGATGAAATCCCGAAGGAAATAATAATTGGATTCGAAGTTATAATTGAGTGAAACGCGAGAAATGAAGGATTTCTTTTTTTTTGTTGTACTTAACGCTTTCTCCTGTACGAGAATCTTTAATGTTAAAAATCCAGGTTTTAGGGAACAATTAGTTTGGCACCGTCAGCTGCCGAATTGAGAAGTCTGGGAGCGGGATCTTCGGGATTAGTTCCATTTTCATATACGTAAGAAGACGAGGAATTATCGTCGCTTCTCAGGGCATTCGTGGGATTATCAACATTGAGGGATTTGACCGCTTGTTCCGTCGTTTCGCTCCAGGTTTTCCAGCCTGGCTCATCGCGATCTGAAAACAAACCGGGCTGTCGAAGATTTTCAAACGGGACAAAATTACGCGCGCGCGATTATTATTCTACTTGGTACACGAGTCAACAAATTTGAACGTTTCGCACGCTGAATCGGTGGCTTTTTTTCATTAAATCGCAAAATAATGCACGAATCAGCAAAACTGCGGAATTTTTGAGAAATAATGAAGATTCCCTTCGCTCTTAAAATGCGAAACTCAGTCACAAATTATTGTTGACCCGTGTAATCGATAACAGGAGAAAAACAATTGGAAAAGGATAAAATGATGAATGGATTTTTCGAGCGATTCAATAGGTCTTGGTTTTTTTTGCACTTTTTTTTCTCTTATCTAAGAATAAACTCGATTCTTGGTCTTATTGGACGCTTCTTTCGATCTACATAGTCAATAACAGTTAGAGTAATAAACGCGCGTTTTGCTGCTTTCCAACAACCGCCATTCTCCTTTCCACTCAAATGCCTTTTTTTTTATTATTTTCGTTTTCTCTCGTGTTTTTATTTTATTTTTCTCTCTGCTTTTTAATCCAACGTGTCTCGTTTACTTCTTACTTTTCAACTTCTCGGCATAATCGTCGAAGCCCAGTTCCTGAATGTTCAGCATCAGACTGTTGCCGTTGAGATAAACTCTGTTCTGGGAATTCGCGATCTGTAAAGAAATAATTGAGTAAAAATAAGCAAAACTTCGATTATACCATTTTTTCTACAAATGCTTTCGTTTTCGTCGTTGAAATCCACATTTTCTGCATAAAGTGCAACAGAAAGGAAAATTCTTTTTCTAATGCTAAAATTAACATCTATTTTTAATTTCAACGACGCAAACTTCAATTTTATTCTAAATATTACCGTGCGAGAAATGCTCTGGGCTGCACGAATTTTTCTCAGCTTCAAGTAACCAGGATTCTGGCTGACCGCTATACCCAAGTACATTAGTGGTCAAGGAAATATCTTTTTTCAATATTCAGACAAAAAGTTCAGGGCAAAAAGACAGGAAACGATTATTGATAACTCTTTTTTTTGTTTTCGAGTTTATGATTCATAAAAAGGATATCATCCGTGCTGCTTCTGCTTCTCCCTCGGCTTGTACGATTTTTTGTTGTTTCTCCTGTTTGGCTCGTTCCACCACAAAGGCAGCTCTCTGTGCTTCCTGCTGCGCGACTTGTTTCGCTTCGACCGCCGCTGTGTATTCCTTACCAAAGCTCAACTCGACAATGGAAACATCGTCGAGTACGATGTTGAAATCTTTGGCTCGTTCGGTCAACTCTTTCCTTACCATATTGGAAACTTGTTGACGCATTGTTATTAATTGCGAGGCGTTGAACTTTGCGACCACAGATTTCAAAACCTCGTTACAGATGCTTGGAAGTACCTGGTGAAATAAATCATGGAAAATAAAACAATTTTTGACTTTGTTTTCGCAAACTATGAGTTTTAAGATGCTGTTGTTTTTTCTCACTTTTTCGTCGTAATCTAGTCCCAATTGACGATACATAATTGGCAGTGCACTGGCATCCGGTCGTGACAATACTCTGAGCGATATGTTAACCATTTGGAGATCCTTTGAACCAGTCGGCGACGATATTTTTTTAGGTCTGCTTCTAATGTCGTAAATGATGGGATATTGGAACCAGGGCAGACGGAAATGGAGACCTTCGGTCATTATGTCTTTCTGGATTCCGCCAAGTCGTGAAAAAATTATGGCTCTGTGACCTCCATCGACTGGACGTTTGAAAAAACAAATTTTTGTTATTATGCTTTAATCGAATTCAATAAAAGTATAAAAAACTGGTGAATTTTTGAGGTTCGACGAAATGGAAATTAAATCGAATACAAAGTTGCTCGGAAAAATTGAAAAAATGGTAATGGCATAGTTTAAAAAATCTGTATTGTGTAGAACGAAAAAAATATAAGTTTTGATGCTGTTTTTTTTTTCCAAGATCACGATGCCATTGTCCTTAACAATGACGAAACGAAAAAAGGAATTGCGTTATTTTGGTAAATAATGAGTAACGATGGAAAATCATTTGGCAATTACGTAACAGAAGGCACGCGAGTGGTTTCGATGTTTGCTGGAGAGAGAATCGAATGTGAATATTTTTTAAAGAACTGCGAAAATATTTTTATTCGTCTGCTCGGGTGAAATGGCAATTTGAGGAAATATTGGCATTGGGTACACCGCGAAAGTGGTGGTACAAATTGTTAAACGACTTTTGAGGGGGAATTGATTTTATGTCGATTTGAGGTACAAATACGAAAAATACGATTTGTTCTGGATATTAACCTGTGTACATGGATTGTGAGACACCATAGGCGGCCGCACCGGCCACTGCAAGGAACTTCAAGCCTGCGTTGAGGCCCTTTGGTGCTTTTCCAAATTGTCCCGCAAGATCGTTCAACTTGCTTTGAGCCATTTTTTAATGATTTTTATTATTAAGAAACTTTTGACACGATATTATTGTTGAATCAATTGATTTTTTTGTGACTAAATTGTACGATAAAACGTGCGCATGAAAGAAATCGTAACGTAACTCGCGACCCGGCGTGCACGTCGAAACGGGAGTGTGTTAGGAGATACGCAACATTGCGTTTCGCCCGAGTCAAGCTTATTGCGATTACCACTACGCAGCGTTCACTTCGCGGTCATGTGACTGCCGAATCGGTTTTTTACAGTCAATATCGTTCATACGCGAAAACAACTCGCCGCTGTGTAGTGCGAATTGCCGTACGATCGAAGAACATTTCAGAATTGTTATTTGCATCAAAAGTTAATACGACGTGTTTATTCATGACTTAGAATCATCGAACTGATAAGAATTTGGTATAAATTTCTTCACCGACAGTCGGTACACGAGATTACGTAAAGCTGAGTTTTTAAGTCCGCCATTGCGAATGTGCCAAGAGCTTTTTAGAATTTTTCAAAAGCGCTTTTGGCGCCATCTGCGTTGGCTCGATCGACAAAACGATAAAGTGACGGTTGGCGTCAAAGTGTGCGTGTATGTAGAAAAAGAGTGAACTTTTGTGAGCGCGCGCGGTTATTAAGCTCATAATCGCGTCTCTTTTTGTCGCGGGTCTTATCAACGCACACGAGTTTTAAAGACAAATCTCTAATTTTTTTTGTAAATAACTCTGTGGAAGAAGGTGGTTTTGTGAGAGGGAGATCATCTAGTGGAAGGATAATCGCGCGGTGTGTGTTTCGTGTCGATACCGTTCCCGCCGCCCCGCGGATTCTCACGGAACCGGCCACAATAGAATCTCCTTGGGTGCGAGAGAGCGAAAGAGAGAAAGAGAAAAAGAGCAGTGCTAGAGCAGCGGGAGAGTGAGAAAGACGCTGAATCTCCAACGACAAGAGCCAAAGTGCTCAAGCTTTATTCTCCTACGAAAATCCAACATTTTTTCTATAAAAAATCAGCCACAAAAAAATATACACGCCGAAAACTTCAAATGCCTCGATCGTACAAAAAAAATACATTAACACGCGCGACGTTCATCGGAGATTCGAAATAGTGTCACAAGATTATCGAACTCGAGTAAACAAAGAACGCGTGTGTGTGTTATTTAACTCGTTAGGATGCACGCTCGAGTGGGTGTTACGATAAAACCGAAATAGTCAAATTTCGAAAAACCCTTCGGGAAAAAGCGTCCCGTGAATCTTCACGAATTCAATGGCCGGAACTTGAATGAAAAATTCCAAAGCGAAAAATCCCCGTTCGTCGTTGTATTCGCGGAGTGAAAAAAGAAAGAAAAAAAACAGTTATCATCGAGCGTGAAATTTCGTTGATGTTTGTTCGAAAAAATAGAATTTTTAGGTGCCTCCGTTCGATTACCGTCGAAGGGGCTTATGATGCCGTGGATGTTTCGAACAGCGGGGCGATTATCGTTGAGTGCGACGGGGGCGTTCGAGTCAGAAGAAGCACCAGCAGCAGCCGGAACAGCAGCAGCTGATTGATACAAAATGTCCGAAGCCTGGTCGCGGCACGTTAGCCGGCAGGGCATCGCGTGCGCGACACCGAGACACCAGCCACGGGAACTCTCGACGTATCCGAACGAGAATAAAAAAGTGACAATAAACAAGTTGAAATAACGAAACAAATGTGGGATTCGCATTTTTTACGATACAAAGACAACAACAATAAAAATTTAAAGCTCGAAAGTGACACGAATCCGTTATTTTATTCTCCATTTTTCCTGCAATGTCGTTAATAAACTAAAAAACAAAACAAGCAAAAACAACTCCCTATTATTTCGTCTGAAAAATCGCGGGTGTGTAAGCGAGTGAGAGAAAACGTTAGGACGGGAATTCTAACAAGTTGGACATTAGGGAGCAGCTGATTCGGACAAAATGGTCGGCTCGCGTCGTTTGCCGGCGAATTAACGTCGGTAAAAAAAAAGACAAAATCGACGGAATTTCAAGACGTCGTAAGATCAAGGGATTGCAATGAAGGGAAAGTGGATATGAAAAATAACGAAATCGCGCTTGTAAAAAATAAACACGGGAGTGCCTGAAACCGGGAGAGAGAAAGAGCGATTGGAAGGAAGAGAAAGAGAAAAAAGTGTTGTGCTTTATGTGGTCGGAGGTGCATGGTGGCGCGATGCGAACGAGAAAAAAATGTTTCAACGTTAAAATTCGCGGGTATTGGTGGGTTTGAGAACTTGAGATAAGTGGATGTTTTCGAATTTGGCGATCGAACGAAAAGTTGGCTCATCGATAGAGCAATAAAGAGATAGTCGGGAAACTTCATCGTGATTGCGCCGGGAACTTCGTGCAACGGGCGAGGACGGAATAGAGAAAATTCAAGGATTCTTCTCTTCCGAAAAAAGAAACGAAAAAACTCTGTAACAATCGATTGTTTGTGTAGATAAAAAAAAACGCTTTAAAAAAAAAACGAAAACCGGAAGTTTTTCTCCACCCGATCTTGTTGAAACGTCGTTTTTGTTACGTTGCGGCTGTTTTCAAGCTACAAAGTATACGATTGTCAAAGTTTACCAGACTCTGTTAGAATTAGAGTGAGAATAAAAATAAGAGGAAAGAAAACAAGGAGAAGAAAGATTAACGGACAATTTAAACGGGGGATTGCTTTTGATGTCGAGATTTGTGGGCATGCTAGTGATTCGGGATGCAATTTTTTCTCGTATTTGAGTAGAGACGTTTATCCTCGTTTTAGAATAATGATACTGCGCGATATTCACGACGAGGAGTGATTGCCAAAAGAGACAGAATAGTCCGAGACTATTCTGTGTTTTGTGCGGTGTCTCGTCTCGTCGTGGAGCGAAAAATTCCAAGGAAGACTCAGGTCGAAGAGGACGAAAGGATTTCGGATAAAACAATTAATAAATTAGATTTTTATGACGAGAATAACATATACGAATATATGTATATATAAATATATATTAAAAAATATAAAATAAGAAAAAAAAAAAACAAAAACATAAAGGGCGAGGTGACAACATCTTTGAGGAAAAAACGATGAACGCGGAGGGACAGCATGAACGGCAGAGAATCGGCCAGGCAAAGTGCCAAAAGGGTGCTGGTCTCGAGCAAAGAACATCAACTAATTTAACCAACATTACAAATTCCATTAACGAGGAAAGCCCAACGCGTCCCGTCGTCGAGACACGAAGAATTAAAAAAGAACGAAATTTCGTCGACGCTACCAACGAAAATGGTACGAATGGCGGAAATAACAACAATATCACCGGTAACAACGACACCACAGCCGGCACTTCCGAAAATGGACATCACCATTCAAGGGTTAACAATGTCTCAAGGACTAACGGATTTCATTCGAGTGATATACTTCAGGAAATCATTGCCGCCAAATTTGGCCAATCTTCTACCGGCCACGGAAATTCCAACAAAAACGACAAAATCCGTCTCATGATAGAAGACAGTCTGAGGTTTGCACAATTTTTTTCTATGCTTATTTCAACAAAAAATTGTTCATTTCGTCAAGTGAGATCAGTAAAAATCATATTAAAAATGCAATGAAAATTATTTCCGTATATTTCGAGAAATACAAGGCCAAAAAAAATGGCGCCTTCGTCACTGTTTCCGGTCTTTCTGTTCGTCATTCCGCGAAGTACTAAATATTTTTCTTCAATTTTTTCGGTTACTTCCCAGCTCTTGAATGAATATCAGAAAACAAAACTTAAAGTACAAGATGAAAGACCAATAAAGTGAGAAATAGAAAACTAAATGTTTCCTTGTTACAAATTTAAAAACCCGGAAGTTTACAACACGATTCTTACGATTTTTTTTTTCTAAATTAAACTTATTTAACAGATTCATCAAAAGAGGTTCAAATGAAATAATAAACAGCGCACACCGGGAACATTGAATGACGATTTGAAAAAATCCAGTTAACGATTTTAACGTTATTTTTTTAGCGAGGATTCAAAGAATCGCGTTCAAGAGATATTTCTCCAAGTAGAGCAGCTGAAGATCGAGGAAAAATTGTTACTCTATCTGCGATTACCGGCTTCACTCGCCAATCCTGGAGGAACGGTTGATCCATTGAGGCAACCTTTGAATCCGCTTGGCAATCGTTACGAAATTCATCAAACGATTATGTGGATTAAAACACATTTGGAGGAGGATCCGGACGTTTCGTTACCGAAGCAAGAAGTCTACGACGAGTACAAGTACGATTTTGAAAAAAAATAAAAAATCCTTCTATTTATCAAAAGCTCGATATAATTAAATGGGATCAAAGTTTGCGTGGTTGGAACGCAGCAAAAAAAATATTGTTCTTTTAATTTTCGAAATTAACCACATTGCACTCCTCAATTTAGTTTTTAGTTGAAATCGAAAAAATATCGTTGAATTCCAACGATGCAAACTTCATAATAATAATAATATTACGTTGAAAAAAATTTTTTTTTACAGAAAGAATTGTTGCTAATTAACAAAATTAAATCAATTAAAAATTAGATTGATTGATCAATTGAATGATTATTCTTCTGTCACTCAAATAATAATAATAATTTTTACGTTACAGCGTGTTTTGTATAAGAAACGCGATGAAACCATTGTCAACGGCGGATTTCGGCAAAGTAATGAAGCAAGTTTATCCACGCGTTAGACCACGAAGGCTCGGTACGCGAGGAAACTCGCGTTATTGTTACGCCGGTATGAGAAAACGAGTGAAACTGGATACGCCGACATTGCCAGCAGTAACGGACGCGACGACGGTACTTAATGATTTATTCTTGGATTACAAAGCGTCGGAGCGGTTTCTATTTTTCTTGATAAATTGCAATAGAAGGCTTTGAGAAAAAAATGGTTATAGTTTCGGGTGAAAATGATTAATTTGCATGTTCACAGGCGGCGGAGGATTTCGAGGAACCAATAACGGAAGAAATGCTTGGGGCTGCATCGACACTAATAAGAGAATGGGCGGAGAGTTTATTAAAAATGAAATTTTCGTCTCTGAGTGCGCTTGCTCGTCATCTCGTGGACAATCTTCGAGTGGACACTCGATCGCTCTCCGCTGTTTGTATTTTGAGTGCATCCGGTGATTCTCAGCCCTCGAGTAACAACAAAGGTTCGATGAAATATTTGAAAATGCTTTGAAAGGGAAAAAAGAACGATTGCGTTCGTTAGAAACGTGAAAAATGGAATTTCACGTAAAAAACTTATCGTTTAAAACAGTTTCAGAGACATCGCCGAGTTTGTCGGTGACACCGGTGGCCGGAAAGCCTGGAAAGATGCGAGAGGCTCAATTACAATTGCAAAGAAAGTTGCAACAGCGTGAGCAGACGAGAGATCAGAAGAATCGTCAGCAGGAGGTGACGTCACAAGTATTGGGAAAAGATAAAACGTTGGAGAGTCCAACGCCGACGTTGTTAACGACGAGATCGTCGTCGTCGTCGAGTGGGAAAGGTTGTAAAAAGAGTAAAACGAGTCAATCGCCCCAAATAGTTGGAGGTTTGACGAGTGGAAATGTAGGAGCGTCAACGGGACCATCGCCGAAGACAACGTCGTCGCAGCCGGCTGCGACGTCGAGTCCGGCGTCATCGAGAAGCCGTAAACTGCCAAGATTGGTGGGGAGTCAGGGGACGAATACCAACAATAGCAGCAGCAGTAGCAGCAGCAATAATGCCGTATCGCCTCAATTATACTGTGATAACGATCAATCCCAAGGGACAGCAGCGTCGTCTTCGTACCAGCGTCTGGAAGAAGGTCGGAGCAGCAGCAGCAGCAACAACAACAACGGAACATCGAGATCTTGTACGCCAAATGATGGGACGGGAGTTCGTGAGGGAAAATTAAAGAATTCGCGAAAGCGTTCGAGCCTAGAATCGTCGCGTCAAACGAGTGAATCGAGTCCAGAGAAGCAAGCCAAATTAACAGAAGAAATAGAATCGACGAGGCATCAAGAGACGATTAAGAGTTTCGCTCAATTGCCACCGATACAGCGAGTAGTTGAGAAAGTGACGCTGGTTATACCGAATAATTTGAAGGTCGAGAAAGCGGAGTGTCCCGAGCCTCGGCCGCAGGTGGTACGTTCGCGAGACGCAGAGACTTCGATAATGGATAAAATGACAAACGGACGTGCGACGGTTTGGGAGAGTATAGCAGTGAATAATCGTCTTGAGGACAAGTTGTGTACCATTGATCCCGACGCGTTGGACGATTATTTGAACGGTGGTAATAATTCGCAAGAGCAAGAGGAAGAACTGTTGCAATATTTTCAGCAAAGTAATTCCTCGAGTTCGGACGTCGAGGCTGGTAGTTGCAACAATCAAATGACGAGCAATTCGGAAATTGATCGTTCTTCGAGATCGGACAAAGTGTCGCAGCTTCGTATAATATTGCAGCAAAATCTGAAGGACGGAACGATCAGACCGGTCAATAGTTTGGATGGTTTGGGCGGCATAAGACGAACGACTCCGGTTACTGAGATAAAAGGTCGAGAAATCGCTAGTAAACAGCACGATATCGTATTACCGATATTGTTGAATCATCATTCGAATCCAGTGACAAGTGGAACGAGACGACGAGTCAGTTTTGAGACGAGCGTTCTGGAGCAGCATCATCAGCAGCAGCAACAACAACAACAGCAGCAGCAACAGCAGCAACAACAACAACAAATCCATCATCATCAGCAACAACAGCAGCAACAACAATGTTCACAACTCCATGAAACTGCCACGAGTCACGTGACTGCGAATACACCAGTAAACACAGTGCCACAAAGTCCAAATACACGTCGTAGAATATTTAATTTTACGCCGATATCCCCGGGGCCTCATTCACCGATAAACGGACGTGCTGCTTCCGCTTCGAAGCCAAGTTCTGCCAACGCGAGTCCTTTCGTTTCTCCGCGAAACACTCCAGTCCCACGTTCCCGAAGCAATTTACAATCGGCCGGTGGTTCTCGAGCTCGCGGACAAAAAAGCCTCGCGAGATCGATATCCTGCAGTGTTCCTTATACGAATACCAGGCAAGATACCTTCGTCGTTCCCACCAGCAGCTCCGATAATTCTCGTTTAGCCATGACTCCGACCTCTCTCACCGGACCGCGCTCGAACGTCGAGGTTCAAGCATCGAATTTATTGCCAGGACGTTTGATGAGCGTTGAACGACGAAACGACGAGACTAAAGTCCTCGGCGATCCAGGAACAACCTCTTTTCTCAGCGATATCGATCAACAAAAACAATTGCTCATCAATTATCCCAGTCAGGAGAATCTACAGGAAATTAAAAATGTTTACGACTCGTGTTTATCGAACACTAGATCTTCCACCACCAGTACAACCACCAATACTACCCCAACAGCAACAAACAACGGAACGAATAATCTTACCATTAGAAACTGTCAACCGGCTGATCAGGAAATCAGCGATTTGCTCAACGGCGCATCCAGGCAACAATCCTTCACCACCGAACAATTGTATTACAGATCGCAATCGGTGCCTCTTCATCGCATGGTCAATCCTACTCTCATGTCACCAATAGCATCCACCAATCATTCACAATTCATTGGGAATCTTCACAGTTTTAATAATTCGTCCAACAGCTCGATCGCCCCGACACCGGTGCCCAGTGAATTCAACGATTTCGTATCTATCGGCGCTCACGATACTTACCTTCTCGACGACGTCGACACCGGGTTCATTGCCGATGATCAACAATTTCTCATGGAGGATAAAGAGTCCATCACGAAAATTCTTAATATTCTCGACGAAGAGGGACGCCAAAGCATGACCATTCTACCCGACAGAACAACTAACGACGACAATCTTCTCGAAAATACCAATCTCACCATTGACCTTTTAGATCCTTTGGCCAATGCCGATTTGGCGATACAAACCGAGAGCATCGTTGATCCGGCGGTTGTTCTCGATCCATCGGTCGATGGCAATCTTCGTAAAATCATCGAATCACGATCCTATCCCAACACCCCTTTGCCCATCGTTCCTGGAGCGTACAACGCTGCCAGTTACAACAACGAGGACAACAACAGCAACGGCTCGAGGTCTTATCCATCCACGCCGTTGCACACTTTACAATCTCAAGACATTTATCGCGAAAGCAACGAACCCATGCTCTCGTCGCCCACTTTAAATTCTTTGAATCTTCGCGCCGATAATGTTGACCCTGTCAATGACAACGTTTGTCGCAACGTTACCGATCTCCTGGAAACCAATTTCCTTGGAGACAACGAGGCCGACAACGACGACCTTGATCCACTTGGCAATTTCGATGGCCTCCAAGACGTCGATTCTCTCACCCCGCTGTTCAACGAAGTCGCTGAAACGAATCGTTGATTCTTTTCTCTCGACTTATTTTTTGGCCAATTTCAATGAAAAACTATCTTCGAGTGTTCGAACGAAAGAACATCGAGTTCCCCAAGAAAAGGAGACTCAAAAGTGCTGTGCCGATAGTGAAAAACTTCAAGAGGTACTCCACAGTTTTTTTTTTTTTTAACAATCACCGGCTGAACAAAAATGAAAGAGAAACAAATATGACTCACTGCCAGGAAAGCTTTCAAATTTTGACGAATGAGAGCGATGCAAGGTCATTACCAGCGAAATTGCAAAAACGTTTCACGTGACTAACGATCATCGATAATTGACGGATTTATTTATATTTTTTATCGAACTCGTGAATTTAAATGGCAAAGAAGAATATTGACGTTAAGTAAATTCGTGCTGAATCTTAAAAAAAAAAAACAACATAACGAAACGTAAAACAAAATACAATTTCGTCCTGAGTCACGTGATCCTGTTTTTTAAATTGTCGCTACGATAAATATCACTTTTTAACATTCGAACGACTTATAAGAATAAAGGAATTAAAAGAAATGAGAGAGAGAGAAAGAGGAAAAAAGTATTTTGCGAAAAGGGAACTCGCGGGCTCCATCCTCGTGATAATTGTGATGACCCGAGACTCCCTGACGAGGCTCGTGATCCGATTGTGTAGACTCTTCGTTATTTTCTTCGCCTTTTTTTTACGATTCTTTCCATTTTTCTTATACTCGCAGTTTTTTTTTTTCTTTTTTTTTTTTACTTGCTATGTGTGTGGTAGATTTTTGTCGAGAGAGTATGTAAGAGCGAGAGAAGTAGAGTGAAAAAATGAAACGAATGTTGTGGGCACGTTTGTACACCGAGAAAATTTCGGTGATTTTCTTCTTTGTACAAATTAATTTGTAGGAATATTTTTTAAAACGATCGATTAACATTTTTTTATAGAACGTGCCGGCTCTTTTAATTTGACGAATGACGAGAAAAAATTAAAGATACAAACGTATTTTCCCGATTCGATAAGACTTAGCGAATGTATTTGCAAATTAAAGAAAAAAAAGAAATACAATTTCCGTGCCTTTTCGATAATATTACCGTAAAATTGTCAAGTCGATCGGGGCTAGCCGTCGTTCCAATATATTTTTTCTTTACTTTTTCTCATTCGATTCGATCGAAAAAGAAAAAATAATCGTTTTAGCTTCACCATGTCCCGATTCGTTGTTCCAATAGTGGTTGATTCTTTCGTATTCGTCTGTCGATTGAAGTTTTAGCTTTTAGAGCAAACACAGACTTTTATAAAAGTCTTAAATGTCAAAAAATCCGTGAGATTAAAAAATGAATTTTATTGTAATCGTTACGCAAGTCTTTGTTGATAGAAACTTTGGGTTTTTTTTTTTTTTTAATACAATATGAAACGAAAGTAATTTTCGACGATGATGTACCAAAAAAAGTATTAGTTTTGAAAACGATGCTCGTCGATTCGAAATTGCACTCTAAATGATATCGAACGAATGGAAATAAACAATTAAATAATAAAATGTAGGCGATAATACGAAAAAATTGTGTAAAAAAGTGCAACTAAAAAGTAAACGAGAGGAGAATTAAAGAAAAATATGGTAGTGCAATTTTTTAACTCATTGTTTATCACACGCACAAAAATACGTTAAACTTCGAGTAGCAACGCGTACGAAGGAGGAAAAAGAGACGTAAGAGAATGAAGGAAAATAGATTGAAAGAAATTAATAGTCGTCGGAAGTGGAAAAAAGCAGAAAACATTGAGAATTGAAATGAAAAACGACAGACATGATTAAAAAAAGTGTGTTCGTAGTTCAAAAGATCGTAATTTAGCACCGACGATCTAATCGCTAATAAAAAATCGAACCATTCATTTTGGTCACTAGGACTTTTTTAATTCACTTGTGCGAATAAGTATCGTTTGATCGTTAGCTGCCTTCAGGAATAATGGACGAATTAATAAATCGAGCTTATTAAAAAAAGAAGAAAAAACGAAATTTCTTACTCATATCGTTTAGAACGTGGTCGAAGGTCGTTTCTTTTTCCAACAAATAACTTTCTTCCACAAACGTGAAAAAGGCATGAACACATTTTCTGTGTAAATTTGCTCCGGACGTCAGTCGCGATATGGAAACGAGAAGAAAAATTACTTTCGAGACCGTAAATCGAAAGAAAATTCGATTCTTGACACAAAGTGATGATAATAATCATCGGCGATCCGAACGAACTTTTCGAATGAAGAAATAAATAATTCATAATTTGCCACTTTAAAACGGACTCAAAAATAAAAAAATTTCGGCGAGAGACTTCATTTTTTCGAAATTCCCCAGATAATACGAGACTCTTTGCTTCCCTCCGTCTAGTACAAAAGCGAACAAAAATTTCGACGCAAAAACTAATCACTGCCTGACTGTTGTTGTTGATGAAACCAAAAAATTACAAAAACAATTGAAAAAAAGCGAGTAAAGATCGAAAGATTTTTTCGTTGTTGTTACTTCACAATATCTGTATTTCGTGCTTGTGTAAAATATCGATAAAAATATAATATGACAATGTAATAGACGTATCCGTGGGAAAAGTGCGAGAAAATGAAGTCGCGAATTAACCACTTGTTTAGCGAATCGTGTTGCATGTGAAATAGAAATCAGTTAACGAAAGGAAAAACAAGGAAAAAACGAAACCTGTAGAATTGCAGTTACTCACTAAAATACTATAATCGATTAGTAGAATACGCAATTATAATTGTACGAGGTGAATGTAGGGAGCTGGAGAAAAGAAAAAAAAATGTGCATAATCACGAGGCCAAAAATGTTCTTGGGCAATCATAGACCGATTATTTGATCACGATTTTTCGTTAGCAATAATGAATCGATAGTGGACATTTTTATCAACTGACAAAAACAATTTTCGCGAGGTTTGCGATTTTTTATTCGAGAATCAAATTGATCCTTGTATGCAATGATCTAATGTTTTTTAATTAATCAGGTTACAATCGATAGAAAATTCATTTGATCGTAACGAATGAAAAAAAATATATATTCGAATAGTCTTCGAATCACAATGTTCGATTATTATCTTTGGAATAAAATTCCACTTAGATTTTTCACGTGAATTATTCAAATGAATCATTTGAATAGGTTACATTTTCAAAAAGTCATTATCTAATGATTCGGAATGTCTGATCAGTGCCCCAATTTTTGATAAAATTGCTTCCTTTATCATTATTATTATTTGTATGAATGAACTCCTCTCCTGCCTTTCCAAAACACTGTCATCTTTTTTCCCTTTCATTTATCAAAATTGCATGCTAATATTAACGCTTCGTCAGCAACGCAGTTTTTCCTCAATATATTTGTGAATATATTTCTGTCAAAGTTCAATCACATGGAAAAAAATTTTTTATCGAGATCCACGGCGTAGAAGTATATAATATTTTCCACAATCTAAAATAATTATTTCTCCAAAAAAGTAACGAGAAATTGACCAATATGTAAATTGGAAAAAAAATTCATTTTAATTTCAATGTAAATAAATATGATTGACACTCAATCTTGAATCGTGTGGTGCTTGCAAAGATTGATCCATTTGTTGTTATAACTCATCATTGCAATTTGAAAATCATTTGGCTGCGTTGCAAGAAAAAAAAAATTCCAATCTCATTTCAATGTCTCATTGAAAATTCCGTGCTTTGGGAAAGCGGTCTTCCCATGGCACGCAATTTTGAACGGATTCCTTTATCACTATTCCAATAAAAAATAAATTAAAACCATTAAAAAATCTGTCAGTATTAATTCGACCGAGACAACGTTTAAAAATTCTGTATTTGAAGAAAAGTGAAAAAAAAGAGAAATTATTTCCGAAGCATCTCTTGGCCATACCAATTTCCATTGTTTTGTCTCCATTTTCATGTTTTTCACGGATTCGAACAATTTCCATACGAGTCACGAGAAAATCGATGAAATAAATGTATCTAAAGAACAAGAAAAAGTACGTCCTTTTAGCTTGAAGAATTGCAAAAAGGTCCTAAACACGCGATTTGTGAATACGCCTCAGTCCAACAACCATAAATAAAATAGTTGTAAGTTCAAGTTTTACATTAAAATATCCTTCGCGTCCTTCTTCGTCTCAATCGTTGGACTCTTAACGTTTTTTTGAATTTTATTTACTTTATACATGGAATATAAATATAAATATATTTTATAAAACAAATAATAATTGTGAAAACTCGAGCCATTGGCACGATTTTTTTGTCATAGATTCGCAATTATTGTTATTATAAAAATTTAACCAATTTACGATGATTTAGTAAACTGTGATATTTGCGCGAGTGCTTACGTATTTTGTATGTGTGTATGCGCATGTACATAATGTATCCCATCATATTTTCTCTTCACCCTACTTATCCTGTTTTTTTTTCTACATTTTTTTGTCTCCCCAAAACATTTTATTTCTCACACTCGTTCACCAATTGTTTTTCCCTGTTCCTTGTCCAATTCGTCTTAAGTCCTCGTTATTTTATAACGCAGTAAGAAACGAAATGAAAAACAAATCAACCGCAGTTAAACGAAATAGGTAGAAATTTCGATGTCGAAGCCACGATAATTTAGTGACCCCAAAAAAAATCGCAGTTTTTCCCACGAAATCATGTTTTTTCTATCATTTTATTTTCATTCATAACTTAATCGCACAGTCACCCAGGAACGAAAAAAAAAAAATAAAAAAAAAAACAAAAACAAGTTTTCCTTTGGCCTAAACCGAAGTTTTCCCTTTTGCCTCTTCGTGGGAAATAATCTCCGATTTTTTTCGCAGTAGTTTGCACAACGAGTGTAATGGGTTTTTGTACACACATCACGCAACACAGACACACACACTTAGTTTTCGTAAAACGAAAATCGTTTGAACGTTCATATACATTGTAGTGACAAAATCTCTCTCTCTATATATATATATATACATATATATATGTAGGTAGGAAATATAAGATATATATGTATAAATATGTATCTTATATTTCGTAAATAGGAAATATGAGATATATATATATAGATATATATATATATATAATTTTGTATAATTTATAATTACCATTTGACGATAAAATAAAATGTTAACATTGTATGGCCTAATTGTCGATTTTATTTTTATCTGCAAAAGTTATTCATATTTTCTTAACCGTTTATTATTTTCGCTGTTTATTTATTTAAAATGACGACAACTTTTGTATTAAAAAGTGCATGAATTATGAAGAAAATGGAAAAAAATGAAGAACTCGACGGATCTGCTTACTGTACAAAATTTATTCATCTCGTGTACACACCAGCCGTTCAATTACAGTCACAGTATTTATTTATCGTAATCCCCCGTCTCACAGATAATAAGACTCTATAACGCGACTATGCGCGTTATATTTGTTTTCAATTTATTTTCCAATAGAATTGGAATCCGCGAAAAATCGAATTTTCTGAGGTTCGGTCGATCGTTCACTCGACCGAGAATCATAAATTTCTTAACTTTATTATTTCTGCTTTTCTCAATTATTTCACGCTGTTAATGTTATTTGTAATTTTTTATCACCGCGTCGACTGAATAATGACTATTCGACGATCGTAGTTTCGGAAAAACGAAGAATAAAGAGTACGGCCGAGAGTTCTCTAAGTTCGTCGGCTCGATTCTTTACGTTTTTTTTTTCACCTTTTAATTTCTACAGTTTTGAACTTTGCGAGAAAAAAAAAGACGCGAAACCTGTCGAATTTTCGTTTCTTTAGTTAATAAGGGAGGAGAAAAATGGTGAAAATTGCGTTATATTTACAAGACGTTCGTGGGAACTTCGATAATCGGTGTTCTAGTCTCGTTCAACAATTCCGCTTGTGATTTTTTGCCATTCACTATCGCATGCACGTCCTCGATGTCCAGAGTCTCGTATTTCAAAAGTGCATCAGCCAAAAGCTTGTGCTCCTTGGCGTGTATCTTCAGAATATTTTTCGCTCTTTCGTAAGATTCCTACCGACAAGAATTTCGATGTTTTTTTTAATCAGAACTTTTTATTTTGACCTCGTACGAATAATAACGAAGGATAATTACCTGCAAAAGCCTCTTGACTTCGCCGTCGATGAGTTCGTTCGTGCTTGGACTGTATTCCGGAGAATTACTTCTGTATGACTGATTTGAATCGATGTGAAATCTGAAACCAACTTTGTCCGACATTCCAAATTGCTTGACCATACCCTCGGCTATCCGGGTGGCGTCCTGAAATTCATCATTATATTTTTGAAACATTCCATCGAATTAGAATTTTATTTGACAAGGAAATTCAGTCTTTTTTCATTGAGACATTTTGAATTCTTAATAAATTCGAAAATGAATCTTTTAATAATGTACCTCGAGATCTTTCGACGCCCCGGTGGTAACTCGATCGGGTCCAAATATCAGTTCTTCAGCGGCTCTTCCGCCCATCATCGTATCCATTTTTGCCATGAGCTGTGCTTTTGTCACGTGATAAACATCCTTAGTCGGTAAGAAAGACGTCTAAAATCATGGAATAGAAGAAACAAGATAAAATACAGTATTTCGAAATCTCATAAATCGTGAAACGAAAACCGCAACCAGGATGAAATTCACGAAAAAGCCTTTTTCGTGAGAAATTATTCTCAAATTAATGTTTTTTTCGAACTAACGTGTCCAAGAGAAGGTCCACGAGGTATAATGGTAACTTTGTGCAAAGGAGTTGCTTCTTTGGTGTAGAAAGCAACGAGAGCGTGTCCACCCTCGTGATAGGCCGTAATGCGGTTGACCTCGTCATCAGGCATTCGTCCTTTTCCCTCAGGACCAAGAATCACTTTGTCACGTGCTCGTTCGAGGTGTTGCATCGTTACATGTTCGGCTCCTTCGATAGCGGCTTTCAAAGCTGCTTGATTAACCTTTTTGAAGAAGATTTAAAAAAAAAACGAATTAAAAAAAAGCCTCAAAAGCCTTTTGGTCTCAACTTCCTTGATTATCAAATGAAAAAATACGAAAAAAATGGAAAAAATAAAAGTGTTAAATGATTTACCATATTTTCTATATCAGCACCCGTAAAACCAGTCGTACATCTCGCCAAATAATCGACGTCCACGTGCTTGGTGAGTATTTTCTTCATGTACAAACTAATTATTTCCTTTCTACCGATGAAATCAGGCGTACTGACAAAAATTTCAACGTCGAAACGTCCTGGACGCATGAGGGCTTTGTCAAGATCGTCGCGTCTGTTCGTTGCCCCGAGAACAATGACTCCCTCGTTTTGATGAAAACCATCCATTTCGGAGAGAAGCTGATTTATCGTCTGATTCGCGTAGGGATGAAGTACTGAATTTGTGCGTTTTCCACCCACAGAATCGATCTCGTCGATGAATATTACGCAAGGAGCACGTTCCTTTGCAGCCTCTGTAACCACGAATAACAATTATAGACCGAAATTTGATGGGAAAATTGACATTAAAAATGATCGTGAAAGCTTATATTTCATAAGAACTTACTAAACAAATCACGAACTCTTCGTGCTCCCTGGCCGACGAGAATCTCGTCAAATTCCGGTCCAGCAGCATGAAAAAAAGGTACACCAGCCTCACCGGCAACCGCGCGTGCCAAAAGCGTTTTTCCTGTTCCCGGTGGCCCGACAAGAAGAACTCCTTTGGGTAATTTGCCACCAAGAACCGAAAACTTGTCAGGATTCTTAAGAAATTCGACGACGTCCTTGAGCTCACGTTTTGCTTCGTCAACCTTTGATAAAAATAACATATAACGTCAGAAAAATGTAACATGAGTACTCTCCGTCTTTTTATTCTCATTGGGAAGGAAGCAGATTTTTTATTTGTTGTTGAAACTTACCCCTTTGACGTCATCGAAAGTCACATTTATTTCTTCTGGATTGACCATACCTTGTTTGCCGAGCTGAATTCTAAACATACTTCCGTTCGTACTCGCTGATCGAAAATAAAAATCAATTAACCCATTGTAATGGAAAAACCAAACCCCGAGAAGAAAAATGGAGGAAACGAATTTTTTGAAACCCTGGAGACTCGAAGGCAGTTTTCTTTAGGACTGATATTATTTTTCGCTCATATTTTTGTGCAGCAAGCTTTTAACCGTTAATTCGAGTCCCCAGGAATAAACCGGAGGTGCCAGCAATTTTTGAAGCCAATCTAAGCATTTTTTTATAACTTTTTGTGCATCTTTTTCGTTGTTTTTTGTCACAATTACTAGCTTTTATACACACCCATGATAGATATGAGAACGACGAAGGTGATGCCGATCAGCACCACCTGCTGGAGGACTTTAAGCCAGCGGAAGGTTCGACCGGGCGCCTTACGACCATTCCCAGCTAGATAACCCTCGGCGAATGCTACTTTCATCCTTTGCTTCTCGTCTTTCGTCATTTCACGATCGTTCAGTAGCGTCTTAAGATTCTCGAGATTTGTCTGATCAATCGTCATACCAGATTTCTCGTCCTGAACGATTTTAATTACCAAACGAAATTGTCCGAATTTATTAAGTTTTCTTTGGTCAACCGTGTTTTAAGCATATCAGTAATTATCTATCTCATACAATGAAAAATGCTTCCTATTTGCGTAATTATTGAAGCAGGAAGTGTCTATTTCTCTCTTTTAAAAACTTTTCTCATTCATACGTTCCCGTTTTATCATCCCACCCCGAATATTGATGTACATACAAGATTGTTCAAGTAGGTACAACAACATAGATTAGTATCAAAATTAATTATGAAACTTAAAAAATGAAGATTACGAAAAAATAATCTTAATAAAACAGAAAAACGACGCACTCCTATCTTTTTCCTCTCGAAATTTTGTACCTCGTATGCGGTCTTTGATAAACCCATCCATTTCCTAAGTCGGCCGGCGATGGTAGGATTTCTCTCAATTTCTGCATTGATGTTTCTGTTAGTTTTGAAGCTACGTATCGAAATATCTCGATGCGAATGTGGTCCGATATAAAAACTCTTGTTCCCCCTTGTCGTTCGCGCTTGCTCGAGGGAACATCTTATAACCGGAAGTAGAATAGACTCGGAAAGCGGCGAACAAGGTAAATCTCTCTTGTTGTCGGCGAAACATTTTCCTGATACGTACGAAACGTTCCATATGCTACATTTTTTCAGGGGCCTTGTAACTCTCCCCACCGAAATCTCGTCGAGAAGTCGACGAAATTTCGGCGGATTTCCTATCGATTCAATCACAAGGTCATCCAATTCCAGTTCTGTACAATTTTTCGCTGCCTGCAATAAAATGTTTTTCTTTATTTACTATACTAATCTTATGTGATTATTCGTCGAATTTCAAAAAGACTCACGTCTTAGACTTGAGGTATTGGGAATTTGATATTTTTTGGAAATAATTTGATTTTTTGCGTTGAGTCAAAAAATTCTGTTGGGAAAAGTCTGTTGGACTGATATCGGTTGGTTGAATTAATCAGATTTTTTGGAGTATTTATTTATTTTTTCCATTTACTTACCTCACTGAGACTCTCGGGACAAAGGTCGTCGGGCGATGTGCGAACATTGACATTTTCACGTCTCTTTATTCTGGTTGTAATTGTGGATGTTATTGGGGTGAATGCTGAAGTTAATTGCGTCAGGTGGTACAAGACCTAGAGAGAGTGGCAATTATGGAATTATGAATTATTCGATTATTTTTCGTTAAAATCACGGAAAAATGCAGTTTTCAACAATTCATACATCATCTTAAACTGGGTCTAAATACTTCGGATTGTGGAAAATTGTGGCGTAAGAATCCATACAAATTAGTAAATAATGTTCGAGGAAATGTGAAATATAAATATTGAAAGGTGCTAAAAAAGTAGTTGCGCGCATAACCCTCAAAATTGATATGACGTTTGGCTAAATAGTCATACCGAAATGTTATATTCGTAGCTGACAGTCTGACGAAAGAGTTCTTAAAAATAAAACTTAAAAGACATTGCTACGTGTATAGAAATAACGAATTGGGCTTGCATCACTTACCTGATTATGAGACTGAAGCGAAATCATCGGGATAGTATATTTTTGAGAAGTATTCCGTCCGTCAGCTGATGCGTACAACGGGAATATAACACGTTTATTAACGCGAAGTCCTCAGGACTTTTGGCGCTCCACTTTTTACTCTGTAACTTTTACGATTTTTTTTCTTTTTTTAGGTTTGTATGTTATGATATTATTTTATTCTTCTTTTTTTCAAAGCGCGATCGACCGAACGAAACGAGAGACGGCAGCCCTGCGAGCGGGGTATCTTTTATTGCTCGCTTTATTTTTTTTCTTGTCTTCTTTTCTAACGTTACACGATCGCGTTTTCTTCCCTCCCGACGACCACTGAATTTACGATCGGAAGATACACTGTCCGCGGTCGCGGTGTCATCCGTAACGAGAGGTTAGAAATATCATAGAATTTCGTTACCCGGAAATGGCAGTCAGACTCCTGGTACTCCGAATTTTGAATAACAACTTTTTATAGCTCGTTTTCAATCAAAAAGACTGACACGTATAAAAAATCTTCGAAGACGAGATTGAATTTCTTTTCTATTTCATGTCGGTAATTGTTTTTCATACTTGCAGCGGCCTCTACCCAAAAAAATGGCGCGAAATCTAAAACTCATGGGGAATTTGTTTATTTTTCAATTAATTAATTTTTCGAAGATATTGCTATTTATTTGGTCAACTCTTTTGCTTTCTTTGTTATGGTATATTTCCCAAAGCAATCTACAAAAATCGTTTGTAAATTTCGAAACATTAAATGTCATTGATGGAATATTTTTGTGTCGCCATCTTTCCTCCTAACCAAAAGCAAAACGATAGGAACAAAAGATTATTAACTCATTCCGATCTCCTCTCGAATTAGTTGTTTTCAATGCTGTAACGAACTTGACATCTACAAAAATTTGTGGTGCTAGGTGGCACCACCATCCACTTGCGGTTCGGTTCGATGGGTGGTGACGCAGTAATGGAGAGAGAAACCTTTTTTTTTTTTACCAACAAATGAAACCAACGAAATGTCGTTTCGAATAGATCGAGTGAGAAACGAACTTCGTAATAATGGTGAATAAATTATTTGATGATAAAAAAATCAAAGCCGATGAGTATATCCTAGAAGATCGATATAGTGAACTGTCAAAATAAAAATCGCGCGCCATTTCTTGATGACGACATTTCGTCTCGTCGTGGAGAGTGCGTTTTTCGAGGTGTCTGAAGATTGCCGCGTAAAAAGGCGTCAAAGTATAAAAGTGTGTGAGTCGTGTGCAAGTCACATCGGTAAAGGGACGATCCCGAGGAGAATTATTATACTGTCTCTATGTACATGGGAAAAACGACGTCATGTCAGTTGACTCTGGCTCGGTTTTGAGCGAGCGTGTGCACACGGGACAATGTTGCCGGCTGTGATTTATTTTCTCTTTTTTTCTCGTTTTGACACGTAGCTCCCTATCGTGATTGCGAAAGTTTTTTTTTTGTTTTTTTGGTAATTCGTATATCTTCGAGATCAAGAAGAAGAAAAAAAAATCGGACAAAAACCGCAAGAGTGCGTAGCGCTGTATTTATGAGACAGAGAGCGAGAGAGAGGGCAAATGTTTGTCGATAAAAATAGATTGACTTATCGTTGAATTCTCCCGATGTGAGATTGTGGTGGTTAGTCAATGTAAATCCATCTCTCTCTCTCTCTCTCCCTCTCATTCTCTCTTCCAAGTATGAGATCACGGCGCAAGAATTATGATGGATTTTTCATTTTCTCTTCGATTCTTTTCACAAACATACATTTTATGATTTGTTCATTAGTTCTGTAGGAATTTTGCGAAACTTAGCGAAGTGCCAAGTGTATCCGACGAAGTGCGAGCGCGACAGAGAGAATGATTGTCTCGATTAGACAAGTTTACGCGATCACAGTGGACGATTGAGTGAACACAGTGTTTCTTTATGATTCTTTTTTTTTATTATCTCTTTTGTTTTTGTTACTACAATATCGAATTCCATTGAGAAGACTCGGCGGTCATTGTGACCGTGTAAAAGAGATAAAACAGCTCAGCCATGAAGAAGGGCTTTTTCAGGGTGAAACAGCTCGCCGATCAAACTTTCTCCAGGTACACAATCGTCATTATTATCTACACGAATCATCCATACGAGTTACGATCTCTAGTTGATAACGGAATGTGTCAATCACGAAATTTAACGACTGAAACAAAGTACATCGAGCCTTTCGAATTCTTGTAACGAAATTAATGATTTTCAAAATTATGGGTTATCAAATAATTCGTCGCTAGTTCCGATTCGTTGGTTCTAAAAACTATTCGTCATTCCGTGGCACAGAATAATGTCTTGTAATCACTTTTTTAAATCTAAAATCCTACAGTATCTGTTTTTGACAATTTTTTGGTATATAAAAAAAAAAAGTATTCTCGACCCGGTCTATTCTCGTAGCTCCACATTACTTTTGGTCTATTTCCTGCCTGCACCCTAGGAACTTTGGTTCCTGGGCAAAATGACAAAAAATTAAACATTGAAATAATAAAAAGAATTTTTTTGTGGTAAAAATGAAATTCTTATGCTTTCCAATTTTAATCAAGCCAGGAATAACAATTGAAGAATGTGTTCTGCCATTTTAAGGAACAATTTATTTGTAAATGATCCATTCATGATAAATATTCTGCTATTTTTCCTTATCTCGAGGAGAAAAATGTTCAAAGGTCATTTGTAGCTTTTGGTAATCGTCATAGAGTCAACAATGAATCATATCAGATTAGGAGATAATTAACCGTGTCGTTAATACAGCCAGTGTCCATATATTTGTTTCGAAAGTTATTGTTGCTGCAGCGAATAAAACACAAACAATATTCCTGTAGAAAATTGTATTTTTAATACTTTGTTACTTAAAATGTTTTTTTTTTTTTAAATATTAAAAATAAAACATTCATAAACATTCCATTGTCTAGAGAATTTTGCTATCAAATCGATCATAATTTTTCATACAAATGTTCAAAACATTTCAATTATTATTTGAATATCATCTAAAAATAATTTTTCAGAGCTGGAAAGACGGAGGTTCTGACGGATGATTTGCAAGCTGCGGATAAACACGTAGAGCAGATAAAATCAGCGTTAACCGGTTTAAGCAAACGTCTTGGTACGCCTCAAACCCTCACCACAATCCAGGACCCAGCATACAAAGATAAACGATTGGTGGGCCATTTTTCTTGGATTCATTTACGTTTATAAACAGGTCCAAATAAAAATAGAGTATTAATCACAGTTCTCCTTTAATTTGTAGAAAAAATGTCCAGAATATATACTCGGGCAGACGATGCTGGAGAACGTATCGGAGGATGGTTTGTTGAGTTTTGCTTTAAACGAGTGCGGCAGAGCGCAAGTTGCTCTTGCAAACGAGACGGTAGATCATGAAGCAAAAGTTGAGCAGTATGTTACTGCGCCGTTGCACCACATCCTTGAAACGGCTGTGCCAAATATCGTTAAACACAAAAGAAATCTTGCGCGTCTTACTTTGGATATGGACAGTGCAAGGACTCGCTATCAACAGGCCAACAAACACAGCGGAGGAGGTAAAACGTCATTTTTTCTCGAACAACTTCATCAGGAACGAAAAAAATGTCTAAAAATTTATTTGTAGCTTCTCAGAGTAAATTGGTAGATTTTACGCATGAAAAATCAGTATTTTTTCACTCGAAAAATGAATCATTTTCACTGACATTACACTTTCGAATTTTTCATCCAATTTCCCAGGGGCAGGAGCTACTAAAGTCGACAGTTTGCGAGAAGAGCTTGAAGAAGCAGAAGCAAGAGTCGAACAATGTCGAGATCAACTGGCAGCAGAAATGTTTCAGTTGATGTCAAGAGAAACGGAACTGGCTCAAACAATAATACAGTACGTGAAATTGCAACGTGCGTATCACGAAAGTGCCTTACACTGTTTGGCGGATCTTATTCCAGGACTCGAGAGCTACATAAGTAAGATTTTAAATAAAATTTTAACAAACTATAAAAAATTTGAGTCCACGTACGGTTCAATTATTCCAAAAGATGCGAAACAAACTGAAAATCGTTGTTTTATCAAGTCATAAAATACCATTCGTGACTAATATGAAAACTGAACTGATTTTAGATGACAATGAGATGAAACCAGTGTACGGTTATCCTCTCGAGGAACATCTCCGAGTAACGAATCGAAAAATAGCTTTGCCGATACAATTGTGCGTCTCGGCGCTTCTTAGACTTGGAATGGAGGAAGAGGGACTTTTTAGAATAGCCGGAGGGGCTTCAAAATTGCGTCGAATTAAATTGAGTCTTGATGCTTGTTGTCTGACACTTCCTACGGCACTTGAATACAAGGATCCGCATGTAGTTGCCGGTGCTCTCAAATCGTATCTTCGAGAATTGCCGGAACCTCTGCTAACTTACAAGTGAGTAATTGAATTCTTGAGAAACCTCTTAAAACCTTTTTTCATTTGATATCTTCGGTGTTTTTCCACAACCTTTGAAATCGTGTCGATATTTTGCTTACAAATATCGTCAACAACAATTGTTTGTGGCAAATGAAAAAAAAATGGAACATGAACCCCCGCAAATATAAATAGATAAGTGGAAAGTCAAGCTACATTGCGGTCCTTACGAACAATTGCTGGGTCGAGAGTACAGGGTACTTGGAAGTACGAGTCAACGTCCGAATTGATTTGACCTCGGGTCCCTTCCACTTACTCTCGCCAACCTCCAAGCATTTATATATATAAATATATAACTGTATACGTCAAAACGTATGAATATACGAACGCACGTTTCGAGATTACTCATAGTAATACCCTTAATGTGATAATAATGCAATCTAATTGAGCGATCAAAACTCATTCGTTCGGTATAATAAAAAGATGTACGTTGAAAAGTATCGCCATTTATGGCACCTCGAATGATTTCAATGTTTGAGATGAGGATGCTTTGAAATTCGAAGAGAATAAATATTATTTTTCATTAAAATACAGAATCTGACAGAATATTTTGACATTAAAGTGACCGAAAATACTGATTAGATAAAAATATTGATGAGGATGTTTATAATTTTCATAGATTATACCCCGAGTGGATGGCAGCGTCAAAAATAACACAAATCGAGTCCAGGCTCCGTGCTTTGTGGGAGGTGCTACACAAATTGCCGCCAGCAAATTTGGAAAATTTGAGGTTCCTAATTAAATTTCTAGCTGTTCTAACGAAGAATCAAGACGTAAATAAAATGTCGCCCCAAAACATCGCGATTGTCATTGCACCGAATCTTATTTGGAGTCCTCAGGAAGACTCAAACACCATGGTGTAAGTTCAGACGTCAATTTAATTTTAGTAAAATCGAATTTCTCGTATTTTTTTTATTGAAAAATGGAGAGATTCGTGTCCTTCGAAAATCATTATCTCCAGTTAAGCGATATATTTATTTAGCATTTATTTGGACACTTCGAATCGAGACAATAAACACTTAAAAAACCAATAAACTGCGGTTTTTATAAACTATAATCATAGATTAAATATTTTGATTTATTAACAGGATGAACATGAGTACAGCGAACAACTCTAGTCTAATCGTCGATCAGCTGGTGACTTACGCAGATTGGTTTTTTCCCGGTGACATAGATTTCGACCGGGATTTGGATTATAGGTATCGTATTGGTATCCAGAATGGGAACGACGAGCAAATAGTCGTTGGTATGAGACGTTGCGTTTCTAACAGTAGTTTAAGCGATCACGGCGAGAGTCCACCACAGGGAAGTCCAAAACCAGCAACGAGAAGAAAAAATAAGCCAGCGCCGACGCCTCCGAGTGGTACGCCGGACAAAAACGAGAGAAGAAACGAGGACAAGCCACCACCGGCGCCGGACAAACCGCCGCGTCCATTGACAACGTCAACTTTAAATCGTCACACATACAAATCCCAAAAGCACGAAGTTAACGCGGAGCTGATAAACCTTCAATCGGAGTTGCGTGCAGAAAAACCGACGGAAAAATTGGATCGCGAAGTTAAAGTATCGGGAGCAGAAATTTTAACGAAAAATGATGTTCCTGTGTGCGAAGAAAATGAAACGAACTTTGAAACGCCCATTCAAGCCAGTCAAGAATCTGAGAAAGTCGATATCGAACCCGAAAAACATACTCGTGATCCCGAAACCAACTTGGCTCCCATAGGATTCGAAGCACTCGATTTACGAGACAATTGCACCAATTCACATATCAAGAACAATTCCGATTTTGAACAAAACCCTGATAATTCGACGATCAAACCTAAACCTGTTCCTGCAGAAAAACCCTCTACCTTGGAAAGGAGAAGAAAACCTGTTGCTGCACCAAGGAACTTGGCTAATTCGACCCACCAAAATTCTGGTAAGAATCTTCAATATTTGTCCACCATAATCATTTAATATTATAGCTATTTGTTTCAAAAATTCCATCAAACGTGATTCGATAACCAAGTTTTTTGATAACCAAGAGAATGTCGTATATTGAACTCTTTTATCACCACCGAGGACGGAGAAATTTATGTCCAAAATAATTGATTATGAAATTCAGTGGTTGGTTGAAATCCTCTCGACGATAATCACGCCAAATGTTTATTTCCATTAAAAAAAAAAACACAATTTTCATTTGTTCCAATATTATATTGTTGAAAATTTAATAAAAAATATCGATCCATTGATTGAATGAAATTTTCAAAATTTCCTTCGACAGAAGAAGGAGTTGAGTTGAGAAACAAAAGCGAGGGAAGCGTAAGCGTGAAACCGGCTATTCCGGAGCGACCAGCATCCTTGGTACGTCCGTCGAGTCTCGTGAGAACGCAGCAGCAGCAGCAACAACAGCAGCCATCGACGAGACACAGTAACGATGTAAACTTAGATAGCGATTCCGGGGTAAGTTGGACCCGCCCTTTGCATAAAAATATCACGCAATAAGATTTCCCAGCATGTAAATAAAGCCCCAAAAGACAAATGCGTTATAAAGTATAAAAAATAAAGAAAAAAACACTAAAAACAAAGTAAAAATGGATAAATAATAATACTGAGATGCCCGATGCAGCCCCTAACCTTGGAGAGGGCTCACGTTTATTCGGTCGACAAACAACAGGTCAGTATAATACAAGTGCGCGGAACGAAAACTGCTTTCAACCCGTCGTTTGAGAGCAATGGAAACGGCACGGCTTCTTCGAACTTGCAGAGAAGTCCGAGCGTCGGCAGTCGTCCAACCTCGATGATGTCAGTCTCGAACGAACGTCCTGGTAAACCACCGAGGCCGGATATGCCTGAACACGCGAAGGTTCACACGAGAACACGTTCGGAGGGCAACATCATCGACGTTCAAACCCAAACAGAAACGGTTATCGTTCAAAAGTCACCGCAGCATCAAACGCCAGCTTCGCCACGTGTGGTCCAAAGACCACCTCGACCACAGCCACCGCCGCCACCACCGCCGACCGGAGGACGTACGAAGAGCGAGCACGAAAGCACTAATCTTTGAATATTGTTTAAATTACTCGAATTTTACGTCTTTTTTTTCGATTTAAAAACGAACGAAACCAGATTAACGAACAAACTCTGTCTTTGTGCAAGTTAAAGAAGTAGAAAAACAAAGTTACTCGTAGAGTAACGTGATTATTGAACAACTCGATTTTCCAATCCTGCCAATTTATATTCAGGATGCCTTGGAATTAAGCGGCACTTTGAATTTTTTGTTTTAATCTGTTATCTCTTTTAATTTTAATTTTACCTCATTTTGGTAATCAATTTTAATTGATTTTCTGGAATCTTCGTATAACGTCAGGAACGAGAGAGAAGATATTGTTCGCTCTTTCTCCTCTCTTCCCTTCGGCCTTGGCATTTTTTCGTTTTTTTTTTAATTTTTTTTTTTACATACAGCGCAGCTATTTTCTTACATACAATTATGCGGATGTAAACGTACGAAAGTTCATGAAGAGTTTTCTTGTAAAAACTAAGAAAATAAAAGATTGCCCTACGATCTCCGTTTTAATGATGAACAAAAATGCAACTCGGTTTAGCGCACAATTTAAATAGGATTATCATTGCATTTTCCGAAGTTACGAAATTGTGCTGCCTCTTAATTTTTAGCCAGTCACCATTATAATTATTTTTCTTTTCAATTTTTTTATTCCTACGTTATGTAATTCGGAGATTACGAAATGGCAAATGTGATATTCAGCGAGAGAATCGTTGCAGGGTTAAATTTTTTTTTTTTTTTTTTTTATAACAAAAAGAAAAAGGAATTACGGCGTTTGAGTAACGCGAGACTGGAGCTCGTTATTGACACGTTTACAAATGCCTGATAATTTACATGACGAAGATTGAGAGGAGGAAAAAAACAAATTAATGGACAAATTAATTGATATCGTTTTTTTTTATAGCATCGTGAGAATCGAAATATTCGAAAATTTGCATAACTGGCAATTTTAGAGCTGATAGTGAATTCCGAAAACAGAAAACCGAAAGAAACAAAAAAATTCAATCACTTTTACGAGGGCTATGAGCATTCACCACGTGTATTCGTGAGACATTTTTTTCCAAGCAAAATTGCACATTTATAAAAACGCATTTTTATAAGCGTATTATTACGACAAAGTTTTTTTTTTTTTTATAATGAAAAATAACGTCCTGCTAAATGCTAAATTTAAAAAACGCATATACAGAGAGATTATTCCGAATTTTTATTTTGCATTTAAAATGCTACGTCTTTTGAATTGTGCACTGGAATTTATCGATGAACGATTTGTTAACGTCTGACTGTGTGTGTATATGCATGCGTGAAACAAACGATGGAAACAAAAATTTGATAAACAAGAACAAATGTACGCCTACGTTTAGAGCATTTACCTAAGGAAAGACTTAGGGCTGTGAGTACATTGGAGTATTAGAGGATTTATTTGTACATAAATAAAATGTTTCTTTACTGAATTAAAGAGATAATTTGTCAAATTATATTTGTTTTCAGTAATTTTCTTTTATTTTTTCACTAATAATTCAACCGCTTCAATGAGAGGTAAATGGCACGTTTATTAATCAACAATTTTATTGCATTAGAAGTCCAAAACTTGGCTAATGAACAAAAAGTTGAAAAACTTTCACTATAATCGAAATTTTGAAAGAACTGAATTTTTTCAGGTTTTTATGCACACAGATTTAATAATTGGATTAAGAATTTGTAGTTCAACGTGATTTATTGACAGTATAAGATACAAGTATGACAAATACAAAGTATTTATTTACTTCTATGTTTTTCGTTTCTTTTTTCAATGTTTTTTTTTTAATCATAGGATACAGAAATGCAGGAAGTTGTAGTCTCAAAACATCTCTACGATAAGTTGCAACGCTTTACCTTCGGAAGCAACGTCCTTTGGTGTCAAACCATCATTGTCCTGAAGTGATTTAGCTCCGAGTGATAGTAAATATTGAACGACTTCGATGTGGGCGCAAGAAGCTGCGTAATGTAGAGCGGTTTGTCCATTAAGATCTTGAGCGTTTAAGTCAGCGCCGGCTTCGATGAGACATTTCAAAGTTCCAACTTGGCCTCGATCAGCAGCCCAATGGATCGGCATCATTCCATTTTCATCGGAATCGTTCAAAGCGGAACTGTCGATTGAAAGTGCTTCTAAAACTTTATCCTCGTTGCCGTCCTTGACCCAGTCAAGAAGAGTTTTATCAGAATCTCTTAGTTCTTCGTCCATATTTGGCATCGTACTAACCGCGACCCAGGATCTCGTTCCAGCCCTAGAATTTTGTTCCCAGGTAGGATCGAGTTTGCCAACAGCTCGAACATAATTTTCCATCGCTGTTTCTTTGCTCATTTCACCCAAATTCTTCCAAGCTTCCCATTTGTGTTTGGCTTGAGTCTGATACCAATTTGGACGGGGTGTGTCGCATTTTCCGACGGTCGCTTGTTTGTACAAACCATAAAAGCCCAATAATTGACCGGTGTCTAGTTCGGCAACGAGACTTTGAAGATGATTCGCCGCTCTAGAAAATGTTTCCTCCAGTTCGCTCGACTCGTTTATTTCCGAATTGTCCATTGCTTTTCGTTCTGTATGTTTCTTTTGCTTATTTCTTTCAATAAAATACTACTCGTAAATCGCTGGTTCGATTATATTGACACGATAACGAAATTCCCGTGGTGGATATTTTTATTCAAAACTGTGTTTAACGGTGACTACTCTACCGTCGAGTTTATGCTGCTGTTGATTAAGAATTGACTCGTATGTATTTTTGTCAGATATCTCGAGGAAAGCGTACTGCTTGCTCATACCAGTCTCACGATTGAATATGACTTTGGCACTCGCAATGTGTCCGAACCGGGAGAAATATTGTTTAAGCTCCGTGGTGCCAACAGTCCATGGCAAATTGCCGACAAAAAGTTTATGGAAGTTCCTCGTCGCTGAAGCCATGACAATAACTAGATTTTTTAGAAGAAATTAACTTCTTTTCCGTATTTCCAACAAATGGATCGTGTGATCTTGCATCAAATCGTGAATATTTATGCCCGAATCTTCTCCCAGACCGCTCAGCGAAATATGATTACAGGCCAAACCCCACTTGTTCAACAAATGCTCGATCGACCAATCCGCGCTGCGCTCTTGATAAGTGCACAAAAATTTGGCACTGGGATTCCTCTCCAATAAAAAGGCAACCGTTACTATTATTTCTTCGAATACCGCTGGCTCGTAAAAACAGTCCGAGCCCAGAATCAAATCGAGCGGCCCAACGGCAAATAAACCGGACAAGAATATTCCCCAAGTTATTCCAACGATCTTCACCTGAGACAACACCCCGTTCAACTCACAACTTCGTCTTATGTGCTGCAAACTTCTGGGCAAACTCGCAGAATCGCTTAACGTCACATGCGCTCCGCACTTGCTCGCTAATATTCCTGGTAAAGCTGTTCCCGAACCTAGTTCCAAAACTCTCTTTCCTATCAAATCTTCTCGGTGCTCCCACAAAAACCAAGCCAAGACCGGAGCCGAGGGCCACGTGTAAAAGCTGTAACTTGCTTGTAATAGCTGGAACGTGAAAAATACGAAGTTCGTTAAATTGTGAGATTTTTTGCCGGGTTTCTTCTTTCTCAAATGCTTCAAAACTTTTTTGGCTTATTCAAAATGACAAACGTGGTTAGTTTTAGTTTTGAAAATGCATACAATTGTTTTTTATGCCATGGCATTTCTCTGTGGCACTAAATTCGTAGGATTTTGTCAGTTTCCATTTTTTTTACGATTTAGTGCTCGAAACTTTTACGTGTACGAATTGCTAATTGAAGGTTGGGGTGTTAATTTATTTGGCACTGATTTCAAATTTTTTTCATGACAATGGTTCCTGAGCAACAATTTTGATATTCTGATAATCTTGCTCCGAAATTTTTGAGAAATTCGACTATTACGTTCGATAGTGACTTCGTGTTAGAAATCATACGGTTAAATAATAACAATGATAACGATAATATCGACGGAATTGATTACTCATCAAAAATCGATTTGCGGTTGTCATGCAAATATAAATAATTCATTAACTTTTGAGAAATTGGTAGTACGTGGAAGATAGTCAGATTTTTATTTTACGGTTCATAAATGGTAATAGAAAGGGCGATAAAAAATGTATGTCGACATAACCAACAATTTTGCGTAACACCAGTAGGATCGAAATTTTTCGTAAATAAAAGAATTTGTAGAGTGAATTTATTGTTAAAACGATAGTAGATGATAAAACTGACCTCAGGAATATAAATTTCCAAAGAATCCTCGTCTTCTTCGTCACGTGAACGTCGAGATGTGAAAAAGAATTTTTTCACTTGCTCGGAGGTGACTCCATCGGACATTAGGCCGTGCGCGGATGGACTCGTGTCGTACCAAATTCTTCCTTCTAAACCAGGCATCACTGAGCCTCCAATTTTTCATGTTAATTACTCGCGGACTTAATCATAATTACTGATGGCTTTTCCGGCGCATTTTATATTGTATTATAGGGTTTTTTATTTATCTATTTTCGAAAAAATTAAACTTTGTATTGTTGTGAGTTGTCCGCCATGCGCGAGCAGCATTCCTCTTCCTCCCCCCTTGCAGCAGCTGTTTTTTTTTGTTTAGGTTGGCTCCGGTTGCCTCGGTGTTGTCGGAATAATGAAGTATTAAATTCGTTTAGACTTCGTTAATCTGGAGTGCGAGATATAAGAGTCGTATCTTCGCAGTCCATTTTAGATAATGAAATTGGAGTAATTGAGTGGGATTAGATCTATAAATTCGCATATTTCAGGAATTTCTGGCGCCACAAACTGGCGCTTAGCGCCATCTTACAGATTTTTTTGCGTCGTGTCTTCACTTTTAGTGCTTAAAATTTTCAACAGATGGCATTGTAATCGGTACGTAGCTCCAGCTTCTAAATGCATAATGTCTTTACAACCAATCAATTCATAAAATTGAAATGAACAGCTTTTTTGAAGATTTTTCGTAAAATTGAAACGTCCAGGAGGCTTGAAATATAGGTGAGAACAAAAACATGTTCTTTGACGTTTTCTTTACCGAAATTTGAGGTTTGCAAAAAGTAGTAATGTGTTTTTGAATTACTTCTGTAAGTGTAATTACAGAAAACAAAAAATTCCTCATTTATACATTACGTAGAATGACTGGTAGGTGATCAAACTGCCACGTGCGAGCAAAAAAAAGCTCAGTCATTGGGGTTCGTGACCAATAATTATATGATGATAATTTCTGAAGTAATTTCAATGAAAAGGTCCATTTTTCACCCGTTTTTTTAACACAGTGTAATGAAACGAAAACAAAAAATTTCTCCAATCGACGTGATTGATAAATGCATAATTATATACGTTTCAATATATCGCATGTCTAATTTTTTGTTTTTTTTTTAAGTTATAAATGTGCTCCCATCAGTCCAAGAGTGTTAAAAAATCAACTCTCAAAATTCTCTATGCAACATCATTGATTTATTCCTTCTTTGATGACACACTGGGGTCATATTGACCCGCACCTTTTGTCAGTGTTATTTATCTCGACCCCAAAATATTTAGACGGACTGTGAGGAATGTTTTACCAGAATTTTTCACCGTAAGGTTTGTTTTTTTTTTTTCCTGGAAAAATAGTACATCCCTGGTCACGAATCTCAATATTATTAAAAAATGGTAAAATTCAGCTTTTTTTTAGTTAAACGCTCATTCATCCAAAAAATCTCTTTTTAATCGTTTTTTTTAAATAACTCAACTCGCAATCTTTCGAATATTTATAATTGAGAAAAATATCGAAAATTTTGTGTTTTTATGAATTACAACAACATGCTAGGCAAAGTTTGGAAATGGATCAGAAAAATGCAGTTTCCACACGTTTCTGTAAAGAGTTCCAACATCATATTATGTACGAAATTTCTGAGACATTAAACCTACAGTCTCTTCAAAACGATTTCTAGAAAAAGTCCTGGAGAAGATTTGAAAAAAAAAAAAAAAAAATAGAAATATGCAAAAGTATTCTGGAGAATAAACGAATGTAATTAATTAGACAAAAAAATGGATATTTTCCACAACAAGTTTTTTCACAACTCGTTTATAATTAATTTTTGACAGTTGTTTGATCGCTTGTCAACATCCACGTCGTCTTGAAAATTTTTTTGCATTCAGCTAAAAACTAAGACTTTTATGGAATTATTGGCACGTGTAATCCACTTTTAATGACACCACGTAATTCCATCGGCATTTTTTCTGCATTTACAACTGGCTATAATTGTCTCTTTGGAGGTAAAAAAAACTGGTGAAAATCCAGCACTATTTTTCGCATTGTCATTGGGGAAAATCTATTTAAAGGCAAAATACGTTGGGATTTCTTAACTAATGTTTCGCGGCTTCTGTCCGATGGACAAATGCGTCAGACGCGAAGAATCCTCGAAATATTATCAGTTTTGAGTGAACTGTGATTTTTTATTTATTTCGTCGTCAATAAAATGGCCCTGATTTCTGGTTTATTGGTGACGAAAATTCTTGGCATCGCGTTCGTCATATTAGCTGGTGTTCATCTTTATTTCAAATATTTTTTGTACAGTTATTGGAGAAAGAAGGGCGTTGTTTATGCAGATGCAACGGCTCCTGCCGGAATTCTTGGGGTTGTCATTGCGGGTAAAACTTCTATAGGTAAAAAAAAAAATGATTTCTATGATTGTTTTTAACCGAATAAATTAATTTTAAATTAAAATTAATTTAAAAAAAATTAATTTTAGATAATTAATTAAGTTTTATTTATTATAACGATTCGTTACTTGTGGCAACGATAAGAAACACTTTTTTAAATGATTTTATAGGAGAATTGTACGCCGGATTATACACCAAACTAAAAAGTAGTCGTTATTTCGGCACATACGCCTTTTACAAACCGAGTCTGGTGATTGCCGAACCTGATTTAATCAGGCACGTACTAACTCGAGAATTCAATCATTTTCACGATCGTGGTTTGTACTGTAACGAAAAAGTTGATCCACTTTCCGGCCATTTGTTCTTTTTGGGTGGGTCTAAATGGCGCAATTTACGTGCCAAACTTACGCCGACCTTCACTTCTGGAAAAATGAAACAAATGTTCAATACGGTTGTTGAAGCTGGTGAAAAATTGGCGGACTACCTTAAACCTATCGCTGAGAAACGACAGGTCGTTGAGGTCAAAGATCTCTTTGCAAGGTGCGATATTGAACTTTTTTTTTCGTTTCAGCCTTTGGTTGCACTCTGGTGGAAATTTGCATCGGCATTTTAGCTATTTTATGAATTTTGTGTAGAAACAAATGTTAGATTCGGTCTTAAATAATAAAATTAGTTTTTAAAGATTCTCAAATCATCGGTGATTGCGATTCGAGCAGAAAAACGCGTTCGAAAAACGATGGTGAAAGAAAGAGTGACCAAAGGCTCGAACGTAAACAAAAAACGTGATTTTCAATGTTTGCATTGATTTATTGAATTTAATTGACGTTTCCAAAGATATGGCACAGACGTCATAATGTCAACAGCGTTCGGAGTAGACTCGAACAGCTTGGAAAATCCAAATAGTGAAATTCGCTTTTGGGGCCAAAAGATCTTTGAGCCCCGTCCACTTTGGAACACGGTGAGCGTTTTCGCGCCAAAAATCATGGATTTTTTTTCGCTTCCTTTTACCGATCGAGGTGTCATCAAATTCTTCGTCAAGACTTTCACAGAAACAATTGAATACAGAGAAGCCAATAATGTTGTTAGACGTGATTTTATGAGTTTAATCATGCAATTGATGAAAAGAGGATACGTCGATGCTGACGTTGGTGATGATACTCCGAGTATTGCTGGTAGGAAATTTTTATTTTATTCGACATTCTATTCGTAGTTATTTAATTTAAGGCGCTTCGTTAGTCTTTCACTCGATAAAAATGCAGCTGCCCAATTGTCTCCGGAACTTAAATTATTTCGAGTGCACTGAATTTGAAAAAAAAACTGCCGCTGTTCACAATAATAGTAATAAATTAAATTAAATCTAATTTAGATCAGATTCAATTAAATTTATATTCAAATCCATTTTAGATTAGATTACAATTAAGTTAAAAAAAATATACATACACACAAACAGTAGAATTTCGTAACTTTTTCGAAAAAAAAAAAAACATTTTCCAAAAATTCTTTTCCATTTGTCCATCAGAGGGTTCTGATGGAAAAATTACGAGATTAGAAGGAGTGGCTCAAGCTTACGTCTTTTTTTTGGCCGGCTTTGAAACAAGTGCGACCACCATAACTTATTGCCTTTACGAATTGGCTATTAATCAGGATATCCAGGACGAAGTGATGAAGGACATTGACAACGCACTTGAAAAGCATGGTGGCATTACTTACGAGAGCATATTGTCAATGCAATATCTTCACAAAGCTGTGTCCGGTGAGTAGATGATAAAGTGACAGAAGAAAATTTCTTTAAAATCGAAATTTCAAGGTGATTTTTTCCACTCAATTTTTACAACATTCGCATACTTGGCAGGGCTTTAAATCTTTCCTTTTCTGAATTAACAAAAAGTCCAAAAAAAAAATTCAATTATTTATTCGTGATATTAAGAATTTTTCAAACATCGAAATCAATTTTTTTTTTTTCGTATTGGAAGTGAAATTAATAAAACGTACGATATTGTGTTATTGGAAAATTTTCAGAGACTTTGAGAAAATATCCACCAGTTCCAATGTTAAATCGAGTCTGTACGAAGGACATTGACCTTCCGACGACGAACCTTCACATGAGCAAAGGTGTTGACGTAGTAATTCCTGTATTGGGAATTCACAGAGATCCTGAAATATATCCTGACCCGGATAAGTTTGATCCGGGGCGTTTTACCGAAGAGAATATTGCGTCGAGACATCCTTACACGTATTTACCATTCGGTGAAGGTCCGAGGGTGTGCATAGGGATGAGATTCGCTTACGCGCAGACGAAAGTAGGTTTGATCAGTACTTTGTCAAAATATCGAGTTAGATTGGGTCCAAATACTCCAGTGCCTTTGGAATTCGATCCTGGCCTTCCTGTCCTTACGGCGAAGGGTGGAATCGAGTTAATAGTCGAGCCACGATAAGGAAAAATCAACATTTCAAAACGCCGTTTAAGTTCCCGATCATCAATTCCCTAGTGATTTACGTGCTATTTTATTGCAAAGTAAATACCAGCGAAATGTCATGTTAAATAATAGACAGATGTGTAATTAAATTGATAATCATATAATTTGATTGATGTCTTTTGAGCCTAAACACATGGAAAGGTTTGGAAAGAAATATAAAAAAAAAGATGAATAGCTCTCGTAACGAGAGTGTTCGCCATTGACACATTTTATTCCGTCCTCTTCATATTTATTTCATCCTCCAGACCGACCTTGGTATGTCTTTTTGTTTTTATAAAAAAAAATCGATTGTACAGCAACTTTTATGATTACGCTGGAACTGATAGCAAAATGGCGATGAGGATATTCCACAACGAGGAAGGTTCAGAAAATCCTTTTTCCTATTGTAGTGATATCCAGATCGAAATGGTCACAATAACTTGTTATTTTTGATGTCGTTGTTTTCGTAAAAAAAGCGGAGTTGAAAAATGTGAATAAAAAAAATGTTGAACGGACTTAGTAGTATTCTTTGTAGTCGTAAGAATCGGTATGAAGAGGAGCCGCGGGTACGGTGGTGAGGATGGAATTGTGATGATGTTGAAGTTCGTGTCCATATGGAGCGGAGGGATGAGCGACGACTTCGTGGCTGTCAGCTTCGTGGCTGTCGACCGGAAGTGCGGGGAGGCTGGAAACTTGATTGGCAGTGGCATGGGCGCCAGCTTCGGCGGCATGAGCAGCTGCAGCTGCGGCGTTGTTTTGTGCCAATTGGGCGGAGGCTGCGGCTTTGTCGGAGGCGGCGCGGGTAGCTTCGAAGTCGAGTCTGGTGGCAGCGAGTTGTTCATCGATGGTTTGAGCGCGGGCTTTGGCTTGACCGACCATGGAAGTTTGGGCGGCGAGTTCAGCAGCGGCTTCGGCGGCGGCTTGAGCGGCGTGGTCGGAAGTAGCTTGAGCGGCGTTCATGGCAGCGGTAACGACTTGCAATTGGTGGGCGGCTTGTTGAGCCGCGTTTTGGGCGGCGGTGGCAGCGCGTTGAGCTTGCTGAAGCTGCATTTTTTCACCGTCAACAGCGACATGGGCATCGCGCGATTGTTGCTCCAATCCCGCGAGAATAACTTGCTTACCAGCCAGAGCAGCAGCCGCGGTTGCTGCCGATTGAGCTGCACTTTGAGCCAATTGGTTTTTCGCTACGTAAGCCGCTTGTCCCGCTGCGGAATGCTGGTTGGCCACCGAATTGTGCGCCTGGTCGGCAGCTCCACGCGCTATACTCACTAATCCACCACCAGCGCTGAAACCAACGTGGCGGGAAGGACCCTGATGACCATGAGCCAAAGCTGCGTGCGATGCTCCCGAACCGTATGAAGCCGATGGTGCTGCGTCCCCGTAATGACCCGATAACAAGGGAGCTTCCGCTAATCCCGCGTACTCGTACGCACCGTAATCCGCGTACGGACTCAGGTACTGCTCTCGTACTTTACGAGTTTCCGCTTTCGAGGATTTCCTTCCGGGTGCTGCTAACGCCAAACTCGCGCAGGCCAAGATCACGAGGAACTTCATTGTCCCGTTTAGCTTCTTTTTCTCGCGCAGATTACTTCACGAAAAGCTGCAATTTAAAGCATCTGTTAAATCATCATCGAGTCTATTTATTGATTTAGCAACATTTTTCACAAGCTTTGTCATTGGTTTTCATTAAGCAATTGAAACTATTGACGATTCATTAAAATCGTTGTCAAAAATATCGAAAATACTTGTCCTCAAATGTTGATAAAAATTTTCATTGTTATTTATCCATCAATTAAAGCTCGTTTACTTCCTGCCTCCCCCCAACGGTCCCCCCCAACTTAGGGGACGAAAAGTTTTCTAATGACCTGGCACGATCGATCATTCGGCAGCAATTAATTAGTGACATTACCGAACGAAATCGAGACTCGTGATCACCAATGCAACAAAACAAAAACGAAAAACGTGGCAGTCTGTATGTTTAGGAACACTGATCATTGTCCAACCTTAAGCTAACACGATTCTATCACTTATGCGATCAAAGTTGCGCAATAAATTTCTTGTATCCCTCTCTCTTTGTCAGAGCATGTTTTTTTTTTTTTTTTTTTTTTTTCCTCACCATTAGCAAGAATTTCACCGGTTCTCGTGCACGAGTCAACGTGCAGATCGATACGCATGACTGATCATCTGGAAATCGTGCCGAATCCAAGAGTATGGATCGATCGATAGACGATTGGAATTAAAAACAAAAACTGAAGTCGATGTATCCGGACATCGAAAGTCAATTTCGCCGGAGGTAGCGATGCGTTGATTCTTTTTTATTAAAGTGACAGGAAAACAGACGCTGTTAACGTAATATCGAACGAATATAAATCATTGTCGCGCCGTTATGCAAAAGTCCTTTTTTTTATTATAGCGTTGTTGAATTTTTTTGAGTGCTTCCGACCTAAATTCTTGCAATTTCTGTCAACTGTCTTTGTATAAAAAATAAAATAAAATCAATTAAGGTTTCATTTGAATGTTGATAATTGATTGGTTTTAAGTTCGATTAAATATTTTTCAATGGATTTATAAATATTTTATGTAACAGTGACATAAATAACTGTAACTCATTAAATAGACCATGAAAAAATTCAACACGCAATGTTACGACCTCTCAATGTCTCAACGCAGGCTCCCTTTGCAATGCACATTCTTCCTTAATTGTTTGTCTTTCATTTGAAATTTGTTACTGGTCGCGGATAACGAGGTCACTGTTTACGACGGTACGAAAAATTTGGAAAAAATTCTATTAAATTCTTTCCAATTTGTAAAAAAATTAAAGTGAAGTAAATTTTGTTTATTAAAAAACACGAAATTAAAATATTGTACAAATTCCGGAGTGTTGTTGCAATTACACCACAACGTCTGTTTATGTTTGTTTGTTATTTTTCAAAGTCCCGAAGACCACGTAGAAGCATTGAAAAATCCAAGTTCCCCGATCGCTAAAAGGATCAGGTAACCGAATAAGTGAAATAAAAATAATGAGTAAAGTATTATGCATTTGATTAGGAGATTCGTGACTACGCTGAGGCACGATTATATATTTACGTTAAATAATACGAGTGGCATGGTCATAGCTCAAATTTACAAATCCAGTTTGGTCGCGGTCTGAAAAGTAGCAAAAGCTGATTTAAAATGGTAAGAGGCCAATATCTTAAAGACCATTCACTATTTAACTGCGCTTATCTACATACATTACAACAGCACCCACGAATCACGACAAAACGCGCTCTCCAAACCTCCTTGTTTATCGATATATTCTCATTTATATATATATATATATATATATTTACGAATATGTATTTATATATGTATATATTCCATGTAGAATATAAGACTAGTGGGAAAATGCACGTTCGCTGCATTTTTTCGAGCTACGCCCTTTCGAATCGTGAACGCCAGTAAGAAAGAGACGTTTCAAATATATATCTATAATCTTTTTGTATATACATATACGTACGAGACACACGAGGCAAGTTATTCTTGCAAATCGAGATCGAAACGAACGAGACTCCGCTTTATGTTACACAGTCCATGTATTTTATCGTATACACAACCAACGCAATTTTACTTTGACTGACGTCATTATGTGTCTCGGTAATCTGCACAAGAAATCTTTTCGAAAGAGTTTCTAGAAAAATGGAGTGTTATAAAACGTTATCGAACATCGTGGGAGATTTAAATTGTACCTTTCCCTTGGAGAGAAAAAACAAATGTTGTTGACCAAATATTTCATTCTTTGTTCGTTTCAATTGGTGTTTCATTTCTGTCTTCATTTTTATCACGAAGGGAAATTTGAACGATGACAATATAGTGCAAAATTGTCGGAAAAATCCCTAATTATTCGATCGATTTAAATGTTTTCAACCAGATTGCAAAACTTTTAAATAAAAAATCAAAGACTCCGTTTCAAGTATTTTGGGGCAGGAAAAAATGTCATTCAGGTTATATATGTTTATTTATACTAATCGAATACGTTGAAGTTGACAACCTGACGAACGACTTCACCGTTTGCTCATTAAATTAACAGATATTCATTGGACTTGAATTCTTCGGGTTTATCCGGAAAAAATATCTTCCGACCATTGGTTCAGAAAGATTTGCACAATGTTGTCGCCATTTTTTAGGGGTCAGTGTCACACTTGGTAAATTCCGGTTTTTCTGTGTTAGTGTATGAAATATTTATAGAAAACAAAATAAACACACAAGTCAATATTAATCTTATCGAAATTTTTTGACAACCTTTTCGTTTTTTTTTCAGTATCGGAATTCAAATTCAAAGGGTTTATTAACCTCGACATTATTAAAAATGAATTGTTCACGTAATGGAAAAAAAAACAATTTAATAAATTTTGTGAGTTTCGAATAAAAAGGATTAGTGATTGTATTTATATTACTCACGGATTTTTGTTGACGTGCGTTTGTGAGGTAGCTCGTGAATTAGAGCTGTCCTTGCTCTGAGAGGGAGCTAAGCAACTGTTACCACTTACTCGATGATCGAGGCTCTTATAGCTCGTGCTGGTCCAGTTGGGCCGAATCCGCGGAAGGGGTTGTCCCTCCCGGATGAAAAATAAAAAATGATAATAAGAGAAAAAGTTAAAAATAATGGGAAAAATAAGCGAAGGTCCAGGGAACACGAAACTGGGAATGGGGAATGTTTGATTGGTCGAAAAATGTGTTGAGTTGTTCGCAGGAGGTCGTGTAATCTCAGCGAATTTCGGTTCTCCAGTGTCAAAACGTATCGTATTAAATCCGCTTACTCTGGCGTTAAAAATTCGCACTCAATATTTTCTTATTTCCGAGCAAAAATTGTTCACCTACATTGGCGAACAACGAGGGGAAAAAAAATCAGCGAATGGAGCTCGACATTCCACGTGGAAAAGATCGTAAAATATGTCTGCGAAGTTGGTGAATGGAGATGAAAAATAAAACAGAAAACACATTGTTAACGATAGCTTGGAGAGAAATTACGATAATTGCTTATTATCACAAACGGGCTGTTGAAAAGCCTGAGCCCGTTGGATCGGAATTAAAAAAAAAAAACCGATGAAATTTTCAGAGAAGCTAAATTACCAAGATAAGGAGATTTGAAAAAAGGCATGACCAATCAACGCTTCTGTGAGACCGCGGAAAAATTTAATATCTCTATATAAATATGTATTCAGAGGTACAGATTATTCATCATCGTTTCGGAGATCATTGAGCCCTGGATAAAACGATCAAGAAAGAGACACACTTCGATTACCGATTGAGGAATCGATTTCTCTTTCATCCGTAACACCAACGATAGGAGGGACAGTCTCGTTTCGCTACGTTTAATCACTTATAAATCCCACGATTGTATATATTACGAATATAAATATAAACATTATTCCCGGACGTTATTTCACACTCTACAAAAAAATACTCCATTGTCCTCGAAGCCTCTAAATTATTAATACGCAACTAGTTTCCGAATCGAATGAAAACGGCTATACAAAAATTCCATTAATGGACGAATCGATTGCTCAATTAAACCTATTTAATATTATATCGATATCCTGCAAGTCACGTGCTGTCAGCGAATGTATTCGTGAAAAAAAAAAAAAACAAACTAATACCCCATTGATTTTTATCAATAAATACAATTACGTAATTATTTGTGTGAATTTGAAAATGATTAAATCATTTTTTATTGTCTATACAGTTCCCTTTCTATTTAAAAAAAAGTGTCCTCTGCATTCTCGATGTAATTTTTTTACTTAACTTTTTTACAGTAACAGTGTAACGCGGTTTATCGAACGCATTTTATTACCAATCATCTATTTCTCTCCTTGTTTTGTTTTGTTTTTGGAATCCTCTTTATGAAAAAAGAGATCATTGCGTATCGGAGTGACACGCCTGATGTGATCGTCCTTCAACGATGAGGTGAGAAAAAAGCTCCCTCTCTAAATACCTTCGAGTGCAAACGGCCGGACGTTAATCCTCTCGAATAGAGGCATCGCGAGATATCCTCCGAAGATCTTTCGCGCGCCCCGAGAATTAGAATTACTCTCAGGCTTGGTTGGATCTGGTGCGCGGATAGACGGCATCAAGCTATCGGCGATTTGCGAACTGCCTTGGAGTAGGCGTTCTTGACTCCCATATGGCGATTACGGATCTGGTCCATACGATCCTGTCATAAATATACACACATATGCACAGTTATAATTATCTATCGACGGCTGATTGGCTGGTAGTTATTGGCCAGTGACTAACAATTGCCAGCGTTTTCCAAGAATCTATTTAAAGAGAGAGAGAGAGAGGGAGAGTAACTAGGAATAAATGTTCACCATAAATGTGTGCTTAATAAAGTATTTTTTGTTAATTTTTTAATTTTTTTCATCATAAAAAATTTTCGGAATAAATTGTATATTTGTTAATTAGTTTCACATCGGCTTCCTCTCAATTTTGTTTCTTTTATTTCGTTTTTCATTAAAGTATTTTTGGTAAACTTTTTTTTTCATTATGAAAGTATTTCGGAAGCAATCGTATGACAAAAAAAAACTGTTTCAACCCTCACATTTATTCAGTGTGAAATTTTTAAATCTAAACTTGTCCCCATTCGTACCCTTAAAGAAAAAAGTTATTATCATAGTTCGTGATTCTTGGAAATGATTTAAAAAAAATAATAATAATGAATAATGAATTGTTTTTCAATTGCATTAGACATAATTTCCATTTGTGTCAGGTTGGTCTTAGTGTCACAGCAGTAGGACTTGAAGCATTTTAATATTATCGATTTATTATTTATGACGATAGTTTATTGGATTTAATGACTTTTTTAAGAGTGTAAATAGTGGCTGACGATTGTAGAATTTAAAAAGAGTACATAAAAGCAGGGTTCGTGCCCGATTTTATCCACAACTAGTGCATTATGCGTTGTACACTTTCACGTATAATTATTGAATCGCTCGTGGGCTCTGTGAGTCAGCATACGTTCCAATTCACCTTGCAGAGTTGCAATGTGCTTCGCCACTATGTATGATGGATTAATGAACGTATTAATTGTAATGTAAGCGTCACGAGAAAAAGGCAAGGACGTTATGCATTTACGATTATTTCACGAAACGTCAATTATCGCTTTCGAGGCATTTAACTTTTGAGACTCAATAAAAAAATGACTCGTGTTAATTATTATTGTCCCTGAACAATTTCTAGTCGCACATTCGTTGATTATTAATGACACCAATCAAAAATGTCGCTATTCATGCTTCTTTTCTTTTCGATTTAACGAACTGTCAGTAATTATACTTTTGTCCATCGATTCTTCCCTCCAAATATACCAAAATCAAATTTGCCTTCTTTTTGAGGATTGAATAGAAGAAATATCGGTATTTCTCCATGAAAATATCGGTTTCGAAGGAATCACGTATGTCGAATGAGGTTTGACAGTTCGAAAAAAGTCCTGTCATGATTGTCTCGTTGATTGGAGGTTACGGTGATTTTGATTCGGGAAATAAAGGCGGCGTAACGAGAGGATGCACATCCTCCATACTTTTTACATAGGTGAGAAAAATATTATTCTCGATTGAAATATTGAAAATGGCTCTTCTCAAATTTACAATTTCTCTTTTCTTTTTCCCGTCGCTATAAATCGTTGTATGAATTTACTGAAAAAAAAACAAACAAACAAAAAAATAACAACAAAAGTGACGCTGGTTATCTTCGGAAGTGTTGTGATCATTTGTGCAGAGAACTCCCGCGAACGACAACGAAAAATCGGTCAGAAGAGCACAAATATTGCGCAGAAAGCAGCTCAAGAGGCTAAAGCGGCTTCTGACGCACAGAATATTGCCGGTCAGCAAGCGGCTCGTCAAGTACTCATGAATTCACACTTTACTCCTTTTAGTTTTAACTTTACACCTCCTTCGAACGATTTTTGTGGCTTAGAATTGGGATTTAAAAAACATCATGAAAAATCGGTTTCAAGGATCGGCTTACCGACTGTCGGTCACGAATTTCGAAATCGGCGATTTTTGCGTATCGAATTTCCACTATTTTTTCGCGGTTTCTCAGATTTTTTTCCTCTCTCTGTCTCTTTTTCTTTTTGTATCACCTTTCGTAACAATCCTTCCGATATCTCGCAGGTAAAAACTCAGCTGGCCCAAAAAGCGGTTCAAGCAGCTAAATCTGCGGAAGCAGCGCTTTCCAGCAAAGAAACGATTGTGGATCAATTACAAGAAGAAGTTAAGGTGACCCTAATTAATACGAAGGCAACTTTATTTCGCCTTTAAACTTGTCAATTTCAATTTTGACACTTGTGGTTAAAAAAAGAATGGATTCCAACCGATCAAATCGCCTTTCACGATCGCAGTAAATACAAACACTCATTCGCAAAACGCTCGGTAAATAAGATCTCTCCCGTTTTCTCAAGGAAGCTCGGTCGGTGGTTAACGAGGAGAGCTCTTCCCTTCGACAGGTTCAGAACAATGTTAAGGCTGCTGTATTGGCTGCTCGTGAGACCCAGCAGCAGGTAAATCACAAAATTAGTGAATCGTGAGAAAAATTAAACGATTTTACTCGATTTCAATGAACGAATTATCCATTCGTTGCCTCGGTTTTTGAAATTGGACGAAAAACCATGTTTGATTATGTTCAAATGATAAGAAAAGTCAAACCAACGTATTGCAAAAAATAATTTCTACAATTACGTTGAGTTTCGAAAGAATTTTTTACACATTTTTTAGCTCAAGACCCTACGTCAGGCAATTCACACGGCAAAATTGAACCTCGCGAATGCCCAGGCTGCGGCTCGAGGGGCTCAAAGGTCCTTGTCTGAAAAAGAGGAACTTTTGGATGCAGCTAAAAGGCGAGTCGAGGAATTAGGAGCGCAATTGAGAGCAGCGAAGGCCGATCTTGCGAGTACCAATCGAGCCGCGATAAAAGCGAAAACTGCAGCTCACGATGCGTCTCTGAAAGCGAACCGGAACAAAAGGCGTTTGGGAAACATTGACGAAGGATTAAGAAGCGGAAGAGATCGACGAAAATCGGTTAATTCGGTATGCAGTGGAGTTGACGTACCGCAGAAGCGAATTAAAGCGACAAATCTCGCTCAAAAAGCCGCGCAAGATGCAAGGGCGGCTAGTGCCGCTCAAAATATCGCCGGTGCTCAAGCTTCTCACAGAGTAAATCAAATGTTATATCGAACTTTCTCTCATCTCGTATTTTTGGCATTTATTTTTTTCTTATAAACATCAACCGACCATTTCTATCGTCGCCAAATTTCCGCAGGTCAAATCTCAACTCGCCCAAAAAGCCGTTCAAGCCGCAAAAGCTGCTGAAGCTGCTCTCGCTGGTAAAGAAGCCATCGTCGAACAACTTAAACAGGAAATAAAAGAAGCTGAGGCTGTCGTCCAGGAAGAAACGGAATCTCTTCATCAGAGCCAAGCCATCGTCAATTCAGCTGTTCTTTCCGCACGGCAAGCTGAACAAGGGGTAATTACAACAAAAAAAAAAATTTCGTCATAACTGCATATTTAAAGTTGCAAAATGATCAATAGAATGGATAAAAATGTGAATGATGAACAAAAACACGTCTTCTGATAAAATGATAACTTAATCGATATACAGAAATAAATTGAGAAATTTTTCAATTATTTATTTAACTTATATACCCAATGAACTTATTTTCCAAAAAGTTGAAAACTCTGAATCAAGCCGCGCGAATGGCGAACGCTAATCTTGGAAATGCAGAAGCAACGGCTGAAGGTGCTGAGGAAGAATTCGAAGAGAAACAGGAATTAGTACAGGCAGCAAAGGAACGAGCGGAACAATTGTTGAAAGAGACGCGATGCGCGAAAAATGATCTCGCCAATACAAAACAAGCGGTTGTAAAAGCGAGCGAAGCGGCACGCGAGGCTACACTCAATGCGAATAGAAACAAGCGACGTCAAATATTTACTCGTCAAGCTGTAGAACCGAAAAATTCGCAAAGTTTTGATATTTTTGACGAAAGTAACTGAGAATTGTATTTTTTTTCAACTACAGGCTGTTGAAAAAAATATATATATATTTTCACTTATGTTTTCCTATGTTTTAAAATAAATGGTTTTATATTTATAGAATATTATTACTCAAAAAGTTTTACTGAAAAAATTAAAGATTTGCAAAAAAACTGACAAAGAAGAAAAACAACAATTTATTCGATTTTTAATAATAGATCGTAACAATAAATATTAATAGTTTATCGCTTATGGCGATAAAAAAATTCTTCGTAAGCAGTACTACGCTCTAACTGGTAAATTCGCCAAGAGGTCGGATGGTAAGTTCGGTAATTTGAACTCGTCGCGGTGTACCGATGACGTATACGACCGAATCTGCGACGTCTTCAGGTTCGAGCATCGGCGTATTTCGTTCTTGATCGAGTCCCGCAAATAATGCTGGATCTAGAATCGGAGTTTTCACGAGTCCTGGACTTATGCTCTGCGAATTGCAAAATCACTGATTTTTAATCAATTTTTAAATAAAAGTTTTAATTTATAAATGAAAAATCCAATTTTTTAATAAAAATTTCAATTTTTTAATGATAATGCTGAAACTACCGTAAAACGAATTTCTCCACCAAGATTTTCCCTCTGAAGCGATTCTGTAAGTCCTGTAATGGCATGTTTGCTGGCTGGATATACGTTCAGTGGCGTATCTCCAAAAGTGTGAACTCGATGACCTTGTATACTATTTATCATTACAACGTGACCCTCCTCTTTGGACTCTTTCATCAATTTTAATGCCTGTTGCGTGCAGTACAACACTCCCATTACATTTACACCGAAAGTTCTCTGCCAAAGCTCGCTCGTTGTGTCTGTACATTTAATTGATGAAAACAAATGAAACTACTGGCCTTTTTTTCGTGTTTTTTTTTGTAGGGGATGTTGTCAGTGTAAAATTTAAAGAACTCTAGGCTTTTACAAATATGCTGTTTAATTTTGTTGTGGAAACCTTTGGACTATTTCTGTTCGAACAGTTTTTGAGGTATTTTTCTTAATAAAAGGCAAAATTTGACGTTTTATTTTGAAATAACTCTCATTTTTTTAATTGTTAATGTTGTGTTATAAAAAAATTTGCCAATCTATTTATCTATTTTCGTGTAAAATTTTTCAAACTAAATATTCAAACGTAAATAATCCATTTTTGTTCAAAATGTCAATAAAAGTAATACTACTTGCCCAAAATGGTGCCTATTGTTACACAACCAGCATTGTTAACCAAAACGTGGATGCCACCGAAGGTTTTTTTGATTTCAATAAAATTGTCGATGACACTTTGTTCGTTGGAGACGTCACACTCGTATGCAAAAAATTGACCCTTCGAACCTTTGGTTGCAGCATGGACAGCTTCCTAAAGACTCATCAAGCAATGGATAATCATTGATCAATTATTATTGCATAATTGTCAAACTTTCGGAAATTAAATAATGTATCTAGTAAACAAATAAAATATGTTGCAAATTCAATACTTTTTTATTCAAATTTTTACCTCCATTAAAGTTTTCCTTCTCGCAAAACCAATGACAATCATGCCTTCGCGAACGAGTGCGATTGAAATGGCTAATCCGATCCCGGACGAAGATCCGGTTACGACAGCAATTTTTCCAACCCAACGTTCCATTATTTCAATTTTATGTTTATTCTACTATTACTCGTTCACTAGTTTTTTTCTGACTACACTTCGTTCTACGACGAACGGAATGAGACTCCAATGAATTGAAAACAAACCGATCTTTTATGCTCTTCGTTCTCTTACCTCTTTTTTCAAAGCGATCAGTGAGTTATGATTAGTTTTACGTGATAAGAAGTCTTGGGGGAACCCCAAATAAAGTGTAGACCTAAATTTATTTATCGCTGTATCGTAATCAAATATATATTTCGGTGACAGATAAAACACACACATTTACGATTAAATAAACTTCAACGAGTTACGTAAGTAATTGCGGTTCAAAAAAAAACCAGAAATACATTTAGATTCTTGAAATAAAAAATGTTTCTCATTGAAATATGAACTATTCAAATATAATTGACAGTGAGAAATAATTTTTTATTTGACATTACCTTTGTGAATAATTATATCAGATAATTGAGGAAAACATTGAAGCCTAAAATTATTATTTTTTGGGTTATTTCATTTCATATGTTTTACTCGGAGCTCCGGGGTCACATGACCTCGAAGTTCATAGCTGGCCATAAAAGCCGCCCACACGTGAGAGCCAGTATAAATATTCAGGACTACGGTTGCACGAAGTAGAGCGGTTGAGAAAAAAAACAATAACCAAATGTTTCTGTGGAAAACAGCGCAGTTTCGGGAAATCGTCAGGAAGGGGGGTCAAAGTTCAGAGTCATGATGGACGTGTAGATTCTTGAAATTATGTAAAGCAAAAATAATAATGATGCGAAATAAGTATACAACTGACCAGGGTCAACGGACCCCGGATGTGTTCAGATTCTTCCGAGCAGGAGAAACTTTTTCTTATGCCTTTTCCTCCGCGTTTCAAACACTCTTTTCATCTCCTCCGATTGTTTATTTTGTTTACGATGTCACGCATGATTGAGAAAATTAGGACAGACACAACTGGAGAAAGTGAAAGACGAGTGTCAGCGACTAAAAAAAAAAGAAATTGATCAAAATTGATTTCTCAAAATTGTTAATTATCCCTTCAATGAAATTCCAATTTTTATTCAAGGGATATTACAGTGATTTCAAGACTCATTTGTGAATTATTTTACATTAAATAAATAATGATAATGACTTCCAATTTGGTCCAGAAAAAACTATGGTTTTCGTTCACTTTTCTATGATGAGTGTCATCACCTCAACCTCGTTTATAACGTTTTTTTGTCACCATTTAACAAATTTTTTACAAAGGGAGGGAGTGTAAAATAGCTCGATCCAAGTGTTGTTGCATTGTATGAGAAAAATTAATAACTATACAAAGAGGTTGATAGAGTTACAAAATGGACCAAATACCCTGCGGGTTACGCTAGTAAACTCTCATGCTTGTTTTGTTGTTGCGTAGTCACGGCCATCAGTTAAAAGGATCCCGCGCGAGAGCTGGCTCATTTAAATCGTAACTACGTCCGTGCGCATTTTCCATTACGTGCATAACATCGCATTGAACCCCGTGTTTAGTAAAAGGAACAAGAAAACGAAGTAGCCACGAGAATTTCGCCATCGATTTGATCTTCTCTCATACGCACGATTCGACAGTGAATTATTTCTCATTTTATAACTTTAACATTAAATTATTAGTTTTTTTGAAAAACAAGAAAAAATATATTCTAATTCAAAAAAATATAATTATTAAACGACGAAAAAGATCGAAAAAAAAACGTTAAAACGAAAATTTAATCATTTGACAATTTGTTCCATTTATGGATCGGTCCTTTGTCAGGATTCTATCCTTCACCCGCACAACTCCGTCCTCTTTTCGCTCACGAAAAAAAAATTCTTTCGCAACGAGATTACCAAGTGTGCAAAGAAACATTGAAATAAAAACTGCCTATGTTATCCCTATGGGAAAACTTCTTGATGCATTCGCCTAATTACTCGTTCTCATTAATTATGATGGGTAGGATAATCCTCGAGTTCTCTGTGGGGTTTTTGAGACGCCTCAAGATTTATAACAGCGTTGGTACGTAGACGTCAATTCTACTCAAATAATCGATAGTTCATTTGTTACCAAACTTTGAACAGCACCGATCCGAATTATTTATGAGTCAAAATTGTGCCAATTTCGCAGAACCTGGTAAAGTTCGATCTTCATGAAAAGTAATGCCTCGCAGTTTCAAAATTTCGAAAATTGATTTTTCCGTAGCACGACTATTATTTTTATATTTTTACTGATTTTATTTCGCTTGAGTAGAGTCCGTAAAAATAAATGAAAATAAAATTAAAAATCTTGGAAGCAATAAAATTAAACGAACTTCATTTTTTCAATAGGGTTTTAGGAAAATGTGAGAATTGTACTATCAAATCGTATTGATACTATTTTTCATTGTTCAATATTGAATAATTAATACTCAATGGAAAACGTTGGAGGGATGAGCGTTCGCAGAAGCTCATGCATACTCCAATCTCTTTCTTATCTCTTTTACTTAACCGAATGGCGTTAGGAACATCAGAAGCACCCAGCAGCACGTCGCAAACTCACAGTGAAAGTATTTTCTAGTCCACTCACGTGCCTCGACAGCCCCGAGTATATCACGAGGTTCGTACCTGCCGCAAGGCTCAGTATCATCTTCACCGTTCTTCTCTACTTTGTATGAGTGTTTATCCCGCGAAAAAATAGCCCAAAACCTTTAAAAAAGTACAAAGTTTCAATTGAATAAGAATAGAAAAAAGCTTGTGCAGTTTTTCAATATTTTTCATCGATTATCGAGAGATTCTGATCTTTTTGATTGTGATCACAAGTGACGCGAGGAATTTCTTCAAATATCGGTGAGTGAGCGATCGCGATATTAATTGGCTCACGTGCGAAATATAAATTATTACTGGATCTTCCCTCGTTCGTTGCTACTACTCGCTACCTAATGCAATCATAATATCACTGAGGATTTATAGGAGCTTAGATTTATATTCGTTTCTAAACATGAAGATAAAAATTCGATTTGGATTATTTTGTTTATTGAATAATTCATTTTCAATCACTATACTGATTACAGATTATCGTCAAGATCTTTTCGAGATTTTAAAATTATTTTTTAGTGACATCGAATTATTTGTTTGTTTCCGGTTGCTATATCGATTCGAAGGATTTGAAATTTCTGCCCAGTTAAAATATAAATGAATAATTCAAGATACTAGACAATTAAGAACGTCGTCGCGTGTGGGTAAAAAACACAGTTTTTTTAAAGCTCTCGTTTAATTGAGATCGCTTTAAGGAATTTTTGCCTGGCCATTGACTCGGTTTTACTACTTAAATCGAGCCTGGGGGCGATATTTGCTTCAGACGTTTAGATGGAATCGCGAAAGTCCTTGAATGAGGCATAACCGAATTATTCATTGGTATAACTAATTCGCATAAATACTCAGGTGCATTGCTCGATAAAAATAAATCAACTTGTATCATTCGGGCCCAGATTTGTCCAGGTGGCCATAAGAGAAATCAATTCTTAGAATCGAAATCGTGCAATAACGATCATTAAATTGTCATCTAGCACGAGAAAGAGTTCTAGGCAAGTCGCCCAGGAAACGAGAAATCGCAATTTGTTACAAGTTTGGATCGTCCTACGTTTGTTTTGACGAACACCATAAAACTCTGGAATTACTGATAAAACGTCGAGAAGTTCCACAGCGAAAAATGTCGATTCTATTTTTGTAACGTCATTGAAATTCCTGTCAATTTTTTTTCGAAGATTCGATTTTCATCGAATTCGAAGATCCAATTTTTTCGAATTCGTTTCATCCCTTATTTTGTCCATCAAAAAATACGAAACATTTATCAATGTTATTAAATTGAGATATTATTTGGTTTTAGTTTCAAAATCGACACGTCGTTCTATTTATTTTCAAGAATAAAAAGTCTTGTGTCAATTGCTTTGGTTTCCCCGATTTTATTTGTAAACAAAATATTGAGTAAATAATTATTTTTAACGTTATATTGACGTTTAATCTCGTTCATGGAATTGGCTCATCTTTTTTTATTCACTCGTCATTTAAAAAAACCGAGTGACATATTTGCCGAGCGTTTAAAATGACGAAACGATGACAGTGGCAATAAATAATGAGCGTAACGAGACAAAATGTTTTTGTATAACGAAGTGAGAAAACTTGAGCGTCACTTGAGAAGGAGAATGTAAGAATAACGTGGATCTCGTTGTCGTTTATCTACAGATATACTGCAATTTATGTCTAACTCCTTAAGAGAACGCGAGAAAGACAGAGAGACAATGAGGGGGCGGGGAAATCAAAGTAGTACGAGATCGCAGCAACAATAAAGCGCGAAAAGAAAGGAGGTGAGAGTGCTTCACTGAACGACCAAGTAGTAATAGCCTGGAAGTGAGCAGACGAGAGATGGATTAGAAAAGTTGGCCTAATATGTCTGCTGTTACGTACATTTCTATGTGTATGTAAATAGTCTTGTACTCATGTATCTACGTACTGTTTACATACAAATATATATATATACAATAATATAAAAAGGAATATTTAATATACTTATGTGCATGGGAGTGAGCGCGTGACCCGTAACAAACCGAGATGCACAACGTGTTCACGAGCTCACGGACGTAATTAAATAATGACAGTGCGAGCATTGTGCACCAATGGAATGAATTTCGTAATTACTCTCAGAACTATATATTAATATTTCGTTGCTTTGGAAAATGTACTTAACAAAGATAAAGGCACGTGCGATCGTATAACGACTGTTTTAATGACAGCTTTTTTTTTCTGATAATCTTTTACATCACTTCTATATCGTACTAATGACAATTGTATAATATTTATTTCGTATTGTGAATCCAATGTGTTGCTGTTGTTGTTGTTGTTGTTTTTTTTCTTATTTCGTCTTTTTTTGACGATGGTACATTTCTTGAAGGGAAAATCTTGAAATTTTTCAACTTTTTCGCCAATTTTTTTTTTAGCTAATTTTAGAAAAGATCGACACTCAAACACGCACGACCACTGCGTTAAAATGGACAAACGTTTTAGATAAAGATATTATTAGATGGGCTCGGCGAACGTATGTTTGGGATACTGCGAAGAGAATGTCTCTTTCTCTCGTTCAAACTCTGTGAGTCGAAGGATCGTCTTCCTCGATCCAACTCCTTCTAATCCATTCGATCTCTTCTCTTGAACACCTGTTTCGTAATGCTTGAAGATTTATCGTGATATATTCCTAACACGTGCATTGAAATCACACGCTTCAAATTTTATGAGAAAATTTTTGGATTTAAGGGCCATTGGGATGAGCAAAAAAAGTTGGTAAATTAAAAATGAGAGAAAACTTTATTCTGTGTGTGACAATAAATCGGATTTCGAGATTGTCGACTAAGCAAAAACTGGGAAAATACTTTGTGCTTGTTCCGCAAATAAAAATGAAATCTCACATTTCATAGAAAAAATAAATAAAAATAGAAAACAAAAGAAGAGGTAAATTTGAGAAAAAAATGACGCAAGTGAAAGGGCTCTGTGGCTATTTGAACGGCGAGAGGAATCCGATCTCATTCATACATCCTTTCACCACGAAAATATAGCCGAGAAAATCAGAGATGAAAATGAAATAAGAGAAGATTGTTTACACTTTCATCATATTTTTTCTTCTTTTTTAGTCCAATTATTAAGCGTAATTGTTTGATTACTTTGTTGACAGAATGGAAGAAGGGTCGACCAAGTTCGTCCCAAGGAGGAATATGATCGTCAGGTTTTGAATAAAGGAGAAGAGGAGGAAGAAGAAGGCAAACAAGACTACGTTGGTCGTTAATATTTTTTGGGGAATATAAATAAATTTATGTTCAATACGATGAAGTGGTCCAATTTGAAGTGGATTTATTTTATTTCCATAATTCAAGGAATATCTTGCCTGGATATTGCCCAAAAGGTTTTTATTTATGAATGTTGAATTAATGTTAAACGTGTTAAATTAATTGAATTTTCATTGTGTATTTTTATTTGTTCATAAATGAAGACAAACTCGACTGTTTCATTGTTCAATGTGAAACGTTTCTCAAATTCGATATACTCAGATTTTTTGCTTCGCTCAGTTATTAGGAAATTGAAATAACTCTCGTCTAACTTTCAGTTGTTAAATTACGACGAAAGGACGTGAGACGTGTTCGATTACATGTTCATTGAGAGAAGAAGTTGCTCTATAAAAGGTCTCGAACATATTGAGAAAGAGAAAGAGATAAAAAAGTGTTTCAAGCGGACCTTAGAAATCGTTTAGAATAGAGTGTACGTCGCTGATGAGATTTTTAGTGTGGGACGTTAAATTATCGTGTCACGATATTTAAGAACATTGAGAAAAACAATCATTATTCTCGAGTCATCAATCACTTCTTTCGACTTCATTCGTACACTTCGAGTTTGATTATTTCCCTGAAATCTTGGTTGATTTTCGAACAAAAACTTATGTTCAAAAAGTAGCTGAATTAATTATTTTTTTATTGGAAAATTTGGATATAAGTAACGAAATGAAATGACTTTTTTTTTACTGGGGAATAATAATCGAGACGTGTTATAAAAAAAATTCTTCGTACACTAGTTACGCAATTACTCAGAGTTGATTATTCAGTAAAATACTTGGCATTCAGTTTGAAAATAATAAACGAATGAATATAGGATTTTCTCAAGTCCGTGTCCAATTTGACAGAACGTGCAAGTGTGACGAGAGAGAGAGCGAGAAATTTGTTTCATCATAATTTTTACGACTGTATTGCAGCAGCACAAACGACAAATTTACAGAGAGCAAGTTCTGCCCGCGCTTGGGGGAAAAATTCCTGAGGAAGCTTTCAGGACTGACAGATTGGCGTTGAATCGTTTAAACAAACAAGGAATAACCGTTATCGACGGAGTCTTGTTGGAAGCGAGAGAAGATGAAAAAAATCCTGATAACGTGCGATCTAAGCCAGAGATTTTACAGGTCAGTCCCGTTTTTTTTCGTCTTTTTTCTAATTTATACAATTAACGATTGTAAAATGAGGTCATGAGAGTCCCATAACGATCAGTTTATTCTTAATACCCTCGAATTTCCTCTGACTCATTTCCATCCCATTTTTATTCTCCCCGCGATATACAATCTCCTGCTTCGAGTTGAAAATCGTGATCGAACGAGCGTCACAAGGACGACGATAGTCTGATTTCTCAACGATCTCATTCTCCATACAATAAAATCGAGGTAAAATATATAGGTACGAAATTGAACAGTTATTATTTAAGTAACAAAATTATTACGAGGCTAGAAGATATTCAAACAAGTAGTCAAGTCCATTATGGAGATCGCGAACGTAGGCGAATGAATAAAAATCGTTTTTTTATCGACTGCAAACATTTTTTATTTAACAAAGTGACAAAATACAGAAATGAAAAAAAATTACTTAAATAAAAGAATCTTTATAAATTAAATATCAATTAGGAAAACTAAATGAAAATTAATTTAATTAAATTCAAATTTTTATTTATTTTTAGGTATACGTGACCCAAGATTCTCGTTACGTGCCACCAGAAGGGCGATATCATAACGATCGACCGAAATCGGTTGACACAACATACGTGATAAGAAAGCCGTTTGGTGGTAATTGCGATCACACCGAGAGGGCGAGATTAAATGGAATATCAACTGCGCCACCCGAGCAACGCAGTAATGATCGTTACAAAAACTTGGGACCTGGAACTCAAGTCCAAATTCCTCAAAATACGCGTCCATTTTATGGACTTGAACGTCCATCAGTGGCAAACGCAGCTCCACCTCCTCGACATGATTTAAATCCTCATAAGTCTCAAGGATACGCGAATTATCATCGATTTTATCCACCGGTCACGACAAACGGTTTGGTCCAGCAGCAACGCGATTATCCAACGATTTACAAACCAATCGTCACGCCCCTCGTTATCCCAGCTCGCGAATTAATTTATACCAAGTCCAACAATGTTTACCATAAACTTTATGAACATCCTCCGTCTTGGGAAATCAATTACGACTGGCAACCATCATTTTATCAACGAACGCCCATCGTCCTTCAGGACAGCGGTGATTTATTCTTCAACTCACACCAGGTCGGTTGGAATTTCGCTTACCTCCTTTTTTGTCGCAATTAAACTTTCTTTCTTTCATTAGGACCGATTTAACTTTGAGTGAAAAATACTTATTTGCTGTACAATTGCCGGAAACTCCTTGTACACTCGCATAAAACGACGGAAAAGCGTCGATACGTTTCTCTTCCTCATTACGCTGCGATAATTAGCGTATAGCATCCTCCGACCAATTCGCTTACACGAATCTGTGGGAATTTCTTTTTTCACCATGTTCATTCATTAAACCCTTCAAGTTTACACTTCCTTGTTTATTCACATTCACGCCTTCTAGGGAATTTTAGACTTCGAGCATACTCAAAGGGCTACAAATATGGGACAAAACAGATTTTCCTTCTCGCCATTTTTTTGTGTCAAGTTCAATGCACCGTGAAATGCAGTTCAGGTGCAATCTAGAAAACAATAGAAAACATATTTGCAAAATTTTATCATTTTTGATGTTGAGTTTACACAAACTCTAAAATTTTATATAAAATGTTACGAAGATTATATCAAATTTGTTTGCTCGGAATGGATTTTCGAATTAACTGATAAATAGGAAATTCTATAATGGCACTTTTTTATCGAGATTTTTCAAAGAAGAATCCGTGCTTATTTTTTTCGATCAACTCAATGCACTAGAAAAAATTTATATTTTGTGAATTTGGAGATAATCTCTTGAGAAACAAAACAAGACTATGGTAATGAAATACTATAATTGATAATATAAAACAATTCAACTTGTTTCGAAATTCAACTTTTCAGGTATTCACGGATTACGAAGGATTTTTCAACGATTTTCACGGACGGTCCTATCGTCACATCAAACCATTGAACAAAGGACGAGGAGAAGATTTTTCGAAAGATTCTAAGAGTGTAAGAAATGATTTGTTGAGCACCGATCGAAGCAGTTCTACGAATAATACTATCGAAAAATCGAATATTCCGAATTCTCTATTCCCGTCGAATGAAAAATTGTTGAGAGAATATCCGGATCTTCCGAGTATACCAGAAACAAGTTTTTCTTGTGCAGGAAGAAAGGGAACTTTCGCGGACATTGAAACAAATTGTCAGGTCAGTTTGAAACTCCTCCATAATGTGAATCAATTAAAAAACATTTTATTAAGAACCAAATAGTCCCTGAAGATTATTCATTATTGTCAAATATTTATTATGTATTTTTCGATCATTTATTTCTCAATTACTTTCAATATCTTTGCAATAACCCTTTGCACTAAAACTTCTTCAAATCTTTTCGTTTGTACAAAAAACGAAAGTTTTATACACCATTCGCAAATGGTTGATCGTTTCTTGCATATGAAATCGATCTCATGAGATCTGCGTGAAAAGTTTACGATTGCATAACTGCGAATTCTCGAGGTATATTCTTGCCAGTGCGTTACGACGACGGTCGTCTTTTCATACGTACACTTACTAAGTGCACAGCTAGTTGCATATTACGAGCATATTGATGAAGTAGAAAAAGTGTAGATGATGCGAGGAATCATATTTTTTTTTGTTTTATGACAGAAACTAGACACTTGATTAATAATTTTCCTGAACATAAAAATATTTTTGATTGACAGATGCCATGGGATTATTATTTTTATTTTTATTTTATTTTTTCAAGGTTTTTGTCAACTTTTTGTTTCTGTGTTTCATAAATATTGTTGTTGGTTGGTGGTTAGTTTATATTGGATTTGATTTCGGCCAAGTTAATTGTTCATTCGATTCATTATTTTTCTTACATTTTAGCAAGAAGGCTTCAAATTTTTGTTTAATTTCAGGTGTTTCATGAGTGCTCCGGTTGGTCGAAAACGAGTTCACTCTGCCCGATCGGAACGGCGTACAGCGCGCTGAAAAAACGTTGCGAGTGGTGGAATACCGTGACTTGTGGATCTGAACAATAAACAAAACAACAATAAAAAACAGACAAAAACGAAGGCAGTTTCAATGTAGAAAAAAAATAATAGCATAGACAGCTACGAAGATACTCGTCGTGTCTAAAATTGCAAGAAAATCAGGAAAATCTTCGAGTTCCGAAGCACTCGGGAAAAAATTGATGGGTTTTTCTGATGACAGTAGCAATTACTTGTCTGGTATTTTGTCAGAGTTCTTTTTTTTTTTAACATTTTGTCATAAAAATCAGACTCACGTTCGTGTTCGAATTTTTTTACGACTACAGAATAATACAAAATTTATAATGTCAGGACAATAGTTATTTATAATTAATTGTCCTCGATGCAATATCAAATCGAATTATATTTTATAGCAGTGAGTGAGAGCGCACAAGTGAAGCATTCAAAATAGTGTCGTTGCGACGGTCTCAATCAAACTCCATTTTTAATTAAAACTCATAGTTTACTAAGCCATATTTTTATTTTTTTACCATTATATTATAAAATGTAGTAATAATTGATTTTTACAGAATGTAATTTTTTATAAAAATATTAAACGTTTCGTGTAACTAATCGAGTTGAGAAGCAATTTATTGCGTTACCGCGAATGCTTTTTTCGAATCATTCTTTCTACCGGATGCTGGAAATGGAACTGAAGTTTTCTGCTTTATTTGCTGTTGAATTTTGCAGCTGTTGGTCAAGAAGAAAACTCGCCATTGAGTTATCTACTGATGGTATAAAAGTTTTAAAGTTTCATCGTTAATTAATTGTTAATTAAAAGTAAAAACATGACAGGATGAAATAGTGTTTTTTCATTAGCCAAGAAATGAGTGTCCAAGAATTTGCCATTGTGCAAACCGAGGGAAACAATTTTCCTGCAATTTTGCGGAGAAAACTCAAGTTCTGAGCTCCGAGTTATCGTTTTTTCTTCACCTGACTCTCGTATAATTTATAGAGTTGTTTTCACCGTCCGTTCGGGTGAAATTATCCATAAGCTTGGAAAAAAATGTATGAATTTCTTCAAGGAAGAATGCATATCTATACATTAGTCAAAATAATTCTAGTTAAGCCTTTTAGCACAAGAAAAAAAAAAAATTTCTCTTTCATCGTACAGGGAAGTTTTACTCGGGATCCCTGTCCAGGCGTTCTCCTCGACAGCTTCGTTTTCATGGCTTTATTTAGAACGAAAAATGCGGACCTTTCTAATTCAATCAAATTAACATATTATTTACGATCTCGATTAAGGAGAATTTGAGACATTTTCGTTAATCTATTTCATTGCCTTAGGAGATTCCAGTTGACAACTGTCAGAAGGGATGTATAGGTTTGTTCAAAAATCTTCAAAAATTCTAACAAATAATGATAATTTTTCGAACCCATCCACCAATTAATCAAAATTTGAATAAAAATAGAAAAATCCTGAAACAACTTCTCATTTTTTGACTGGTTTTATATCCTGTTTTGCCTCGGGAAAGTTTTCCAAATAAACAGTTCCAGTAAAACAATGAAATCTAACACATTTGTTCGAACTAATTTGTTGGGGTAATCAATAGTTGTAAAAGATTGACATAAATCATTTGACAGCTGTCAAAAATTGGCGTGGCAAAATTTAGGATTCGTTGAGTTATGGAATAAAGGTTGAAAAAATGGCTGAATTTTCGATTATGAATAAAGGTGTAGGTAATAGAAATGAATGCAAAGAAACAAGCCGAATCTCGAGCGTGTAACTCGCGGCTAACTTTCTCCGTGACATAATTATTTCTCATAGTCCGAATGCGTTGCTCACAGTGTTGTTGAGTATCAAGCCCAGAGGGAGGCTGGTTTGCACCCGAGACGAATGGACCTGGCGGAGTAACGGTTTACCTCAACGTCAAACTCTACTCGATCATGGCAGCGTCAACAACTAAATTCACGAGCTACCGCGATATTTTTTTTCTAACCGCGATTTTTTTTTTCGTGGGATGCGATGTAGCTGGGGCACAGGTGAGTTGATAAAATCTCCAAAAGATCGTATAGAAACGTTGAAAAAATCTGAAGAACCCAAAAAATGTCAAATTTATAGACGATAATAACAAAGAAAGAAACAAATATAAAATAATAATAAAAGATTAACACCAAATGCCTCCATAACGATAAATCATCAGGAATTTGAAAAAAGGCGTTGATTGACTAACAATGGGCTTCACACCCATAACCTTGGTGACCTTGACAATGACCTGAATAATGGACAAAAGTTGTTTAATTTTTTCAACGACCTTGCCTCGCTGAACTTACCAGATCGTTGAACCGATTTTTCTTTCGTTGTTCATTTGGATTACGAAAAAATCGTTCAAGCGTTGAGGTCAATTTGTGTACAAAGAGATATAAACGAGAGACAAAACGATTATTTTGCATTTGAAGTTATTGAGCCGAGACACGGAGCGCATTGTTCCGCTGGATTTAATTCTACGATTGCGTCATAATCAACCGCACTGTGTGTTTATTTATCGTTCAGGATCATCGATTCAGGATCAATGTCTACGATGATTATCCCCAAGAACAACCGTCTCGGTATCACAATTATCGACAAGATCAGTACGAAAATCAGTATGAAGATCTGCAGGATAATCGTTATCAAAAGCCACAAGAAGTTCGATATCAAGAGCCACAGGAAGTTCGATATCAAAATCGATACGAGGAACGTTATCAAGAACCACAACAACAATATCAACAACAATACCAACACCAATATCAACAACGCTATCAACCCGTTCACAAAAAACCTATCGAGCCAAAAAAAAAGTCCAAGGACCAACAAGATTTCTCGAAAATTCCTGGCGTTCCTGGTGTCGATTTTCCGATTTATCATACTGTACCACACACGAGCTTTTCATGCTCCAAGGTTCCATATCTTCCAGGAATGTACGCCAATGTTGAGACCGGCTGTCAGGTGAGGATTTAAAAAAAAATCTGTTTTTTATATATGCTTAAGTAATCGAAAATTGTCAGGAATTCAATTTCTCATTGAATTCTTCGGGTCATGGGGAAATTCCTTGTGCTGCATCTTTCCTTTTTTCTTGCACTTTTGATTCTCAAACTATTATTTCAAGGACGAATAACAGGTTAACAATAAACAGTCGAACTTTGTACTTAATCATTAAAAAAAACATTTTTCACGAAATTGCAATGAACGTTGAAGCGCCATTTTTTTTTTACTAAATCAATACACGTCAAGAATTCTACAGGATTTTTTCAAAATTTTTCATCAGACGGTTGCTCTAAAATAAATGAATAAAAAATAAGTCCGCGAAATCTGTCATGTATTGAATTTTCGATTGAATGCAATGGCATTACAATATTTTTTTGTCATATATTCAGTTTTAATGTCTCAATTTTTGACGTCAGGAAATTTTTTTAAAATTTCACGGGGTTCGTTTGAGCTTGAATTTTGGTTAAGTTACCAGAGCATAAGATTGGAACGGCACATATTCCACGCTCGAGAAACGCATATACTGACATTGTGGTACAGAAAGGGTGGCGAGAACGTACGTTCGGAATGCAAATTGAGTAACCGGGTGTACAGCAAGGTCTTAGCTCGTCTCGCGGTTGAAAGTACTCAAAGAAACTAACAGACATTATCTTTACTGTTTAAATACCGATCCGTGATATCTACCGCAAGGCGAGAGGGAGAATAAATAATGCAGCACATAAATGTATATTCGTAGAGAAAAAAAAAAAAAAAAAAAAAAAAACAATGGTTTTTTCTCACCATGAAATGGATCGTGAAAAAAAGAATAAACATTAAAATGCATAAAAAATAATCAGAATGATTATTACAAGAATACAACATTTTCATCATGGATCGAGATTACATAAAATAATAATAATAATTATGTTTTTCTAATACGTAAGGGGTAAATAGAATTTGAAACAAGTAAGAAATATTAAATACGTGGAATAAAATACATGATTAAATTGAGCTGGAAATAACAGACTTAAGTTTGCGTTTTAACGAATAACGAACTAAAAATAATAAAATCCTAGACAAAAACGAATTGACGCCTAAGCACGACATTTTGCAGTATCAAAAAAATCATTTGTGAGCTAATTAGATTTTGACATAAAGTAAAATTATAAGTTGAAGACTATGAGTTCATAGAAAATAGAAACAACAACGTCCAGTGATTTCGTAAAATCAGGTATTACATAAAATAAGTAAATAAAAATGGAATAAATGATTTAATAAAAAATTGAATGGAAAATGGAGTGGTAATAATATAAATAGAGTGAGTAAAGAAAAATAATAGTGAGAAAAGCGTTGCGTTGTCACCGAAAAGGAAGTGACAAGTCCTTTGGTATATATGATTATTATTATTGCATGTATATAGGTAGACAGAGATTTTTTTATTGTGCAACACGGAAGACCGATCCACCGACGCCACGAGCGAGACTTTTATTCCAGGATTTTGCCATGGCGCACACGCATTTAATAATAGAATAATAATGGCGTGGAGAAGCGGACCTAATAATTGTCTGCGAATTCCCATTGCACGCTTACGAAAGTTCGTCGCGTTCTCCGCGCTGTACAGCCTGAGGTGTAGAATTAAGGTGTACATGCAATTGAAGAAGGATTGACAGCACGGGAACTCCGAAATCGTTACAACAACGACGAGTCCATAAAGAAAGAGATAAAGACAGAGAACGAAAGAAATAAATGGTAGGGAGAAAAATATGAGGGAAAGGAGAAAGAGAGAAAATAGAACTGTTATAAAATACTCCGAGTCCCCTCGACTTCGCCTTTAAATTTTATTTTCCACACTTTCGAACGATGGACAAATATTTTCTTCAACCGCAACTTTTCTTCAACTCAATTCTTTTCAATTTCGTGGCCTAGACATTGTTGAAATAATTACACGATCTACAAAAATGTGTGAACAATTGGTAGAACATTTAAAAACTTCAAGCCCGTTGTATATACATTTGATTTTAGCCACTTCAGACACACTGGGTCAGTTTGACCCGGAACGTTCTTCATCCTCTTGTCGTCAGCAGCCATTTGGTCGATTTTTTTCGAAAAAATCAGGAGTAAAATAATAAAAGATTTCTCACTACGTTAGCACGATAAATATTGGGAAAATATCAAGTTGAATTGTTTAAATAAATTATTGACTAATCTGACTGTTCGAAAAGTTAACATTTTAATTTAAAAAATTACGGTTTTAATATATTTTTTCAATTAATAGCCAGGAACATACTCATTTATTTGAACAAGTAAAATAAGCTCATTTCGTATCAATTTTGTATTCGACAATATATTTATTTGAATAGGGTGTGTATTAATGAAATTAATTATAATACGAACGAAGTAGGTCGTATAAATTACGATCTCGGGTGAAATAATTGATTAATTAAGTTTATATATTCGTTAAGAATAATGAGTTAATAACCCACTGACTTTGGAAGTGCAATAATAATTTGATTTGACCTATATTGACTTATAACATAATCGAACATGTGATATGAGCTTAGAATAAAGTGTGAGGAAAGCGGTGGGGGGTCGAAGGATTTGAATTGGAGCGTTATCGTTATGTAAGCGGAATAGTCAGAAAACATAGTGTTGGAAAGGCTGCAAGGATAGTTAGAGAGAGTGAGAGAGAGAGGGAGAGGGAACGAGAGAGTTATATTAGGAAGGGATACATGGGCGTCACGTTGGTGAAAGACCACGAGCGACCATGGATCGTTTTGATCGGCTTCTCAGATGCGGAAAATCCTAAATTACATCATTTCACGTGTGTTAAATCGTATTGTTCGCGTCTCTTTGTGACTCAGCACTCGAATTATCTACGATAATATCACCTACATATGTATCGCAGCATTGTCTAAATAATTTTTTGATTTTATCGTTTTTCATTTCGATCGACAATGTTTTTAATTCAAATATATTGAATGGCCGTCTATCCACTTATTAAATAATCTTATAATAAATATTATTACATTTCTTTTGTTGAGAAATTAGTTTCACAACGCATGGAAACGTCAAGGTATTTATATTACATCAAAATCCATATAGTTTTCGAAGCCCTCATTATATTTTTTCTGACATATCTTTACAGGTACTAATTTGCGAGATTATATTTTATTCGTGCCTTTTAATTTCAATTGTATTTTGACATTATCATATTTTTTATCGACACTCCTGAAAATTAACTTCTAATTATTACGATCCATATCGATCCCTAAAGTTTTTGTCGTTAAAACGTACTAAAGCATTTCGTTAGAATTTTTCAACCCCAGTCACACGGTACTGAGTAATGTATGCAGTTTCATCAATTTTTTTTTCTTTTTTTTTTCACTATTTACGAGAATTCTTAAGTACTGAATGGATGTTTTTTTTTCCGCACTGATTTGACATGAAATGCTCGAATTACTAAATCTATACATATATATGTTTGTCAGGAGGTATTAAAGTTAGGAAATTTCTAATGAGGCTCTCTGATAGTTTCGTAAACAGTGTACAGAGTCAAGAAATGTTGCTACAGTTTTGTCAGATATTTACCGATCCTCGATTATCGGTGATTCAAATATACGTTTAGCTGAGCTACAAAGACGAAATTAAGAGGATTTTCGTTTTGTATGCTGGAGGCAAAATTAACGAGAGCGTAAATACTGAAAATAGTCAATAATTAACGGTTAATTGGTATGTAATATACTTTTACCGATCGGTACAAATAATGTTGACTTTTCAACCACGCGAGCCTCGCATTACATTCAACTTTTATAGTGCACCACCATAGACACTTTAAATGCATTTATTTCGTATCAATAATTTATTTGACCTTTGTTCCAAAATGAAGGATTACGATTGTAAACAGAAAATCGTTACGATATACGTTTGTTTAAATGTACATTTAACTTGACAGTCAATTATACTTTTTTTTTCTTTCTATTTTTATTTCCTCGGGCGTCCTCGACACACTTGGGACTCGTTCAATTTAAAATTTGACGTTGTTGATATTCTAACGATTCTTTTTTTTTTTTTTTATGGACCTACGATAATTGTATATTATCAAACTTTTTTTTCATTTCTTTTTTTGTTGTGGTTTATCTTCAGACATTTCATTTTCTTGATTTTCAATGCGTGGCCTCGACATCCTCATAAAATTCATTATTTAATCGTTTTTTCTTTCGACATCAGGCCTATCACACCTGCCACGATGGACGAGAAGGCGATCAGGGAGCAGCTTTTCTATGCAGCAATGGTACTCTCTTCAATCAGCACGAATTCGCCTGTGACTGGTGGTACAACGTTAATTGCAACGATGCAATCAAATTATACAAGTGAGAGTTTGTGCATAGTTTTAAATAGTATGCAATTTTGAATTTAATTGACGCCTCAATAATTAAACATATTTATATTAATATTTGCAATGTATTTATCTGAGTTTCACGTACATTCGATTATTTTGCATTTTAATATAAAGACTTTTTCATTGATTTCAATAATTTTGATGAACAATTTCTCTCGATCGAGAATCATTGGAGTTCACGCATCGCAATTACTCTAATTATCTGAATTACCATGTGTTTCAGGTTGAACGGTGATGCGACGACGAATCCTTTCGTTCCGAAAGCGAAAAAAGACGAAATTCTTGCAGAAAGGCTGAAGATCGTGGTATTCTGATAAAGTAAGAATTGCCCTACAATCGCGATGCAAGAGGCTGTAAAAAAAAAAAAAAAAAAATAAGCTGAAAAAACGCTGTAATTAAATACGTAGTTATCTGTACATTTTGTAAATTATTATTACAAATAAACGAAACGTTTTCTTTCGAATCCTACTTTTGATCCAAAAATACAAATAATTTCGTCAAAGAAAATAATGGCAAAAGTGCATGGCTGAGTTGAATCGTTGTCGAAATTTCCGATTGTCCGATCCAAGCCTGGTGGTGACTACTTGGCCGTTGCAGTTTCCATTGCAAGGGCGTTTCTACTGGGACGCAGGATGGATTATAAGTCTAGTGGAGTAGTTGGCAGTTGAAAAAAGAAGAAAAAAATCAGGACAGCGAAAAAACAGCGGAGATAGAGAGAGAAAGAGGGAGAGAGAGAGAGAGAGGCAGAGGAGAGGGGAATAGGAGAAAAAAGAGGGCGGCGAGGGGGCGTAGGAGGAAAGTCGAGGACGTTTGTTTGAGGTCCGTTTTCGAAAGCCGGAGATCGTGGAGAGCCTTCTCGCTCGAACGTGGACACGCTCACCCCCACACGAGCGTGTTTCGTCCGATCTAAGTTGATGCCTGCAGCTTCGAGTATCAGTAAAAAAAAAGATAGAAAAAGAAAGAAACAAAAAAAAAACGCTTCAGATCAGTCGCGCTCGATCAATGCATGCGGCGGTACAATACTCGATCGTGTGCCCTGAACTCCGAACGGGGCTCTCACTTGTCCGGCTCTCCGTTCTCGTTACAATCTCTCTCTCTCTCTCTTTTTTCTTTCCTGAACTTTTTTCTCGAGCTACAAAATAAAGGATAGGTCACTCAGTCACTCTCACTTGGGACACGCGTTCTCTATTTCACGAGCTGCGACTCCGTATCCTTTTTATGTGAGTGTGTTCAAGGGTATTGACAATTGATTTTCATTTTTTTTTCATAATTTCTTATTTTATTCATTTTATTCTCATTTTCCAATCATTATTTTTGGTCATTTCTACGAATATATAATGTTGCGTCAATATTATTATTAAAAATTATAATTATGTTTGTCAATTTTGGAAAATAAATTATTGAGTCCATTTCCAATGATTGCAGACATAGAAACAACGTGAAGAATAAATTATAAAAAATAATAGATACTAAATTGGTGGCACATTATATCCTTTATGTGTGGCATGTTCTGTAACGACCCTTGTACACGTACAAAGTCCTTGTAAGTCGTTTCGAATGCACAGCTGTGGTCCAAATCAGCCAGCTGGTATTAGATCGTGCGATCTTATCGGAATCGTTGTAGGCGAAAGTTTTATTGTTATATTATAATATGGTTTTGTTATATACACATTATATATATATTTATACGTAAATATACGTGTGTTTAATGCATAAATGTAAATATGGGGAACCCTAATCGAAAAATGCTAACGATATATAATCAGTATAATAATGATCTTCAATTTCTCCACACGAATGAATTCCCTGGCATTTCGATGTGGCCCGCAATTAGAACGGCACAGGATACAGGATACCCATGTAATTATATTTAATGGGAAATTCGTTGATTGGGTTCCTACAATGAAGAGCGTTAATAATGAAAATAAAATTTAGGTGCAAAAATACTTCCAGATTGAGATTTTGACAAAAAAGAAAGGAAAAACAACGATATTTTTATTTACAATTAAAATGAATGCTGGAATAATTGGTAAGAGTAAAAATAAGAGGCTATTTAAGTGTTGAAACAAATGACAAAATAAATATATAATATATGAATGAAGGATTAATGAGAACCTAATAAAGTGTAGCGAGGGTGTTTACTGATTTGCGTAAGTCGCAACAATATAAATGTGTCGTGACGTATATGGCTGAAAAGAAACGCGTCTATCGTTGGGCGTAACTTAACCACTTTTGCACAACTTTGAGAGCGAAATCCCACGATTATAGACACCCCCTCCCCTTTCCTTTATTCTGGAATATAACAATATATCGCTCCCACAATTTTCTCTCTCACTCTTTCACTATTTTCTCACTTTTTTTTCGTCTCTCTCTCTCTCTCTCTCTCTCCCCCTGTCTTTCTTTCGAGACACCGATAGACGTTACACAGAAAAGTAACAACGGGAGATACGAGATCGAGATCGCGGATGTGAATGACGACGATGACGCGACTCTGCCGACAAAAATACACAGGTGAAGAGAAAGCAGTTCTCTTTTAGGTGGATTCATATTTATTATTACTAATACGGTTGAATTTTTATGATGTGGGATCTAACGAGTGAAAAATGTACCGAAGAACAAGCCAATTTGTACATTCTTCGTTATTTCATCGGGCGAATATACGGGGAGTAAATTCTTCTTTTTTTCCCTCGTCCTTTGTCTGAAAACAATCTCACCCTTTGTTATAAAAGCCATTGTTTCAATCCGATATATTACGTTTTAATCCAAATAATAATAATGATTATTTCGTATTTTTTTATACAATCGAAAAAATGCATCAATGCATTTTACAAAACATTTGAATGGAACGAAATTTGAGCATTATGTAGTTTTTACATTTAATTTGGTTCGTCGGAAAACATTACTTTCGAAGTATATTTATTGCCTTAGAACAATACTGGATTTTTTATTTTTTTTATTTACTTGCTATTCTCCGGGCTTGGGACACACGTATGTTTCTGGGCACGTATTGTCCGGGATATTTGCAACAACGGAAGCCAGCCACGATTTTCCCTTTCTGATTTTTCTCCCTACCCTTCGATTTCTATTCATTCGACAGTCACGTTTTCATATTCGTCCTTGCACAAAGGATATGGAATAATTATTTTTTCAAATCCGTCACATCTATAATTATTAATATATGAATACTTATAAATACCAATACAACATTCATTTAAACACGTGAATGCTCATTTGATATTTGAAAACTGATCGAAAATATAGGAATAATTTTATTCAATTATTTTTATCATCTAATTTCTTAGTAATTTGGTTCAAATCGTTCGAAGACCGCGTTATTCCCATTCAGCAATGTCCCATGCAATTTATTACACCCAGACCATTCCACGCCGCACATAAATACGTCGAACACACAATTTTCAACACAGTGAGAAATTATTGTTTGTTTTTCGATGTAGCAAATACATTTGTAAACAGCATTTGTTCTTTCTGGATTCCATAACTTAATTGGCTATTTAAGGACTATTCTATGGAAAATGTTGTAAAAAAAAGATATAATGAGTTACGGAGAAAGTAATAATCGTCAAATGATCTTTTTATGATGTTTTTTTTTGTTGGTTTTAAAAGTATGTAATTATCTGAATAATAGAGTTGTCGACAAGAATTTCTAGTGGAAAAGTGTGTTTGACATTTTTTAAATAACAGTTAAAAAAAATTTCGTTCTTTGTAAAAATTGTTCAAACGCTTTTCTATTTTGACGAAAAGAAAGAAATATAAAGAGCGTTGAAAAAAAAAAAAAAAACAAAAATGATACTGCTCGGAAGGGAATACAATTGAGATCAGAAATTCATTCATTCGAAGTAATTAGTTGGAAACGAGTGCTTTTGAAATTTGAATGTAGAGCTGGAAGTTGTCAGAACGAACGATTAAGTTCATTCGGGTAAACGCGTCTTTCCCATTTTCATTATTTCATATTCTCGGAAGGCATTATTTGATATTCTCATTCTCTGAAAAAGATTTTCCAGCACTTTCCTGTGAAGAATTATATAAACGCTGGAACAACACGTCCGGAGAAAATCCACTTCTATTTTTTAATCCCTTCAAAAATAATTTTTCGTTCCCACTCCGTATTTTTTGGGCTTAGAAATTTTTGTATAAACTTTTTGTTTGAAAAAAAATCTGTTTAGGACAAAAAAAGCACAATATCCGAGTGAGAAAAAATGAGTGTGCAAATAGTTGATGTACTAAAAGCGTGTATGAATGTTGCATAAAATTAATTGGTCGCTCGAGCACCGTGAGAGAGTTCGATTGGCGTACAACTCGGAAATGTACCGATCGAAAAAAAAAAAATGAAAATATAAATCACACGGCTCACATTATCGAAATATCAGACTATTTCTGTAATAATGTTATTACAATTATCGGCTAATAAAAGCTTTAATTTACTGCCGTGTGCAAAGTGATATATCCTTTGATATAGGATTTTTTTCCATCACTCTTATTTTAATAAAAGTGGAGGAGCACGGATTTGACCCTTAATATTTGAAGGGTCCGAGTGCCGTTTCCATTAGGCTATAATTTAATTAATCACTTCTCGTGGTCACTTCCGTTTTCAATAATTTACTGTATTCGCGATGTAACCTAATGCATTTGCATTTTAAAAGCTTCTTTTTAAGATTGTTCATATTAATTTTTAATGTACTGCCTGAATATTCTTGGAAATGAATTCATACAAATAATTTGGTAATATTTATTTTTTGACGTTTTCAAGGCTATAAAAGAATTTGGAAAAAGAGCCACGCGTGTTATTGAAAAATTTAAAAATCAGAACTAAACACTTTTCTTTCTATCCGCGAAATGTTTTTGTTTTTTCACCGAATCAAAGAGAGTGATAAATAGTTGGAGAGAAATAATGATTTACAAGTTGAAACTTCATGCCGGATCTCTCGCTCGGAATGAGTGCCGAGATAACTCTTCACACGAAATGCAAAGTTGTTTGTCACGCCCCCACTCATGGACACTTGGACAGTAAACGAATGAAGTTTTATAACATCGTTAGCAAAAGAGTGTCTCGAATTGTGTATAATTTAAAAACGTCAAATTGGTATGTAAAATTGATCATAAAAAAAAAGTTCATGGAAACATATATTTCTCATGTTTCATTGAGAATTGTTTTATTAATCATCTCGGCAAATATTTGAGCCGCAGCTAGACCGACATTAATACGAAATACACTCGGAATCGTTCTCAAGGCCGTACATGCCAATATACAATTCTCTCTCTCTCTCTCTCATTCTCTTTATCTCTGTCTCGGCTTGTCTCGCCGCTTGAGAAATTACTTAACCGTCGAGAGTAGGGTAAATGCACTTATAACGGGACGTGGGTAAAAGTGGCCAAAGGTTCCGGGGTCCGTTGTACCGTGTCTAAATCTCGATCTCCTTTCCTCCCTTCTCTCAACACTCTCGCTTTTACCCTCAATCGCGTATGTCCCCATTTTGTTTATTTATCACACGAAATCACCAATCAACAAAATAACTTGAATTTTTTTTTAAATTGCTCTATTTATTTCTGTCATTATCGTCATTTTTCAATAAAATTCTTTTATCATTGTTATTATTATACGAAACTTATAAATGCAGTCGTAGAATTATTGGAATATTCGATGAATTCTTTGAAAGACTTGCACATTCAAACGACGAAGCTTTCATTTATTTTTTCTCTCAGGGTTTGTAAATGTTATGATCAATATTCGAAACCATTCTCTGTCCAACTTCTGTGCTAAAAATATGTTTAAATATTTCAATTTATCCATCGACGTCTTGATATTAAGAACCAAAATTGTTTTTTTTTTCTTTCGTAACCAATAACTGATAAAGTCTAATCTCTCGATCTCTCAATTCGACACGTTAGAATCGTCTGCTATCGAATTTCAATATCATTGAACCAGTGACTCGATATCGCGATATAAAAACCTCACGGAGTCAACAAAGTGTGTCCTTTTACGTATGTGTGTGTTGTGTGTATACGAAATGCATAGAATTTTTTCGAACTGGCAGTGCGCGGTGCTCGAAGCCGCCCGCATTTCCTTTGACCGATTACCTTTCCCACGGCGGCTCGTGTGGAGGCATGGACGCCCATTTATATCACGCTCTAACACCGTACATAAGAGTTTGTTGTGAGCTCCATATACCACTAAATATTCTTATCTATCCGTGCACAATACGAACATAAAAATATGTACACAAACAAACATATAAATCCACATGTATGTACTGAATTGTGCATTTAAAGAGATGTTTATAAATGTGTGTTAATAATATACCATTAAATTGTTATATACTCAGAGTGAAATATATATTGTTAATAAAAAGAGGGCGCAACTTTTACAATTTTGTACTCAAACTAATGAAAGTTACAGCCCTTTGTTTTTTCAAATTCCATTTCTGTTAGTGTATGTACAAACATTATGTACATTATGTTTATGTACAAAAGAAATGTTCAAAGTTTACTGATATAAGGCGCCATGAGAAATCCTTGTCGTGGGCGTATGCGCATTACTATATGATGCAATCTAAATCAATCCTCGGCTCCCTCCTTCTCTTGCCTTTTACATATCGCGACGACAACGACGCTGCTATTCGATGCGACGATGATCTACTTTGTAGGTCGGCAACGCATTGCAACCCATTGTCTGGAGTCTGCAGTCTGATGGGAATGGTCACGTGGTTCCGTGTGCCCAAAAATATCATTTATTTATTCTTTATTAATTTAATGGTTAACATTCATTCTAATTAATTGTGTATTCAAAATTATTTGTCGTTTTTTTTCAATGGATTTTTTTAATTTTGTGTATTTCTGATTTCTCTGCCCTTTTCCCATCACAGTTTCAATCGATTTCATGGAAACTTTCCTGTTCTTTGACTCTGTTTCTTTAATAATTATTCAATATACTCGCCGAGGCGACAATTTTTTTGGCGGGATCAGGTCGTGAGAAAAAAGTCACTGTCTCTTAGTGAAGATTTCTGATGAAAGTCTCTTCGTGCACTGTTGTACACAGCACTTGAAGGAGGAGGACCGGAAATCCTTTCCTTCGTACATTCGAGTCCGGTTTACGCGGACGTTCGAAAGTAATATTATTCATCATGTCGAATTCCTGTGTGTAATTTCATTTTTTTTCTTTTGATAAATTCCTGACGTAAACAACTAAGTTTTTTCAAGTTCGAAAACATTGCCAGGGTTTTGAAGAATTTTCGTTTTATTTCCAATCTTAACTGAAAAAAATTAAACTATTAAAATTATTCATAATTCCACAATAAAAATTAAGCGTAAAAATTGATACCGCGCCATCGAGGATTCAGAAAAAATGCTGCAATAAAGTATGACATCAGAAAATAAACTCGTATTTAGATTTTTCGGGATTAGATGAAGGGTAAGAAGGATAAACGTGGGTTCGAAGAACCGTTCTTGGGACACGTCACAAAGCTACGGGGATCGAGTGGCCGGTAAGTAAGCGTAAGTAAGTATACGGAGAGAAGCGAGAGAGTGCAACCCCACCTGGTCCGGATCAGGCGCGGCCTTTCCCCGGGGTCTATAAAGCCGAGGAGAGACAACTTCAATCGTACATTCTACCGGCGATCGTCTCACCCAATATTTGTTCACCATGTGGCTACTCATACTAGCAGGTGAGTAGAAACCCCACTGTTTTTTTTTCTTTTACTTTTTTTATCCCAAAAATCGGTTTATTGTCATCGGCGTCAATGGGCAAGCAAAACCGGGACATTTGAAGCGAGAAACAAGAATCCTCGTCGATTCTAGTGTTGTACGTGAACGTTCGATACAAAAAGAAAAAAAAAAAAAACAAAAAAAACAAAAAACGTATCAAAAATAGAATAAAAATCACATAAATCAGTGACTATACGAAACGGAGAATAAAAGTGATTAATTGAACTAAATATATATCTATGAATTATCATCTGAAGTGCAACGTCATAGTTTTCGCGAATATACAACTGGAAGAAGGACGATTGCGAGATTACACAAAATTATACCTACAAATATACATAGTCATACAAATATATAAACATATATATATGGACGAAAACAATGAGAATTAGATGCAATAAAGTTTCGCGGGGACAAAGATCGTGAGTTGGCAAATAAATTTTGCGAAACGAGCAGCTTGTAAAATGACATTTTTCTCGGGACACATAAATAAAAAATAAAAAGATAAGGAGAAAAGAGAGGTCGTGGATGAAAAAGATGTCAAAGATCGAAATCGTGCATCGTAATAAATCCATCTATATATACAAACATTACATGGAAAATATAATACTGGTGGTTTCTATCTTACGTACACCATAAATTGGCTCGATAAAAATTTCGTATCTATTATTTATAAGTCTCAGAATTGCTGTTATGCCATTTTTCTTGTTCTATACATATATATGTTTATATTAATGTTGAGATCGGAGTCTCGAAGTGGAAAAGGGCAGTTTATGATCAGACGAGTTTTTGTTTTATGCCTTTTTGGTTCTGAGCTCGTTGAAATACTTGGGTATGTCAAAAATTCGAGTATATATTTATGGCTGAGTATATAGACTTCGTATATAATGTAAAATATGTATATATGTATAAATATATACACATGTAATGGTGGTTGGTTGAACGATTACGATTCAGGCACGAGCCATACACCGCGACAACTTTTCCTGGAACGTGGAGACACAACGCTCTCTCGCGAGACAACAAATAAATCGCGTGCGTGCACCAAATATATGTGAGCTGAATTTGTATCAGAGAGAAAAAAAAAAAGAAAAAAATATTCTATGGTGCTGCAGGGATACTTACTAGACCGGAAATTTCATCTCTCACTCTCACTTTTTCTCACTGAACCATTCGTTGCTCTATGAACACCCAAATTGTCCTCTCGGGACTCGTTTGCTTTTATTTTTTGACCCATTTTTTTGCCACCCTAGAACGCTCGTTGTTCGTCAGGAATTTTAATTATCGGTACGTGCGACAAAATTACACGACTTCTGGTCGAGTTGTTGCTTTGAAAGCATTACCTTTAATTCAATTATTATTGCTTTTGTTTTTTTTTTTTAAGGGATGAAAAAGTGAATGGTTTGTCTTCATTTCTGCTCGTAAATGAATTGTAAAAGGTTCTCCATAACTCTTTAATTATCTTGAATGACATTGTCACCGCGAATAAAATATAAAATATTGATCCATTAAAATTAAAAATGGTTTTACAATGATATACAAAGGGATCCGGATTATGAAGAAAAGTAAATAGTCCGTTTTTTGACACACGTAATGAAGTTCTACCGAGGAGCGTTATTCCACGAGTAACTATTATTTTGGTATGAAAAAACAATTATTTTAAGATTATTTTAAAATATCTAGTGGCTTTTGTGCTAAAAATCAACTTCCACCATTTTGCCAGTGAGTTTATAAAGCTGTATATCTAGAGTCCGGCTAGATGTTAGAGAACTTTCTCTCGAACGGGCGCGTAAATCGTCGTTATACGGCACTCTTGTGTTAAAACCCACGAAGGATCATAAAAACTTGCGCTGTACTTTTCGTGCGTATATATATATGTATATAGAAAAATAAACTTGAGTCTTTTTTATCGTTTTTGATTCTCGCTCATCTTGCACTGCCGGAAATCGAAAAACTTTTCTCACTGCCATCATTTGAATCAGTCGTTAAGAAAAAAAATGCGAGGCAACCGGAAACGAGATAAGGAATACTAAAAAAATACGTACACGGTCGTATCTCGATGCTCGTAATAATTTTAATGATTTATCAACTGAAATCACTTTCCATCTCCGTGCTAACTTTAAGACACTTCCGGTTAGTTATTTATTTTATGATACCATTTAAGTTAATACGAAAATTTTATAGTAAACCTCCTGCTTTTGTCTGCTTAACAATAATAATTGTCAATTTCAATTAAATCGTCAAATATAATCTAGTCAAAATATTTCAAGTCGTGAAAAACTAAGGTCGAATTTTTTCTCTCATGCATTTTTTGAGTCCAATACAAAAAATGAACAGTGGAGGTCGCGAGGGTGTGAGAGAGTGAGAAAATTCGAAACGAGGGCGGTCGCGAAATATATCCTTCTCACCAGGTACTCTCGGGTGTGTATATCGTCGATTGGGCAAGCCTTATATTCATATATATTTATTCAATATAAATATATATACATAGTCTAGTCTCTGGTGGTTCCCCAGGACAAACTGACACATGCAAAAGTTTCAATGCACACACCCCTCAATGTGTACCAGAAGTGCATACGAACCTCGTGTCTATATATACGAAAATATATATATAGATATTTGTATATTTAAGAGAGTCAGGTCGACGATTGCCTTTCTAACCAAGCGACCGCTCTAGGAACTTTTCAGACTGGCTGGTACAGTGTAATACTCGATATATTCTATTTCTTCCTTTTTGCTACAGTCTATCGGGAGTCTCAGTATCGTGTATACATTTCTGAAATACATACCGAAGGATTGTGTGCATATTAGAACGTATACGTAACGCCCTCGATCCCTCGAGGTTCTACTTTTACTGATATTCCTCATAACAATCATATTTTGAGAAAATTTCAAAGAAATCAGATCAGTCAATGATTTATAAAATGAAAGAACCATTGAGAAGTTCATTAAAAAGATATTAATTAAAATTTCACGACATTTACGTTTCTTTGTTGGTTGAATTGACAATTAGATTTAAAAACGAATAGAATCTAAATATGAGTTTGAAAATGGAAAAAAAGTTGATGAAAATTGCAAGCCACGTAAATGGCACAGTAAAAAATTAGTGCTAATAGAAGAAAAGTAGTGAAATAAAGAACGTGCTGCAATTTAAGAAAATTAAGAGATTGGATTAAAGAGGAGAAAAAGGGGGAGGCTTGGAGCAATATTTCAGAGTGCATGTGTGTGCATTCGAGAGATAATAGGAGAAACGGAAGTTGCCGAAGGATTTCGACGCTCCAGCGGAAAGTGAAAATTATGGGAACCATATGTGCGTTAGAATGAGAAAGACAGAGAGAGAGAGAGAAAGAGAGAGAGAAGAAAAAAGACTGACTGGGCTCGCGGTAATGAGAGCACTGGCGCGCGTTGTCTGACCACCAGTTGGCTGCTCTCCTTGTTACGGGATTAAATTTGCCACGGTTCGGTTTACACAAACCACACCGGGACATTCTTATCCACTCGACGATGCACAATATGACATTAATATTAAAAAATCATAATTATTGCATCGATAATTAAAAATATAATATTGAAAACTACAATAATGAGCAATTAGTATATAAAACAAGATTATGACAGTAAAACGTTTTTTTTTTTCTGAATCCTCAATATTTTCATTCTATAAAAAAGAAAAATACAATGACTGTTTATTTCGTTAGGAAACATCGCGCAGCTCCTGCGTTTTTTTTTGTCTACTCTAATTCGCAGCTTCACACTATTCAAGATTGAATTTTCGATAACGCTGTCAAGATATTATTCAAAAGTAACGTCAAGTGGGAAGCTTTTGTACAAAGACTTGGATTGCACTAAGTAAAATAATCGTAAGGAAATTTCGAGAGACCGGAACTCGGCGAAGAAAGAGCTCGGTGACACTGTGTGAATCAATGGGGCCAGTGGATAAAGACAGTCTTTGTCAGGCACTGGACTTTCGTGGCAAAATAAAAACCACTTAGCTCTGAGAAAATTATACCACATAAATAAATATTCCCATGGCACAATAAACTGTTTGTGTGTGTTTTTTAAATCATTTGTTAACAAAATTACAAAATTATAAACAAACAATAAACTTGATGCAACGAACAACATGACGTTTTGGATAAACTTTTCACAATTAATTGGAATAAAAAATGGTATTTTTGTGACGTACACAAATATGAAATTTGTATGAAAATTATTTTCTTCAATTTCGACTATAATCTGTACTGCGGTTTTCCGAGGTCGTTGACTCGAGCGTAAAGAACGGTGGGTTTTAAAATGGCGCTATTGAGGAAGGTCCATAACTGTTTTTAGAAGCGAAGGTATAGAACGATTCTTTATACGAATATAATGGACCGGGGGCTCTTATATTCTTTCCACTTCATTAATCTTTTGCTGTGAAAATTCGCGTCCAATGAATCTTTTGCGTTAAGCTACGGCTATAAATCGTATTATCTGTATATATATTTGAAAAATAAATGAATAGCCTCGAATGGGCGTCACATTTTATAGATATATGTATATATAAGTGTACGAATCGCGAAGGGAATGAAACAGTAAGAATTACAAGTGGGATATATTCTCGTGGATGTTATGCACGTAACAGGGCATCAAGATCTCTCTCAAGACGCTTCCTATAATCATGCCAGTATGCTAAACTAGTGATACACGCTGACGCGCGCGTTCCAGCCACTTTCCTATTTCCTCGAGAGCGAAAACACTTTCTTCCTTGATACAGAAGCCTTGCCTTCGTGCCCGAGTTTTTACTGCAAATTTGCCTCTCACGCGATATATCCAAGAATAAAGAAGAATTAAGTAATCGTTTGATGCTGAAGCCACAAACGTTTAAAAATAATGAAAAATCGCGGTGTAATAACTTATTACATAAAAAATGATAAACAGTCGACACATTTTTGTAAACAACTTCATCAAGTGTTCCATGTTATTTTGAATGTTTTTTGAAGAGGGAATAATTAGTTTTGTAATCGATAAGTTAATTGGAAAGAATGATAAAAAATAATTGTTTTGATCACGAAAAAAAAGTTGTTGCAAATAACAAAAGTGCTAATTGTGATTGATAAAAAATAATAATATAATTAAACAAAGTGGAAATACAGGGCGTAATTAATTTGATAAAGTTATTGTAATAACGTCAATATTTCATGATTAAACGGGACAATGAATTTTGTCGTGAAATAATAAGCGATTTCTCGCGAACCTCTTCCAATGGGTGGACTGGCTGTGCAAGGTGTGCGAATAAGTACGAGGGTTAATTAGCCACGGGATTAGTAACAATGATAGACATAGGAGGAGGATATTACTCAACGCGATCATCGCTCACCCGCGTATCCAAGTACAATGCTCGTGTTCCTTTTCACCCTGGCTATTATTATAAGTAAAAAAAAAAATCGTACAGTCGCGTTGCCTAACCGGACGAATTGCGTGGTCACGTGAAATCCGTTTCAGTGCATATTCAAAAGCGTCAGAGAAACGTGAGACTGGTTCCCTTTGACTTTCTTTATTCCATTATATGTTTGCATAAATATGTATACACGCTTTTATTTATAAAATTCATGGAATAAACATAAGTAAAATTGAACAACAAGAAAACGAATTAATGTGATACTTTTTTTAAACCAGCAACTCATTAATATTTAATTAAACAATAATGACTGCCAAACAAATCATAAAATGCAAATGTTTACGCAGGAAGCAGGTAATTCAATTGATTAAGTGTTAAACAAATAAATTTAAAAAAGAATGGAAATGGAAGGGGGAATCAATCGCAAGAGAGAAAAGGAGGGACAATCTGTGCACGAATTCTTGGCAAGTTAAGATTTTCGCACGAACGTTGAACCCACGAGTAGAGGCACGAACTTCCGGTTCGCACGATCGATTGAGGGGGCGTGCGTTATGACAGGACGAAATTATGTTCTCGATTTAATGAGGGTTCGAGATGTTGCACTTAATTTTTTTTGTCCGAGCAAATTGATTGATCTCTCGATCAAATGATTGTCCATCAAACAAGTTATAATTTTCTTTCTATAGCACGATCCGGTTATCGGTAAAGTCATCAAAAAATTAAGTTTATCGTGGTTATTATTTGAAGATTTAAATACTTATTTCGAGATTGATATTACGATAATGCACGATCATTAATTACGTTCAAGTCATTATTTAATTTATTACGCTTCACATATTTTATACGAATGGAGGAAATGGACAACAGAATGTCCTGTGGTTACAAGTGTTCACGTGAAAGTCTTCCGGTTCATGCACGACCACACGCCATACAAAATATCCGTCCATATGTGTTTTATAATACCTCTTTCGACCACGTGCAAGATTTTTACAACCGCGACCTACGTCGCTCGCGGTTATAGAACTTGTGTTTAGCAAATAATTAGTTTCGCTCGAGTATTTTCCAAAGGTGATGATGAAAAGAAAGGAGAAAGATACAGAATAATTTTCTCCGAGAGTTCTGGGAGGAAAGCATTGAAAAAATTTACAACGAAAAACGATTTTCTACGGAATGAAATAATTTTGACTACAATTCTAGTGGTTTATAGAATTAAAAATGCAAGTGTGGGCGAAAATTCGTTTAATCCTGCGGCTGTAATTTCTCTTGAAGCGAGCGAAAGTAAATTCGAAAGAAAATTCAAATTTTATTACATCGTGTAACTCTAATTGTACTTTTTTCCGGAACCAACTAAACGGAAGTGTTTGGATAATTAATTAAATAATTAAGTATGCAATTAAGCAGCGGGTATTAATCTTATCTGAGTTATAAATATTGTAGGAAAACAGCACATAGGCATACAAGTTACTACGTTGGTTTATTTGAACGGACATAAGAAAGTAAATGGACGATGAATTTTCCGGTGTAATTATGTCATTCGTTAAATCAGAAGAGGGTCCAATTTTTTTCTTTCCTTCAATTCGAAGAGGATCGAGAGGGAATGAGGCTGGAGATTCTCATCTCGTGTAATTTAATTGATGCTGAATAGTAATGATATTAATTAAAATTCGGTCTTACGGTTGTTGTCGATAAATATATATATAGAGACTTTAAGTAAAATCCTTTAATTTGATTTTCTATCTTTCTCGTATTATTTTTGCAAATTCTTTTTGTATTAACGAAGATGAAGAGGAGAAAGAGAGAAGTAAAAACGTGTACTTTTGGTATTGCATCAATTACGAGCCGGAGCAAATCCCCAGTGGCGCAATATCTTTCACTAATTTTCTCTGTCGGGATCATTTGCCGAGAGTTTTAAACGAACCGCAGCTCGTCTTTTCTCCTTGTGCTCCATGCTGGGTTTAACTATCATCCTCAACGATCACAAACCCCAGCATCTCTCTCTCTCTCTCTTTTCCTCTCTGTCTCTTTTTCTTTCTCTTTCACTCTTGGTTTTTCTCTCCGAGACCACCGACGAGTTCGCATAATTGAACGCAAAAGCTCGCGTGGGAAAAAGTTTCCCGCAGCCGTTGCTCTAATGTAACCACGAGACGAAACGCTCGGCTCGATTTACACAGACGTACAACTTTCCCTCTTCTTTGTACCCGATCGTCTTTGCCAACTGACTAAAATACGAATTTTCTCGTACGCGTATGTATCTGTCTCCTCTTATTTTTCCTCGCTGTCGCGTTGATGAGAAAATGACTTCGGTAAGACAAGGAAAAAAAAAATCGCGATTTAATGAATGATAGAAAATTTGTCGGAGGTTGAAAAACAATGTGAAATTATTGAAAAATGTCAACATTTTTTTATTCATCGTTAAAAGTACTCAATTGATTTTTACTTTCGAAAATAACAGTTTTGGTTTCGCTTTTTTTTTCCAGGTTTATTAGCAACTTCAGTAGGTAAGGAGACGGTATCGAGTGGCGGTGAAAAATCAGCGAATCCGGATGACGTAGTCTTGCTCGAGATCGACGTGAAAGAGCCTTCGAAGAGATCACCGGTTAGCGCTAGCGCCGTTTACGGTGCATCGCCGAGTCAGTACATAATCCGTCACGGTGACGATGCGCAAGAGGTGAGAAAGCGGAAAATCATGGTATCGCACGCGCGGACAACTTTTTTTGCACTTTTTCTTATTTTTACTCCTTTTGCTTTTTTTTTGTCTTCTCCGGGACTCTCGTTCTTTCCTTCTTCGGTTTATTTGTACAACACATCGTTATCATCGAGCTAGTTCTACCGGCAAAAGTATTACGCTATAATGCCGAGACTTTCCGTATAAGTTAACTGCACGATGAGCTCATGGAATCCAGAGCAATATTCTTCCCTCGTCACGACACGCCTCGATGCGTATGAGAAATTTCTCAAAAGAGAACTCGACCCGCACAAATAAACGGATTAATTGTTTTACTTTTTCATCGCTCAGTCTCTTCGCCTCGTTTTGCTCCTATTTTTATTTCTATTTTTTGTTATATTTTTTTATTATCTCGTTATGAACAAAAAAATAAATTCCCACGATCTCTCGGGCGAATCGGGTACTCGCGTAAATCGCGTTCAATGTCATAGCTATGCAATCGGTTTCTCTTTCTCGCTTACTCATTGGACTGACTAAACAAATGCTTTGTTCGTGTTCGAAAAAGTCAGATTTTTTCAACGTACTCGATCAAATTAAACGGCCGTTCAGCACGAATATCCTTTTATTTGATCCCCAAAATTTTCCAGGAATTTTCGTTTTACCAAACATTGACTCCAGTTTTAAAAAAGGAATTGAGAAACAATTTCAATGTTCGGGTGTTTCGAATCTACAACTTTATTGATTATTTTCCGAGCAAATAACCGGTTCATTTATTTATTTACCAATTAATTAATTAGAAGCGTACGAATTCACGTTTATTTGCATTTTTTCTTTTTGAATACTAATGAAGTTACGATGGAATGATTTCGAAATATTTTAAACTTTCGACGAGTAGGAGATTGAGAATAAAATTGATTAATCCTTACTATGATTATATTTGATTGTTGGAGCTCAAGAATGTTTTTGTTCGTTGTTTTGTGTTTCCCACAAAACGTGGGGAGCTCCGATGGAAAGTGCATAGAATAATATATGGCGAAGGGTGGGAGGGCTGTGAAAAATTCCTGTGGAAGTTGTGCATACACCGTGGTTGGGATATCGCGAATGTGAGTCCGGCATGTCGATCAACCGTGACCATTGGCCGCCTATCACCGGCGCAAACCGTCTCGCCCGACTAGCCATGAAGGAGAACATTTTTTTTTTACCTTTTCCTTCCTTCCTTCAGTCAATTCCTCGAGTATTTGTCGTTTGGAACCTTAAGGGCGTATATCCGTTAAATAAGAAGCCGGACGTAGGGAAAGATTGAAGAATTTTCTTCGGTTTACTAATCATCTTCACATTTATCAAATGAAAATAAAATAAACAAGTTTTTATTTTTAATGCTGGACATTTCCGGAACAAGAAAAACAGTCGGATCGAAATATAATTCGACGTTGATTCGTTTCTCAGCGGGAACGACGGGGATTATCTGCTCGACCCAGTAGAATTAACTTTCCGTGACGAATCTGGATCGGTATTTTTATTTTGTCGTTAAAATCATGTGCCATTCACTTTAGAAGGGAAGAAATATTTGAAAAAAAAAGAAATCCAAAAATCTTACGACTTCAAGCACTTAGCTGTGAAACAATTTCAGTAAATTTGTTTTAAAAAAAAAGTCATAAGTTAATAGATCGCGATTAATGTTGAAGAATGAAAATACAAACGAAAACAGCTTTTTTTCTGTAAAGAAATTATCATTAAATGTTAAACAACAATGCGAAGTCTCAACGGTTACGAAATTCGTGAAATCCAATTTTCTTCAGGGTGACAATGAGAGCCTTGGACCAAAATGAAGGTATTTTACCTCGGAGAAAACGAGAGAAAGAGAGATTGTAAAAAAAACTAATTCTCGGTGCATTGTTTCGTGGCTCGACTGTTCACAATCCCACGAGTTATACGACTCACCCTCTCTGGCGAATCTCGTCATCTGACGGATCCAAGGACACTGATAATTGTGGAAACCTTCATTTTTTTTCGCGCATGCTTGGCAAATTTCTCGGAATGTTCTTGCGAAGAAAAAAAAAAAAAAAAGAACAGTGCAGTCGTTAAATATATTGCATTAGTGTCATAACACATCTTTCTTTGCAATAAACCATTGAAAATAAATCGAGTCAAGAGATCTTTCAGACCAGTTGGTACATACGAAGAAAACAATGTGAAAGAAAATATTGAGCGATATTGCAAATTTTCTGTTGGTCACTCAGGCTAAGAGAATTCATATTATCGGTGTAGGAAGGTCAAAGGGGCATGCAAAGCCATTCTCTCTCGGTTACGATATATTTGCCAGCGGCCATTTGCAAGCGTGAAATAGGTTTTTTCATTGGGTCCCGTTGAATTGTTGTTAATGAATTCGTTCTGGTTGCGAAAATGTAAGAAATAGTTTTTTATCCATGCATATAAACGCAGATAGACACATAAACGCATAAATATATATATATACGAGCATAAACAAACGTCTATACACACGCAAATAGTTATCAGCAGGAGTACATAAAAGGAAAACAACTGCAGGATCTCGATGTCCCAGGACGTAGGGAGGCTGATTTGTCTGGTGATAATAAAAAGGGCGTATGTGTGTCGAAAATGCTCGAGGGAGTGGAATATGGCAGCCTTTTGTCTCATGATCGATAAGGTGAACTGTGTATGTGTCTCAGATCGTGTTTCGATCGAGCACTGGCTCATAGCTCCGGTTAATGCCACGCAGGCTTGCATGCATTGCATAATCGAGAGGTTCCCGCACAAGCATACACCGACGATCAAATATATACACGATACTATGAGTTGGAGAGTTTGCTCGCCTTCTAATCGACAAATGCTCGCCCGCGACCCGAGAGAACCGGTAAAACCACACCCAAAGTGGACTCCTGTGTTGAAGCAATCTCGTCGAGTGCACGGCAACTGCATTTACTTGTAACTCAACATAGAAACACGTACACATATAGAAATTGTTGATATCGAACGATAACGATCGTCCAGTAACTTTAGCAGGGTTTCGATCTCGATTCTCTCGCCATTTCCTCTCCACGGAGTGTGCATCAGTGCCTCAGTGTGAGAAGGTCGTGGATTCGCAACAAGTCCGCATAATTATAGAATTCAAATGATCGAGATAACGATTTATCGACTGATGGTAACAAAAAATCCACCCTTCGTAATCTTTTGTCACGTCGCGTCTGTATGAGCCCGCTATTCTCTTTCCTTTCGATAGTAATCGAAGTGGCGAATCTCTGGAATGGTTGGCCGATTAAATAGGCGAGTGGAAACGGCCTTGCCAGACTCGCGAACGCTCCACCTTACGGCTGACTCATTATTAGAACGGATTAGCGTTCCAATTCTGGACTTGTCGAGGAACAAATAAATATATGTGTATATAAGTGTACTTATATACATATGTGTGCCTCTCTGTGCTCATTTATTTACTTATTTGTGTTATATGTGTGGTTATTAGACAGGCGAGCTCGAAGAACGTAGGCGTGACCGGGTCTCGGACACCATATCCTTATATTTAGTTTTCCCTTTCATTTATTTCTTTTTTTTTTTCATTAATCACACTTTCTGTCTTTCTCTTTCATTTCCGGACGTTGAATTTATCACGGGAATTGCGTAAAGTCAAGTTCGATCGAGACCGTAGAAAGTGCATGTGCTCAGACGGCGCTCAATTGGCGAAAGCAGATTTCTAATGATAATGGTTTGAGACTTATGTTTTATGTGCGAGCATACACATCATCTTGCATATATATTTTTTATTTGTCCATATGTGTGCACCATGTGTGTACACATGGAATTCGAACGTATGGAATTTCGTTTACGCAAGGCTATTCGATCAGAAGCAATCACGTTTCATTTATTTGTCTTAATGATCACCGACGCGATTATAACGAGATATAGAGAGTCCCATCGACGACGAAGAAACACCTGTCCATGAAAGTCTGTCGTTCATATTTTGCTCATAGAAAGTCAATATTCAGGCTCAACGGGCTTCGATTAATAACGTTTCTGCTCATAATTAATTTAAAAAAAAAAAAACAACATAAGCCGAGGAAAAATCGAGAGGATTTAGTAAAAAACAAACTTGGAGGACTTAGATTTTTTTTGTTTGAGAAATTCTAGCGAAAGTTGAGATTCCCGCTATTAATTATTGCCAGTCAAAGGGAAATCAATCATTTGGCTTGGCTTTTATGAATTTGTAATAATTTCGCTGAATTGTTTCGGTTGATTTCTTAAATACCGATGGCTGGTTCATCGTGAAACAGAGTGGATACTGTGCGTGATTGAAAGATTTTTGTTTTCCTGGTTTTCAGTTGTCCCCGGAATACCTGAGTTTCGTGGAGCAATATGCGAACGCGTATTCGTCACCGCCTCAGCAGCCACGAACTGGACCACCCCCAAGGAGGCCCCTTCCAGCATACGCAAGACAGCAACAACAATTGCAACAGGCTTATCAAAATCAGAGAGTACCTGCAGTGGCGCCACCAAGGCCACGTTTGACGCTCCATCCTCAGGCGCAGGCGCAGGCTGATGCACAAGCGGATTATCAATCGCAATCAAGATTGAGTGCTGCTGGTACAAGTGCTCAAGGTTATCAATTGGCAGCGGCTTATCCAGACGCGAAATTAGGTACTTTCGAGCAAGAGTTACTTCAATTGGTCTCAGCTAACCAAGCCCAAGAATTTAAGCTGGCTGAAGGTGGAGCACCAAAACAGTTGCTGAAACAGGCAGCTTATCCTCAATATACGCAGGAGGCTCCAGCCTATCAGAGTCAGTACATAAAACCGACCGCTGAACCAGTCCAAGAAGAACAATACCACGTGGAAACCAGTGGTCCAAGATTCCAACAGCAACACGTGCCAGAAGCTTATGTTCCTCCGCAGCCTGCACCTTTGCAGTATCATCAGCGTCCTCAATACGCGAGCAAACCAGCAGCCAAACCATACCGGCCATCAGGTCAATATTACGAGGAACCACGTGCCGCTCAACCTCAACTGAATGCCCAGGGATATTCGGCACACAATGTAGCTCAGGCCCAAGCTAACGCGGAAGCCCAGGCCCTTGCTTTCCAAAAGATCACTCAGGCTTCCCACGTTAATCATCAACACGCTGCCCTCGAACAGATTCGCCTGGTGGCTCAACGCCACGAGGAACAAAGTGCCCTTGAACAAATTCGCCAAGGTGAGGCCGTCAGCGAGGCTGGCCGTGCTCATATCGTCGAAGAGATCACTGACCCCGAGGCTGCTTATCAAGCCAAGGAAAAGGCACAATCTAGAGTGAAAGAAGCCGAAGCTAGGAGGGCCCAGGAAGCTGCTGAATACAAAGCCCACGCTGACGCCATTCTTCACCTTCAAGCTCAGCAACAAGCTCATTTGAAGGCACAAGAAGATGCCCACAACTATGCACTCAACTTCGAGAAGAATCAATTGCGCGCCCAGGCCCAAGCTCAAGCACTTGCCAATGCCCAGGCTCAGGCACTCTACAAATCCCATCAACAGGCACGTGCCAATGCCCAGAAAGAGGCTCAGGCTGCCGCCAGAGCCCAGCACGAAGCTCGCCAACGTGATCCTGAAAATACTCCGGTTATTCAGTACCTCTTGCCCAACAACAACACTCCTCTTCCAGCTCCCAACAGTTACTTCACCAGCTCGGATGTGCAAAAGTATCAGACCTCCGGATCTTCCTACGTGCCACGTTCTGCTCCGAGACCCGCTGAAACTTCCGCCGAGGAAATTCAACATCACCACAGTGTCAATCAACCGAGACAGGCTCACAAACACAAAATCCCGCAAGGCACTCAGGGATCCACTTATGTATCGCAATCCGGTTTGCTGAAAAAAGCTCCCGTCAAATCTCTCACCATTGAAGAAATCATCGAACAGGATCAGGTCAACTCTCCACAGATCCTCAGGATCCCATCTTCCAAAACACATGCCTCATTGACTCAGGCCGATCTTGAGGCCCTCATCAACGCTGGATACACCGTCACTCCTGTCCCAGATCTTCCACGACCTACCCAACGAAATTATGCTGTGGAAAGCACCTCCGCTGGCTACTACGTCAAAAAACACAACACTGCTACCCCTAGACCCGAATATTCTTCTTACTCTGACGTCGCCCCTCGTCAACGTCGACCTATCAGGAAACAAAGACCCATTTTGCAACAACATCAGGAAAGCGAAGCTGAGGGCAACGAAAAAGTCACCTTTTTGGTACCTATCGAAAGCTCCCCTTACGGAACACGAAGACCACCACAGAGAAGTAGCCTCGTTTCTGAGGAATAAAGGATAGACGAATCAAGTCAATTTCACTTTTTCACAAACACACACACTCACACACAGACACATACACACTCTCCGTCTCTCTCTCTCTCTCTCTCTCTCTCTCTCTCTTTCTCTTTTTGCCTAGCTTTTGTTCCACGCGTTCTAATCGTTTATTTACTATGAAAATATGACTTTTTTTCGCCTTCAATGACGACCAGAATTTCGCTAAGAATATCGAAAATGGACCGCCGAATCTTGCTCTCCCTTCGAATAAGATTCAACCGGAAATAGATGATTCTTCCCAATGAAAAAAATCATGAGACATGGTTTTTTAACTCTTTTTTTTTTATTATTCGTACAGTCATTTTTATTGTTCTTTTAAATGGCACTTTTTAGTATTACATACGTTGTACTTCGTCCTATGTATTTTATCACGTCGCCGTTTTACGTACAAACACACCCACACACCATTTTGAATGCTCTCTCTTTATACGACTCTTTTTTCTTCATTTTGTTTTCATACTTTTCGCGTTGAGAGCTTCGTGAGGCTCCGTGCGAGAGCGATTTTTTTTCGTTTATCGATGAGGAGAATTCATCGGAATGAGAATTCGTACCGTTTGAAAAAAAAACAACGTGCATCGATGTTCCATCACTCTTCTTCTCGCTCTCTTATTTTTCAATCACCTTTTTTTCCTGACTATTCATATTTTTCTTTTTCTTCATTTTTTGTTGAACATCTGTTCGAGGCTTCGCGAGAATAAATATATAAATAAACGGACCAAGAAACACAACAACGAGAAAAATCTTGAGAGGGCGCTGTCACTTGGAACAATCAGCATAAATTTGAAATATATAATTTTTCATTAATAATTTATAAATCATTTTAAAATATTAAATTTAATGAAGATTTTACCGTGATGAATTCGAAGGACGACTATTTCTCAATGTAAAGAGAACCGCAAGAAAAACATATGTGTAATAATCGTATGTATATGATTTATATGTTCCGCCGTAAAATTTATATAAAAAAATGTCGCACTTATTTGTATGTATTTTTAAATAAATATATATGAGGTATTTATTATACTTCCGACCCGAAGGTTCCATATCGACGCTCTTGGTCAAGCGGAAGATGATTAAGTGACAGCTTCCGGTGCTGATGAGTTGGATGTTCATTAATTTATACTCGTTTGTAAATAATAGTATATTAATTAATAAAATTGTTGATAAATCTGTCTAAAATGATCTCTCGTCCAACTAATCATTAACACTAAAGACAATAATTCGTTTGAATCAAGCCCTTCGACCCGTACTTTGCACCAATTTTTTCAAAAGCGCAATACGAATACCTGCTCATTAAATAAATGTTACTTTCGTAATAAGAGCGTCCGGAACATCGCTCAACGGCCGGGGGCTTTTCGCGTGTCTGATTCGATCCAAACTACGTTTTTTTTCCTCACGCAACACCCAATTATTGTTTTTTTCGTAACACAAATTCACTTTACGTGAAACCGTAACGTCGGAGTAAAAAAAAAACATTAATTTACAATTATCGAAGAAAATTACGGAACGAGAATTGTTTTTTTTTCACGATCCATACAAAGAGTAGGTGATTTTTATTTCGAGACGCAAATTAAAGAGTGTAATTCTGAGACTCGGAATTACCCTGATACCATTTGGGTGGGCTCAAATTGTCGGTCATCCAATTTGGAGAAACATTTGAAACTCTTTTCATCGGTTTCGTTGTTGACGTTTTTTTTTTTAAATTTGTTTCATTATCTTTCTTGTTATTGTTGTAAATCCTGCAAAGGGTTGGGTCGAATCGAAGGTGACGTTTCATTATTTCTCGTTGTTTGCCTCGTGGCGTTGTTTCTACCATCACAAAATATAAATGGTTTTTGTTTTTCTTTTTTTTTTTTTTTATTTATGGCATCGTTACGTGTCAAAGATATTTTTTATCCATCGATATAAACGCTTGTATGCATATATCATTTTTAATTTTCATGCAGTCATGTTGTCCGGGTGGGAAAAAAGCTTGAAAAAGTAATACACGGGAAAAAAGAGACCGTAATCGATTGCAGATCGAAAAGGCTATCGAAGGGAGACTGCACGAGATAATAAGTATCGATGATATCGAAAAACGCCGGAGGCTTCGTGCACCACCCAATATTGCAGCATCATCCAACTCAATTTTGTTTTCGTTTAATTCTCGTCCACGCAGATTCTTACGTGAAGAAAAAACGTTTGATCCTCGTATACTTTATAAATACAGGGCTTGTGTCGAATAATAATTTCGATTAAACGAAGAAGAAATATCTTCGTAATGACGTTTTATATTATTTTAATTAATTGCTCAGTGGCTTTTTTAGTCCGAATTTTTCGCCAAGTATTCTTGATGCTAATCTGACAAGAGGAGAGCACAAGTGTCAAAGCTGACGTGAAATGGGTTGAAAAACTGTTACGAAAGGTGATTTATGTAAAACGCCAATTTGTTTCTTAACACTTCGATTCACTCTCGAATGTACATATATGCAAAAAAAAGACAACAGAAAATATATACATATACAAAAAGTAATCTTTTCGGATGAATAAAAGTTCCTAATATGCTTCGCACGTACTTAACCCATGAAAGATGGTAGATATGCATACCGGGTGTCCGAAAAGTCGTTTCTTTAATTTGTAGGATGATCTTGCTCGAGAAATGATTAGAAAAAAAGTCCTTAAGCATTTTTTCATTTGTCACATATTTTATGAGATATTAAGTAGTTTGTGTCCGGCTCTCGTGACGACTTCTAAATTGGCTCCAATTGATCGATGTCTCTCGTACAGTGCAATTCAGGAGGAACGCTTCTAATGATTTTTTTCTTTTTTGACACACAATTTAGGCTGATTAATGTGAATTACAAATGTCGATCTCGTGTTCGAATATCATGACACCCTACCTCGTGGTTTTAGCCTCGAGTCTTTGTTCCTCTTGGGAAGAATCTGAGAGCTGTGACTTTACGAGCGCGAAATGTGTTCTTATCCTTTCACCGAAATCCGAGAGTACGCGAGAGGAGGAAGACAAAGGGAGAGAGACGGATAAGAATGTGCAAAAGAAGAAGGCGAAAGCGAAAACGTTAAAGAAGAAGGTGTGGTCATCGAGGGCCATTCGGACCCATTAGATGTTTCCCTCGCGGTACTCCCATGTTAAATATCGAGATATATATCGCGCGTTCAGTCAGCCACCTCCCAAGGACAACAACATCTTTCGATCTTTACGTCTCTTGAAATTACACTTGTAAATAAAAAGTCGATGCTAAAAATACATACACATTAAATGTATTCATATATATATACATCCAAAAAAATGTCCAATTACTAAACAAAATTGGATCGCTCCAATTTATATAAAAACCATAAAAAATTTGATTCTTTCAACATTTTTATGGCGATGAATTATAGTCTGAAAGTTGTAAATCAAAATTATCAAAGTAAATTGAGCTGAAAAATTGGCTGCAAAGAATTTCATGGAAAAAAGTAATCCAAAAAATCACTAATCTGACTAATTTTTATTCCACACAATTATAATTAAAAACAAAGGCCAAGAATTAAATCGAGTCAGGAAAATCTGCGAAGTATCAATATCATTTCAGTGGATTTATCATTTTTTATCCGACTGCTCTTTGAGGGAGAACGGTTTAAATTGTCCACCGGAAATCGGTGTGAAATATACGACTTCGAGGGGGGAGAAATCGAAAATAGCGATATTTCGTAGTCTCCGGGTTCAAGAATTTACGGTTCCTGTCATGATGATCGCGGCTTTGTCTCGCATACTAACTTTTTCGTCTGTGTCGCTGTACCACGTTGTCCATAACAATACAGTGCATATTATACGACTCAGGGATCACGCCATTGATCGGTAACTTTTATTTGTTGTGTCTTTTTTTTTTTTTTGTCGATCCGAACTTTTCGATCGACGGTGCAGAGTTACTAAATCGTTACGTCCTACTGTATTGTTTTATTTTATTTTTTATTTTTATTTTCTTTCGTATTCGACAAAAGCTCCTGGTTGTATGGAAATCGGCGAAAGCATTATTGACTCCCGAGCACGCATTTACAACGAGAGAGTGACACGAGCAAGTATTCTCTTGCTACTTGTGTTTAAGTATGTGTGTGTGTGTGTGTGTGTGTGTGTATTTGTGTGTGTTTGTGTGTAAACATGTGTGCACTCTTTTGTACATACGATCGAATTGCAAAGCGTACACATGCATTTTTTCGAGAGTGAAATCACGAAACTAAATGTGTATTCAATCGGGCAATCTGACCGAACAAATCGTGCTTATTTTTCGGCTTCTCTTGGCCCCTGGAAACCGACATATGTATCGATTTCGTAATTCTGCATTTCTGGTTAAAATAATTCGCAACGGTTTTGTTCACTGTCGCGGAAGTGTATCCAAAATAATGACATTTAGTTAGTAATTGATGCAGTGATTGAAATTTCGTTGGACAGCTGGACATTTTTTCAAACACTTGATTCAAGGCTATTTTTGAGCTGCATTAGATTTCCCATTGAAAATCAAATCAATTGAAATTGAAACAAGAAATAATGGCAAAAAATTGGGACACGTTTGAAGAATTGTTGTTGTGCCATGGTATTGGCGAGTTTTACACATTTTTTATTAATCGATGCCCTCAATATCTTCACAAGGAGACATTATTTTCTTGCCGGACAAGTTTCAGGGGTTTAAGAGCGAGTTTAAACGAGGCGAGGTCAGCTAAATATTATTTTTCCCCCCTCTTTTGTTCGCAAATTTTTTTTTTCGGCGTTTGAATTGTTGTTGCTGCAGAGAAATATTAATCGAGGCTGGAAGAAACGCTACGAGCAATAAAAAATCAACCAAAGCCGCGTCAATTAATTTTTTGTTATAAATTGATCGATTTGCAAACAAAAACAATTATAGATGTCAAAAAAAAGTCTTAGAACATCTGTAATTCATAATTCGCAATAGAATAAACATGAAATTTGTCTTATTCACAAAAAAAAAAAAAATATATTTATATGGGAGGTAACTCGTGAATTATTCACGAGCAAGCTCGGGAGAAATATCGATTGATGGAGCCAGATTTTTTGATCAGTCTGCCGTTGAAAATGACAAATAATAATAATTAATGGTTGAATACGAGCAAAAAAAAAAAAACAAGGCGAAGTCGGACGTTTCGAGAAGTTTTGAGTTTTGGTGAGCTCCGGTCGAGCGACCCAGTTTCGAGGGCCAAACTGACCAGGCCTGGGGAATTCGTGCGTGTTTCTCGAGATCTCGCCCCCGAAATAAACAGGAGGGGCACTTTAGGAGTGTTACAGAAGGACTAGGGGACAGAAAAGGAAGTGGGGGAAGAAGGACCGATGCATATAAAGCAAATCTCGGTACACATCGAGCTACAGTTTCACATTCTTCCATTCTTCGTGTAACCGAGCCACGATTTTTTTCGAACGAGCTATAAAACGTAATTCAATAATTAACTATAATAGTTCAACGAAAAAAAAAAAAAAAACACACAATGTAGAATATACCGTTGCATTTTTTAAATCGAAGAATTTATCTCTCGTTCTTACTGCCACTTTCCAAGGTCGACATTTAATTGCTAGTCTGAGAGAAATATAAAATAAACATTGATAAAAATATTAATGAAAAGTAAGAAGTGACAAAAGTGGAATTCCATTTTTTTTCCTAACAATTCAAAAGTACTGCAGATTGCAGATCTGGAGCACATGTTTTCTTGGCAATTTCAAGAATTTCCCATCGTCGTAAAAACGAAAAGAATTCAAAACGTTAGACGGAAATAGTATGAAAAATTTAGCAAGAACTTTTCGTGGGATCGAAACTTTAGCTACGTTCTTTTGTGTCGCGGAACTCTCAGCAGTCGCTTACGTAGTTGAAAAGCCTCTGCGATATGGAATCGGTTAAAGTTGAAGAATAAAAAATACAAAAAAGACAAAATTTTATTCACTGACACACGAGTTTGAAACTTTGACGCAAGGTGACGAGAGGCAGGGTGGAATTTTCGTCATGTTAAACGGGAGTAGAAAGTGGGGCATTAAAATAAATGATGGCTGATGAGAGCCAAGGTTTTTGCATCATGCTGTAGAAGCTATTTAGTGTTTTTGGAAGTGGTCCCTGAACGATCAAAAGTTTCCTCGTGGAAAGCTCAAAAACTTCTACTTCCGGTTCATCGGGTTTGGTTTCATATCAAATTATCGTTCTCGGGCTTGAAACAATCTCTGGCGTCCTTCAATCTTTACCATAAAATTCAAATGTGCCTGTGGAAGTTTATTCAAACAAAACAAAAAACTAGGGAAAAGTCAATTCTTCAGTGAGAACTGTTTTTCATTTAATGAGCATGTTTTTGTTACAGCAGAATCTTTTTGGATTCTTCGGTCATTAGTTCCAACGAGAATTCTAAGATGAAGATTTTCGTGGCAATAGCGTCGTTATTGCAGCTGTCTTTCTGCAGCCACGTATCCATAAAGCTGCCCTATTCAAATCCAGCTGGAGTGACCTACATAAATAACTTCCAAGGACAAGAGCATCCGGTATCGTACGGAGCTGCTGCTTATTCTCAGTCGCAAACGAACCAGTACGCAGGTCCAGCCCCGAGTAGTTATCAGTACCAATCTGCGGCTTTTAACCAGCAGCAGAACCAACTTCAATACTCAGCACCGGTTCAGTACCAAACGGGACTCCGGTACGCAGCACCAAGTCCAAACGCAGCTGTTTATCCAGCTCATGTTTCTGCCCATCATGTTGGTTACGCAGCTGCTCAAGTACCGGCCGTAGCTGCAGTTCCATTCGTTAAGCATGTCCCAACGGTGTCCAATGTCCCCGTAACTCGTTACGAGGCTCATCATGGACTCATTGAGCAACAAGTTGATGTTGCTAAGCCCGCAGTTTCCACTCGGAAGTTCGAGGTAAGTTAGAAACTTTATTCATCATCGTTGATACGATTAGTTACTCCCATCACTTATCGCACATCTTGAGATTGAATCCTTTGATTTGAGAATAAAGTGGTAGAGTTCCAAAGTATCGAAACGATTGAGAGAATTCGGGAAAAAGGATTGAGACATTCGAATGGACTGCCGATGATTTAATTCCAAATTCCTTTTGACTCGTTCATTGAAATTAGATCCAAAACAGTTGAAAGCATCATTTAATAAGCATTGTTGGGTTGAATTGTTTCCTGATTTCGTTCGAATTCTAAAGGTTCGCAGACCAGCAATACAGAAGCAGTTCTACGACATTGAGGAACGCGTTATAGTACGTCCGGCAGGTTCAGCCCTGGTAGAGCTCGACGAGCCTACGTCAAAGATTCAGAGAGGACCAGCTGTATTATCCGAATCATCTTTGCTCGGGGTGACGGCATCTCCGCTCTCTCATCAATACCTTAGTCAAGCGACGCTGATTTCTCAATCCGCATCATCCCAAAATGCCATTCCAGTCGGGTCCAACACTCCGGTTCACGGGGGTCAATCGATTTCAAGCTCCGGAGAGTCTCACACCCAACAACTGTCTGCTTCGTCGGCCGATGAATCCAGCAAAACTGACGAGGAATCTGTCGTCGTGGATAATCCAAATTTCCGTAGCTCTATATTCCGTGACAATAGCGCGTCAATAAGTGGCACCTTGTTTCGCAGCTCTCAACAGTTGAACGAAAACCAGGTCGCATCGAGGAGCCAGGAAAGTCAGTATCAAGATTACCTGCGCAACGAGTACAAACAGTCAACCCAAATAGAAGAACAATCGCGACAGCAGTACGAGCGTCAACAGGAACAAAGCAGCTCGAGGTCGTCTGGATCAAGTTTAATTACCAGGTCGAACGGTGTACCTTTGAATACCATCGCGCTGTTCCCTTCAAGGGAAGCTTCGTCCTCGGTGTTCCCGAGCACTAGAACTAGCCCCGAACAGAGCAGATCCAATCAGCAGACCCTCATTGATCTTTTGACAGCTCGTGGTGGAATTACCGAGGTAATTATGATCATTAAGCCTGCTCGAATCAATGAAGGACTTGTCCTCTAAGAATCTTCCTTCCCCAGAGTCTTTAACAGCAATGATAATCATTTACGGATGATCCTTTAACCACTCGTTCCAATCTTTTTATCTTCCAGCCACCTCGTTGGCAGGATAGAATAAAGAAATGTTTTTTGTTTCTTTTGCCATAGGTTGGTTTTGGTCGTAATGGACCTGCATCCGTGATCGGGGACGCCGAGAACGTTCGAGCTCGAGTAATATCAGCAACTCCATCTTACGACAACGTGAAGCCTGCAAGTGAAAGAGTCTCAACAAGACGAGTGGTCGTTAGCAAACCCGTTGAGACCCTACAGGAAATAGACGTGGCCGAGCCCGTGACAAAGTACGAAAGAACTTCCGTGCACCATCCAACCCTCTTTAAAACTGCCCATCTCGATCACGTGCAGGTGCACAGTTCTGTGCCTGTGATTGGAAAAGCTCTCACGCCCGCGCTCGCCCATGTCTCTGTTCCAGTTTACCAGAAGACTATCACACCCGCTGCTTATCAATATTACTAACTTCTTTTAAATAAACATTAATCCCTGACTGCAAAACGTAACAAAGTCGAGCAACGCGGGGTTAAGTATACTCTGACTCTAAAGTGAAATAATATTAATTAGATTCGAATAAAAAACCATTAAATCATATACTGGTTGGATTTAGATCGAGTAATTCTATACCAGCAAGAAATTACACACCTACCAGATCTCCTGCTGTCATATTCTTTATGACTCATTTTAATATAGATGTACGATCTGTTTGCTCTGACTTATATAAAACGATCCGTCCTACGTGCCCGGTTTCGTGAGCTGTTTGCACAATAATAATCGCTTCCACACCGGAGAACCGAGTGGTCGCACGTCCACTTTTATAGAAGGTGTCCTCAAGTTACATCAAAACTCAAACGAGTAAATTAGTATCGATAATCTCAAGAGGAAAGTACTTCAATATCTTTTTATTCTGTTCGACTGTTCGTGACTTAATGGTCAAAACTAAATAGTCAATGTGGACTCCGAGTCAACCTGGGTTGACGAAGGACACTTTCACTCTGGTTCGTCACTTATGAATTAATCGCTCGAGCACGTTGCATTTGAGCAAAAAACATCCAAGAACTTATCTTCTTGAAACTTGGGTATTTATTTACTCCAAAAACCTTAGGCCCATTTTCTTCGATACCGTGCATATAGAAAGTGAATACACAGCTCGACTTCACGTTTGAGTGCATATGGACGCCATGTTAACCACAAGACTACACACACGTACCACACACTGCGTGAATTACGTCTGGGAATTGCGAGCAAGGTCACGTTTGCCACTCTCCATTTTCTCGATTCGTTTACTTTTAGGATTTTTACTTAAGGGTTATGCACGATTTAAAACGTTTATAAATCATCTCGATGTCATGGAATTACGATGATCAAGCAATTGGAACTCGCGGTCAAACCCCAGCAACGACAAACATAAAAAATATTTATTAATAATTGAGAATTTGAAAAAAAATTAAAATATGATAGTTTCTTGGAACGTGATTTTAGAATAAGAGAAAATGATTATCAATGAACAGAAACTTATCTGTACCGAGTTATAAATGAATTTAGTTGACTGTGCAACAAATCCGGAAACATCAAGAGAGCGACAGATCGATTTACACAAGGATAACCAGTGTTTGCTGTTGCTCTGGACCGTTCACTCCTTCGTTAGTTGTAGCTCTAAGGCCACAACATTGACCCGGATCACGAGCGTGTTTCATCAATTAAGTTGAAGAGACCCTGTGATCTTCCTTGTGAGATGTTATTTTATAAATCTGCGTAGGTATACAATGATTCGTGAAAGTTTATTGAGGAGGGGCATAAGTTTGAAACAGATGGTAATATCAAAATAAAACTTCAAGAATATAAGTTTTTTTGAACGTTTCACACATTCAAAAATCTCATGGTACAAAAACAAACGAGGAGTAAAAAAATTTGACGAAAAAACCATCGTTTCGACATTTGCAATTTAAACGAGTTTTCCAATATTTGGTTCACTCCAGATATGATAAAAAATACAAAACAAACGACTAAAGGATAGAGACAAGCAGAAAAATAGTTTTGACGGCAATGGAAAATATGCGACGAAGCAGTGACCATAAAGCTTAAATATATGTTGTTGAAGAGCAAAAGAGGAGCAAAAAGAATGGGAGAAGGAAGGTTATCTCGATGGTGAGAGACACGGGGTCGTTCGACCAAGAGAGGGCGAGCGGAATGTACCTTCGAGGCAACGGAAGTCTTTGTCGATAAGTTGCACAAAGTACAAGCCACGAGCTTAGCAAAAAAAAAACCCTTTCGTTCTTTACTACCTTTTAGTACATGTGTTTTATATATAAAATGTGTATGGGGAATTCTGCCCTAAATCACATAATTTTATAGGGTTCTATTTTTTCTTTATCAAGAGTACTCAGGCCACGAAGTCCTGAAAAGTCCTGAAAACTCCACTTTTCCACTTTTGTTGGTTTTAGCATTTTTTTTAGTGTATTTAAACTTTATTTTTGGCCCTATAAAGTAAACAATCTTTTGAAGAAAGCTTCCAATATGTTCTAGAACAATTTTCAAGTCAAAATATTCAGTACTTCATTTTTTATGACAATTTTTGTCACTGGGGTGCAAATCTACCCCATGGTGGCAAGTACGTGATTCTAAAGAGGTGTGGCAAGTAAAGATTGACCGGTTAGTGACTCCCCATAGGATTCACCTTTTTCGCATGCACTGCTCAGTGAATTGGCAGACAATTATTCATTCAAGTGATGAAATTCTCGTGGACGGTGGGTTGAAGGAAAAAAATGTCGATGTATTCGACTCATTAGAATTGCATGACACAACGGCACGTTGTTTTTCGAACTCGAAGACAACTTTGGGAAGAGCATGTATAATGTCAGGAAAACTTACTTATTTTCGTAGTTGAAAACCTCTCGAGTAAAACTGCTGACAAGAATCTTCTTGAGTATCTCAAGGATGGCCTCGAGTCTTCAATGCGAGAGAACCCTTCAGTTTTTCAATAAAAATTGAATGGCCAAGATGGAGGTTATGAAGCGCGTTTCAACAGAAATAATAAAACAAATGCTACCCCTTGTGATCCTTCTGTAGAGTTGAAGAAAGTCTGATGTCTCACTGAATCCCGTTATTAAAAAGTAATTGCGTTTATCTTCAGTTGATTCTTTCGGGGAGATTAATTTCATCTTCGTTGAAGAGTCTACAAAGAAGTTGAAGTTTATTTAGCCTCCGGGATCAACCGAATGCACGAAGGTCGGTTTAATTGTTTCGATAAAAAGCAAGCTCCAAAGTTTTTTTTTGATTTTTCTGTCTACCGGCTGTGTCTAATTTTGTGTCAAAATCATCAGAGGTCATTAGCTCTATTTCATTGTCTCAAAATGTAAAAAAAATCGGGGAAATTTCGGACAAACTAGTTCTGCCCAGACCGAAATGCTTTCACCTATCGCTGCTTGGGTCTGTTTGGCTTTATTTGCTTTTGTCTTCAAATGAACTGGTTGACTTGAGACAGGATCAGTTTATCCTTAAATCAGGTTTGACTGGTAACATTTACTAGACCAGTGTATGCATGGGATAAAACGAACGTGATGATCTCCCGGAACCTTCAAGCCACTGCCATATGGACCTGTTGTGTTATTTGTACCGGAAGTTTAAAACCGATCGTTCCGGTGACAAGGTCGTACGAACACACGCACGTATCCAGACAAATGTGACCTCAGACGCGGTCATCAACGTCTCACCTTCGCATGTGCTGCCCTCTCGTGACCGCTAAAATACCCAAGTGAGCGTCCACTTCTAGCCTATATAAAGGAAACTTACTCGTGCGACTGGACGTTCAGTCAAAAACCAAAATCCAAACTATTTCCGCCTCGACTATTTTCGTTTTAAACTTTACTTCGTGTGTGGGTGTGTGTTTATCGTTTTAACGAAAAATGTTGTTCGTCTTATTGCTGGCGCTTGCGATCGGGCAAATTTGCCACGCCGCACCAATTTTCTTGATCGCACAGCCAGCGACACCTTATGCCCACCCTGGCGTTCTTACTAATGATGCCATGGAAGCCACGCTGCCTGGAGAGCTACGAAATAATTTTTACAAAAATCCACAAATCGCTGCTGGCCTCGCTAGAGAATCGTGGTTAACTCCTAAAGAAACTCAGGTAAAATTTAAACTAAAGTACAACTGATTTATTCTTATTAGCGAAAATTGTGTATTCTGTCGAAAGAATTTGATTTCTGTGATTAAAAGTGCAATTTTGCAGATGTCATTTTATTAAACAATTTATTTTTGTCTTCATTAACAATTAAATTATTGCTCTAGTGATTCACGAGAGTCATCGTTTATTTATTATTCAAAAATACATTTTGATTGATTGATGTTTCATAATTATTTATCAAGAAAATATTTCCGTTCCAGAGAATTTTATTTATTCATCTCAAATGTGCACTTACAGGTGATTGATCGTGAGGCTGATAAGATACCACGTCAGAAGATCTTTGACGTCCTTCACAACGCAGGCTTGGCGTAGAGGGAAATATAATCTCGTGGGAGCATCATTTTCATAAATCATTGAGCATCGAGCTGATCCATAATTAAATAATTTACATTAATTGTTTGTTTACGCGTGATAGAGTCATGGACTCAATATTTATTGTACATATAAATAAGAGATAAAGAAAAAAGCAAATACACTAAAGTTTCATACGATTTTCGTTGGATTTGAATAATTTTCAATGGGATCCCCCCTTTCCCGGAGGACCTTGTACTAAAGAAGTTTCCTCGTAGTTGTCGTCGCACGGAATAGAGTATTACCTTCGAGACCTGTGAAAGGTCTTGGCGAATTCCATCCGCTCACATACTTTACAAGCTTCGCGTGTGTGTACACTAAAAAAGTGCCCCAGGTGGATGACAACACGCTTTGCACCGATGTCAGGAGGATTCACGTTGTAAAAGGGGTTGAATAAAAGTCTCGAATGGGGAATAAAAAGTGGTTCGGTAGAAAAGTTCTCATAATCTACTATTCTAACCATTATCTAGATTAGCAATAAATGAAAAGTTCATTACAAGATATATTTATTTTTCAAATTTTAATGAATTTTAACCAAAACGAGAACATGAATAAAATAAATATGTCAAATTAGATCGACCAGATTAATATTTATTGAACTGCTGTCCGTATTAAGTTTAATCCACTAAATATAAAATTATGAAGATCGCTTTAACGAAGTTTGACCTCGATAATTACAGCAGTTTAGATAATTTTTCAAAAATTATTTCTTTTCCAAGATAATTTCCCAAAATTTTGCGTGAATCTTCTTGAGTGCCGTATTGTAATGGGTAAAAAGTTTGAGAAGGTTTCACCGTCTGGTGATCGAGATATTCAGAGTTTAAAATCGCAACTTTGACACGAGGTCTTATGGGAAGTTACGAAAAAAGACGTTATTTTACAACTAATAACTCGATTTCCAAACGGTCAAACTTCCTCAAATTTTACCCACAGTTGAGTGCGATTGTTGAGAAGATTCATACGAATTTGAAACGCAATTAAACTTGGAGTTTATCGAACGCATGAGAAACGATCGAACCTCGTTAATTGGTGAAAATGGTTGAAAATAATTCGGTCAATGGAGCAAAGTGTCTGAAAAATTGTTTTCAGGCATTTGGATTGACAGGAACGATTTGACGGCTTTTGGTTCACGTTCCAAAACTGTATGCATCAGTAGCCACGGGAAGCTCTCATCATTCATGAACGGAACATTCAATGGACGTACTTTGCATGTGCACAAGGCCGGAAGTGATCCTTCCAGGTTCATCGGATGTTTGGTTCTGTGTGAGCAACTCCAAATGGAATATGTTCCTACATCCACTAAAATATCCTGCGGACATGGGATCTTATCGTAAGCGAAATGGTAACCGTGTTTCAGGGCTTTTTGCCACTGAACCGAGCACGGCACTTCGTTTCTCTCTCTACGTCTTGTTAACTTCTCCCAACCGTATGGGGCTTGAGCTATAAATGCCGATCACCAACAATCCGTTACCGAGTCTCTCGTCTTCGCTAGAGTAACGTATCCAATCATTATTTTCTCCGTGCCAATTCGTCTGAACAAGGTAAACGATTCTTACGAATGAAATTTTGAAATCTCAAAACCCTCAATTATTCTAATTAACTGGTTTTTTTCATTCCCTAATTATCGGTTAATTAATTTTTCTAGTGTTGCAGCAAACTGCACTAAAAAAAAAGAAGATGTTCGCGAGCCTCATCGTGCCATCGCAACGTTTCTGTTCGGTCCGCAAGTTTCGTCAGGCCCGGTAAGTTGTTAAGTGTAAATAAAAATAAAAAAAATACTCATCAATACCGTGATTTTGTCTAAAATTTCCTTCATTATTCGTTTCACCAATTTTCTGCTGATTCTTCAACAACATTCAAATTTACCTTGCTAATTACTCGAGCTTTGTAGATTCTTCATTTATTATTTGATATTTTTAAAATAACTGCTAAATTATAGTAAATCTATAATTTCTCTACAACATTTGCATATTCCAATGAATTCACTCAATAATATAATGAGAGTATTAAAATATATATATACGTCATAAACTGTAGAAGCCAAAGTTGTGGTGCTATAGATTATAATCCGGATTCCGTTAATTGGGCGCCGCAGCTCAGCCGATTCCCGATTGATCCATACTCTCCGGAGTTACACAAGTTGTGGCAAATCGCGAAAGAGGACGAGAGAAACTCGACAAGGAAAGAGAGAGAGAGAGAAAGAGAGAGAGAGAGAGAGAGAGAGAGAAAGAGAGAAAGAGAGGGGCAGATAGTGATGCTGGAGAGTACTTGTCGTGATTCTCTGTGTATGTAAACGCCCGCACAGACTAAAGAAAGAGAGAGAGGACGACAGCACGAGAGAGAGAGAGAGAGAGAGAAGTTGGAGGGTGGAGGGGGTATTCGAGAGATGTACAAGAGCGTGCACCAAAGTCCTCCTCTCGTTGATGCAATAGACTTCACAGAAATGTGGAACATGTATGCTGGGTCTCTGGTTTGTTACACGAGATGCCACGCGGAGATTCACTTTCTATCCGAGTGACGTACAACAGCACAACTCATCCACACTGCCACTTTATATTCGTTCGTTTATAGAGTTGCACTGGTGAATGAAAGGGCTTAAAGAAATCCATTTTGTAGGATCCACTTTCGATAGTTACGCCTTTTGTTTTCAAAGGTTCGAAACATGAGACATTTCACGTGACAGTTTCGTTCGAAAATCCTGCCACTTTTTATTCATAGGACTCTTTTTAATGGTTTTCTATACAGTAAATATGAATTTTTTTAATGGAGTTACATCCTCGTGAATTTTCATTAATAGTTGAACCGAAAATTGAACATGGATTTTCCAAGCAAACGTCTCTCTTTTTTTTTTTACCAGTGAATAGAAATGCACAGCGAACAGAAATGAAACACGTAACTTCATTTTTTTCTTGTAGAAAAATGTATAAAGTATCAATCAAAAATGATCGGACTTTCGGATTGAAATTTTCACGTGAAATGCCTCATATTCATTTATGTATGTCTATACGAGAAACACATTGAAATCTCGATGCCTCTTGAACCGTATCAGACTCTCGAACGAATAACGATTACACATTCGATCGATACAAAGCAAAGGAGAAGAGAGAAACTAAATTTGAGCTGGAACGTTGCTGGGCAATTTGGATTCTCTGGAGATTCATTGAGCGAAAACAATGATGTTTATTTGTTTTATTTTGTACTGAGATGAATTTTTAGTTGTTGAATATAAGGCTTGAAATTATAAAAGGCTTTTGTTTTGAGTTTCCAGTTTGGATTTTCATGATCTTGGAAAAATAATTCTTTCCGACGACGAATGATGCTACGAAGGGACTGACGAATGCAACGATGAAGAAAAAACCATGGAATCAGATGAAATTTTGAAAGGAATGGAAGGGTGTATAGAAACGACAATTTACAAAGGTCCGTCGTTTTTGAAGACGAAGGGATGAAACCACCAAAGCTTGACGTGCTCGACTGGCTGGATGAGAAAAATCCCACAAGACATCGACCGCTAAGTCAACTGTAAAGGATTGTTACCCGAAGGATTTCAAGCTCCACTGAATTCGTCTACATACCTTCCTTCCTCTTTCTCTTTCCCTGCTATACTTACTCTTATCATTCTCTCTCTCTTTCTCTCTTTCATCTTCGGATCTGTGATTCCACATATCCTCGAGATCCCTCGTAACATTTCTCCTCCTCAGGAGCTTATTTCCCAGTAGTGCACTGAGATCTCAACCTCGCCTTGTAAATTTCACCGAAATTGCGCTCTTCTTTTCTTCTTTGGCATCCCGTATAATTCTCCAAAATTTGATTCTCTGTTGAATTAACCATGCGACTACTCGTACTTTGTTTCTTTAGCGAATCGAACATTCCTTTAAAATGCAGAGTGTCAAGTTAGATTTAAATCTTGATTTTTAACCCAAAATCGATCAAGTTTCGATCTTTTTTCCTCAACAATTCAAAATCCTCATGGTTTCATCGTATTAATCGTGAAATTATTAAATTTACACCGAAGAAAATCAATTCTATGCACGTCAATGTTTTTTTTTTTTTTTTTTTTTCATTTTTTTATTATCGAGTTATTCGATGTTTATATATTTTTATCTTAATAACGATTACATATACATTCACGAATGGCGAATAACAGACACAAAGATTCTCCGATGCTCACTCGAATTACAAATATGTACAGTTTGGTATAGTCATTAAAAGCATATTACAGAAATTGCAGCGAAAATTGCAATTACGTGGCTGCGAGTTGGCGTTGTGCGAAACCAGAGATAAAGCCCTCTTTCTACTCCCCCACCCTCTTGCCTCTTCACGATATCCTCTTTACAACGAGTGCGCAGAGTTACTCGTAACTCGGCCGATCTCTAAAGCGTGATTAGGAATTAATTAACCCTGTGGCATCCCCTTTCGGGGCCATTCCCTCTCCACTCTACCTTCGATTAATGAGGAGATGCAATCATTCAACATAGTTTAATCTGTGTCCCTATGTCTCCCTCGCATGATCTGTAAAGCTATGGGATCAGGATTTTCCTCGGCAATCCGTTGGAATTAATTACGATGTATATATATATATATATATATGTTTGTGTGCATGTGGGTGTTACATATTTGTCTCCCTAATACCATTTGCCCCTGAAATTAGCCTGTCTATCACCCACTGTTTGCACTCTTGATTGTCCTGATAATTCAGTTAAATATAATCTATTTTCCTATCAAACGCGATTTACATGAAAATTCAATGAATTTATCTGTTGGAAGATTAAGTTTTTCATCAAGTTTATTTTACTATTTTCTTCATTAATTCTATATTAAAATAATTTTACGTTATATTTTATGACGCTTTGTGCAAACTTCACTCAAACGAATTTAATTCGATTTGAATTAACGCGTGAAAGTACCTGAGCAGCAGCAGATTAAACGGAGTGAATTATTTTATTTTCTTTTGTTTTAGCAAAGCATAAGTTCATACTTATGATTTTCAACCATTTTTAAACTTCATTGTATCGTGAAAAAAAAGCATTTTTCGCCAATTCGATTGTTACATAGGTTTGAACCAAAAACTCCGATTTCTGCTCAGAATTTTTATTTTATTGAGTCTACGGTATTTGATGCACCTGCGGATGAAAAAGTGATTATGGAACAGTCATTTTTTTTACGTTCTTTGTAATTTTTTCTTGTTCTATTATTATTTTTATTTATATTTATTTTATTTTATTTATCTTCTACGATTTTATTTTTGATCGATTGTGCAAAAGAATGTTGATTGGTCGATAATATTTTTTTGTGACCATCTCGCTGTGATCCGTAGTTCGTGTGAGTCTGTATTAAATCTACGAGAGCTCTATTTTGATGAAGCACAGCATTCATCCACCCGCAACTACCCAATTATCGGTTACGAAAAGTTTTGAGTCATTTGAGAACGAAGCGATGGCAGGGAGAAATTAGGTATACCAGGTAAGATCACGTGCAATCTATAAATCAATGTATACCTTCCACTTTATAATATTCCATACACGAGCTCCAATAATATACTCGTTAAGCTTTTCGCTTCGTAGGCAATCTTACAAAATGTGTACAACTTTAATGATAATTACTTGAAAACTTTGATATTTTATTTCACGTATCAATTTATTTTTAATCACAGGGTAGTATTAATTTTTGTTAAAAACGACATTTTTTTTCATCGTAACACTTCTGCGAATACTGGAAATCAAGCGGATTATTAATATCAATTTATTTATTTATACAAATGAAAATTTCTGAATTATCTACTAATTCGAAAAAAAATATTGAACATTTACAAGAACGTTTTGAAATTATGATCTAAATTATTCTGCGGGAATAATTGCTTCAAATGGCAATGACATGAATCGATATCGATTCTTTTTTATGCTCATTTTTAATTTATAATTATGTTCGTTATCCCAATTCCCATATTTATTAATTCATTAATTAAAGGAAAAATCGAACCTTTGCAAAAACGTTTAAAAATAATTGTCCAATCCCTTGTTCGGAAATAATTGCTTCAAATGATAATGACATGAATCGATATCGATTTTTTAAATGTTTATTTCTATGTTCGAATTATGTTGATTATGTCAAGTCCCATGCGCTTAGATCCGTTGAAAAAATTTCTTCGAGAATGATTATCAGACGTTATCAGACCCGGCTTGGTTCAACTGCGAACGTTCTTTATTCAAGGTTGACATTATCTGTAAAGCACTACTCGGTCAAACTGCTCAAAGTGCTTTGTCCACATACTGCTGTGATAGAAAAGAGAAAACGAAGAAAAGAGTTTGTCCTGATAAGCGTGAAGTTCTTTTCTTCGGGGAAGAAAACTTTGTACACATCAACGATATTTCTAAGCTCGTTTTTAATAGTTTGTACATTTGTCTCCGAATGCCAAACGTCTCCCAAGGCTCTGGTGAATTTCGTGATTCGATCCACGACAATCATACACGATTATCAAACCCGTCGAATTCTGCACTCAAACGGGTGAAAAAATTGTCATACGAGCGTGAGATTAATTCGCTCGTTACGATTGCAATACAACTAACGAATATGTCCTTCCAAGCCAATGCAACTATTTATAAAACTTGTGGAGCGAGGCTACGCGTATTTCTATGCCAGTCTGCAATTCAAAATTTTCATTCACTCGTTTTTCCAGCTATTTATTTTATTACGATTGATATTTAACTTTTCTTCATTGATTATAATTTTTTTTTTAACTGCAACTAATAAGAGATTCATTGGAATTAATAAATTGAATGATTCGGAGTTGTTTCTTTTTTAAAAAAATTCATAACTTGACACTCGTCATGGACAATTGACGAGCACGTTTTATCCAAGAATTAATAACTCAATAAAAAATTGTTTTAATAATTCGATGAATTGTCATTCAAGGAGTTTCATCACAGCTTATATTTATAGGCTCAACTTTTTCATCCGTCATTCAATGCATTGAAGTACATTAGACGTTCAAACAGTTTTCCAAGAAGAAAATCAAATAGATGGAGTTGCAGAAATGGAAGAAAAAGACGCACGTTGCCTAGTCATCGCATTAAAAGAGGTGGACCTTGTCCTTCACGTTTCTGTCTTCCTCGTTCTTTTATGCAATTGTGCACTTAACACTTGCACTTGGCTAGTACGGGAAAATTTGTCCTTGACTGTTAGTCGATGGACGTAACGTTTTGATAATTATTTTCTTGTCACGACTGAGTAACAGCGTAAAAAGAAGAAAAAAAAAAGAAGAATGAGAAAACTAAGAAAAAAAAACTTGAAGTCCCCACCCGCAGGGAAACTCCAAGTTGCTCGGTTGACTAGTATTTTCTTTGATCGGTCGATTGAAAAATCGACGATTCATTTTTAATTGAAACGTTGTACAGTTTCAAGTTGTTCTATAAAATTCCTCGGTGCTTTGTATGGACGAACACAGAGAAACGGAGCTTCACTACGAATTAAAGCTCTGCGTTCAATGCGTACGCGAATTGCATTTTATCTTGGTCCCCTTGAATTCTACACACACTTCAATAACGCAATCGCAATAGTTATCAGAATAGTTCTTTGCTGGCCTAGGCCTAGTGTGGTACATAAAATGGAGCAGCGAACTGTGTCAGGTATGAAAACATCTCACACTCAAGATTTTTCAAATGAATATCGTCACAAATTAACACTCTCTCTCTTCCATCGTTTTCACACTTCATATCGTTTCTATTAGCGATTCATTTTCGTCGAACTTGACCTACGAATAATTTGCACATGATACTAATGAGTGTTGAATAAACAAGACCAAAGTTAGGGGGAGTAGACTTTCAATAAAACAGAGACAAAAAAATCATTAGAATAAAACATCGAGCGATCAGATGTATGATTATTTTTAATAAAAACTTCAAAAGAACCACAAGAAAAAAAAAAACCATAATTAACTCAATCAATCATTGGGAACGAAATATTATTTTGATTCATTTAAACTCCACAGTTTTTACGAAAAAAAAGAAATTATCAACGATATCTTATGGTTAGAAAAATGGACAAAAAAATATACAAGTGAATATATGAATGGATTGAATTACGAAAATGAGTAATAATGCAACTGTTCATCGACACACTTATTAATCGTAAAAGTCGCGAAGATCGCGTCACCGAACGATATTTCTCGAAGCCTCACTACGATTTTCTCGTTTCGCTATTTACGATTGCGCGTATTTGAGATAAAGTTATGATCGCGTGATTTGCATCTCGGAGGAATCCTCCACGCACATTTACGGATGTATGACAATAGTTCGGGCTGTGCTGACCGACTGAAAGACTGTGCTCATCGTTATGTGAGATTGAAACTCGTGCCGGAGGCAAAAAGCCTAAGACGAGAATAGCTGCACTCGTGCGGAGCAACGCTTGTAATGCATTTAGACACGGATTTTTAATCCTATAATCCTCAAAAAAACATCGACCATTGGAAAGCATAGGAAAAAAAAAAAAAAAAACAACAAGAAATATAAGTAATGATAAAACAAAATCCCACAATGGAATTATCTCATTGATAATTATGTAAAAATTTCATTCCAGCTGAAAACCTTTTCAAATTGGTTTTCTCTCCGATGTTGTCACTCATACATTTTTTATAGTGTCAAAAGTCGTTCTCCTCCACAATATTTTATTCTACACCATTATTAAAAGATGATAAGCATTAGAAAAAAAAAAATTCAATAAACCTCCGACATAGTTACCATGGAAAAGATTACAGACCAAAAAATCGCGAGCATATCTTCCATAACAAATAATTCCAAGTGATATCAATATTATCGTAATGACTATGATTGAAAAGCATGTTTTTAGTGTTGACGTAAAAGTTAATATTATCATAAAATGTATTCTCATTATGATTAATTCAATCTGAAATAATAGTGGCATTAAGACAGCGATAAAAATTCATTCATGAACATTGAGATTTAAGTTTCTCAATGCTCATTGTACAAGCGCCAACTACTGATTACCCCAAGATCTTATGGATCTATTTCGCTGCCCAAATATTCCTTCCTTATATCGTTGTGTTTGTGTTCGTGTGCGTGCATGTGTGTGTTCATATGTGTATGCTTATCGCACACGTCATCATTGTTCCATCTCGTCAAGCTGCTGGACGTTCCAGGGTAGAAGACAAGGGAAGGGAAGGGGGGAGGGAGGGGGAGGGGGAGGGGGAGGGGGACATCAACCTAGATTCCATAGACGAATGTCGCTACGTAGGTGTGTCAGTAGGTATTACGGCCATTGCCAACGTACGTAACGAGATGAGAGAGTCCATGTTGCTTTACAGTGTATAATATAGACGCGTGTAATACGCGCACAAAAGCGGTGGATCCGATGTACACGTGAGAGGAGATCTCTAGCTGGATCATCATCGGTACCTCCATATGTGTGTATATATATGTGTGTGTGTGTACCATATGTACCATTGATAATGTAACGAACGGCTGAGGGATTATGATATGTAATGGCGAAGGGAGAGAAAAGGGGCTCGGGGAAAGGGACGTGGGGAGGATTTGACGAGGGATATATCCGAGAGATGAGGATCGTACGTCACGTGTAAAGCTGACACTGGACTCTGTCATTGCGCACGTCAGGATCCATTCATAACTGTCGTGAAATTGTGACTTTTTCTCTCTCCCTTTCCTCTCGTCTTCGTGATCCTTCCATTCGCTTTCTTTTTCTTTCACTTTTCCTGCTTTGATTTTTTGAACATTTACTCAAGAATTTATATTCCTACGGTTTTTGGAATGCAGATTACAAGATTTTTGTGATGCTGGGGCGAATAGTGTTTTGTGGAAATAAATTATAGTGAATTTTCCCTTACAGTCGAGACTCTGCAACATCTGGAAAAAGTATTGAGAATCGTCGAAAAGGATCCGAAGCTCAGAATCGAAAATGGCGTGGAAAAAGCTGGAGCCAAACCTGGTGATAATTACATGTCATACGTCGTCAGAACAAAACTCACCGGAATTCGTGGCAATAGAACTCGTTAGTATTATTTAATTGAATATTCGTCGCTTGGAGAATTGCTACGTTGTTATTCTTTTTTTATTATTCTTTTCCATGACGAAGCTTACGAGATTGATGTGATTACCAAACACCTTCCTGGCGATGGTAGAGATATGGATATATTGAGAACCAAAGAATTTTTCACTAACGAAGCACACGTATACCAAAAAATTGTACCCGCCATGCAACTTGAATCTGTCGCACCCATTTGCTACGATGCTAATGACAATAGCCTCATTATGGAGGATCTTTGCTCACAAGGATACACCATGAGAGAGAGAAAAGATTTACTTGATTTTCAACACTGCCAAGCAACTGTCAAGGTATCTATAGGGAGATAAATTAAATCTACAAATTTCTGTCACTGTGGTTCGATTTTGTGTTGCGCGTTTATATTTCGTACATTTTCATGGTTTCTGCCTCAAAGGTTGTAATTTTCGAGCTGATACCAAAAAAAATTACAAGGATTTTGATAAAAACCATCGAAATGGACGATATAGAACTCTAACGTCATGTATTATCGTAATTTGTACCATTTTTTTTATTCTATCGTGATTTAAAAAAAATCGTATTTTAAACTTAGATGTACTGTTTATGAAACAAAGTGGGTTAGTAAAAAATTGAAATTACAGGCTCACGCTCGTCTTCACGCGCGTTCTCTGATGTTCAAGTTGAGAAATCCTGCGGAATTTAAAATATTGGTGGATCCTTTGAAGGAAGTCGCTTTCCCGCAGGACAACGATCCCGCATTGGGTCAAACGATAGGCAGTGGGATCAGTTCGGCGGTCGGGAGTCTGGAATCGCTTGAAAATCCGGATGAAAATATTCGCGAAGCGATTGAATTTCTAATGGGTCTAAAAGAAGGAGCGTATGATGTGATCAGGGAGCTGGTTGAGCAGCGTAACGAAAAATATGACGTTTTGACACACGGCGATTCGTGGAAGAACAATATTTTTTACAAGCATGACAAAAATGGTGGGATCGAGAATGTGAAATTTGTCGATTTTCAAATCGTCCGTCACTGTTCGGCTGCCATTGATTTTCATTATTTCGTTTACACGAGTGCCCACTGTTCCGTAATCGACGAGCGATACGACGATCTTGTCAAAATTTATCACAGTCATCTTGCCCAAGAATTGATCAATCTTAAAGCCAGCGACGAAGTTCTTCGTGATTTGAACCTTGATTGGTTCAAAGAAGAATTACGCAGGACATCGATGTATGGTTTGTTCACTGGTTTGTGGCTGATGAACGCGATTTTAGCAAGCGACGATGACATTCCTGACATAAGTGCCATTACTGAGGAATCTTTAGTAGGTCGCCAGGAAGCTCCACTTTCAATTAGCAACGGAAAAGTCGAAAGAGCGAAATGTATCGCTCTCCATTACTGTCGTACATATCGAAACGTTTGACGTTTTTTTTTCTTCACGAAATTATTATTATTTATGCTCAATCTTTAGAAAATTTGCTCGAAACTACAATTTCATATTAAAAAGCAAACATTTTTAATTACGACGTTTGAAATACGATAATTCGTCGAGCTTTTCGTACGCACGATCTCTTTGAAGTAAATGTCGTTTAAAATTCCATGATGGGTGCGGTGTGGTTAATTTTTCCAAACGTCTACTAAATGGAATTGAGAATAGTCAAATGTTCAAGAAAATAGAACAATTGTTATTGAATATTAACCTGATTTCACTACTTCAGATTTGACGTAATCGTGTGATAAGAAAAAAAAATTGAACAATTGCAAATGATACATAAAAACAGAGAAATTTTGTACATATAGATAGAAAAATGGGTTCTAATAGAATTGGGCAAGAGAATTAGAAATGGAATATATTCATAAGTGTGCCACATTATAAAAACTATAAATACATAAATTATTGCCAAGGAAAAAAGCGTTCATACAACGAACAATACTGTAAACACTGTAACGTAATAAATCCTGTAATAAAATAATTTCAACAAAAGAATTTCAATTAAACTGAAATAAATGATGAAGAAAAATTCGATAGCTCGAGTTTCGTTTTATTTTTAAATATCTCCCACGAATCGTACGTCATAATCGAGTGTTGCAGGACGTGGTGAACGCGTGGGAGCCATAGTTCTCGTTACGCGATCGAGAATGTCTCGAGAAAAAAGATATAAAAAAAAGAAGAGAAAGAAAAGGATACGCGGAGCCGTTTAATTCTCGGAGGATACTCGTTACCCTCGTCCTTCAGTGGAATTTCGAGAGCGCACATTCCCTTTCTTTTCATGAAGTGAAAAGGGTGTAGGAACGAAGGCTCATATATATCATTTTCTATAAGAATGAATCGACGAAATGTCGATTGAAATATGCGAGCTCGAGAACGCCTTTGATATGTTATTAGGCGATAGACTTCCTGGATCACTCGAGCAATCAGCTCTTCCATTTCGTAGAGATACATACCTAATTGTCATCTTAATAACTAGGTCATCCTTAGCTATAATTCGCGATGAAACGATATTCAATTTTCTGCATTTGTATATACGTATGTTCCATGCATGTAGCCATGGTGCCTCCTTAATTTTCTTACTTCATTTTTTTCCTCGTCTCATCGAACCGTGAGAGCTCCCAGACAAATAAAACTCCCATCTTGCATTTTTATGCAAGTCTCAATCGGAGGAAACGATCGAGTGACGTCACGGTTTAAATTGCCGCACACTCGTTTATTTCATTTCTCAGTGCCTCGATCGATCGAGCTCTCATTTTTTATATTGGAGGATCCATCGATTTTTAAAACCACAATTATCACTCGTAAAAAAGGGGATTTTTATTTTTATGCACGTTTTGCAACAATTTTATCGTCGCAGATGTTGCGACACGTTAATTCGCATAAGGGATATAGTCGTTATGTTTTTACACAGCAAATATCGTGCTTTTTTTGTCGATTCAGTTGTATATTCGGTCGAAACACCCGCAAGAGAATGAAATAATCGCTCGAACGATACTTTACGTAATCGCCTCCTCGTCCGTGTCCGCCTGCGCTATTAGTTTACTATCTCCCTCTCCCCTTTCTTCTTTCTCCTTTTCTCTTGATCTTCTTCTGTACTATGCTCCGAGATTACCGAACGTAATCTCGCGAGAATAATCGCTCCTGTATGCTCACCCTATGTGTGCAACTGCATCAGGCTGTCGGAACTCTGTGTTTTAAATATATACTTTAAATCACAGGGTGGTCCGAATGTCACATTGATAATGGCGAGGACAGTTAGAGCGTGTCATTCTGAAGAGAAAAGTCTTTGGAGATTTTTTTCTACGATGTACCGTTTATGAGATATTCATCGTTCCGTGAGCGCCAATCCGCTGCGTTCGACGGGGCGGGGCTCCCTTACCCCCTCCCTGCAGTCTTGCTCCCGACGCTACTGGATTGGCTGCCACTTAAATGTTCAATATCTCACCAACGCGGCATCTGACTCCAAAACGTCCAACAACTTTTCTCTTCAGAATTTCATGACCCATTCGATGCTGGTATTTTGAATGTTACTTTTTGGACACCCTACGTATACACATAAATATTAATATGTACAGTACAGATAGCGTACAGCTTACACGTTATGTGCTCTCGTCTCATCGAGCGAGAGCTTTCTTCGTGCAATATCAGCATCGCGGGTGAAAGCTGCTGTTGCTTCTGCCATATTTCCTCACACGTGTAAGCGCACTCAACTCAGCGACATACTCGTAAATCTGGCGTTTCGTGCGACCCTTATTCACGCATTCATCCATCCTGTGAATACATATTAAACCCAGTTGATACACCACGATTTTTTTATCCATCAAAACTTCCATCTCATATACAGAATGACGTTTAACTTTTTTCTCTTACAGGAGAAACGACGTCGAGCCACGAATAAAAATTTCACATTTCTCGTGAAATGTTCTATTTAGATGTTTCAATCAATCGTCACGTAGCCTCGATTCTCACAGTCACGTTTCGAAATTCAATTCTGAGGGTATTTTGAATATGTCCAATTTTACGAATGTTCTCATGGAATATTGAATATCTACAATAATCAAAATTAACCATTCAATGTGACGGGAGATTTTTTTAATCTTCACAAATTACCTTTTTCATTATCATCATCATTGTCATCATATTTTGCATAAAAATTCAATTCTGTTTAAATTTTACTGTTAATCTTGTACCGATTAATAAATAATTATCTAAATTCGTGTTGAATTGAAAATTTTCAGTGTAAATTTGAGTTTCAAGTACACAAAACGGTACATAAAATAACTAAATGCTCAACTATAACTGGAGGACGGAAGTAGCTGCGAACTTCGTGCCGATGTGCCAGGAGAAAGACCTCGTATTTTCGTGACCGTAGAGTTTTCTCGCGGTGGCTGGCAGAGGCTGCCGGAGCAAGTCTCGTTTCTGGAAGATCTTACGTTTGAATATATAGTCAAGGAAGAGTTCGATTCTTACGATCTCACGAGGCAAAGAGTGAGACGTGTAATGTGAAGTAAGAGAAAGAATATTTAGAGCAAAACTCTGGAGCCTCGAGTCTAAAAGTGAGAGGCTGTCGAAAAATGTGATTAAAAAATTGAAAAATGTCAACTCGATCTAATTTGTCAGTGAGAAGTAGATAACCTTGATGAACAATATTCCTCAAGGATTTCAAAGGTTCCTTTCTCTTTTTTTCTTCCTGAATTGCGCCACATGGAGAAGAAAAAAATGTAGACGTTCTTCCCCCAGGATATGAAGCTCGAGTGAGTTATCAACTGGAGCTTTCCCGGTGCTCTTAACTCTCGTTAATTTCGCCAATGAAATAATGATGGAGAGCTCGAAATAAATTGTATACCTAAGCGAAAAATCTTTCCGACTGAATATCGTTGCTGCGGTATGAAAAAAAGGTCAAATAAATAGATCAGCGTTGGTTAGCCAACGCGGTAGAATTAAATGCTCAACAGGATTCGTCAAGGACCTTCATTACGACAATTCCAAACGCTCGTTTCTTGCACTCTTTCAAATTTGAGTAATACAATCTTTCGCTCGATTCCGTTACATTTTTTTTCTCTCTACTTGTTTCATCGTAAGTCTTGCGATTCGATCGATTCTTTACGACGTAACACCGAATTCACGTACAACTGTGAGATTATTCGCTTTCTCGAACGATTTAATGACGAATCTTCGTGTGTTCGCCCAATTCAGAACCACAATTATGCTTTTTTTTTTCATTCTTTTCTCATGTCGATAAAATCGCCTCGCTGTAAATACTACTGTGTCCATTTAGACCAATCGAGATCACGTGCTGAAGAATTTGAACGGTGTTTAGAATCGCGTTACCAATCTCGTTAGGGGCGAGGCTTCGATTTATCCTTCTCATACACTTTGTTTACGACATCTTTATAAAATTATCCATCGCAATTCAGTCGTAGCTATTGTTTGAAATTATTCTTAACTCTCCTTGAATTTACTTCGTAATGAAATTTCTCATATTTCACGAAATTTTATGATAATTAAAATAAATGTATTATTTATGATAATAAAAAAAGATGCGTAATTACATAACTAGAATAAACACAATTGAGTACACTGACGATCGTACAATAATAAAATGATTTTATTATATTCAATTCTGAATCTATATTTATATTCTTTATAAATAAATCATTATATAGAATAATATGTATTTTTGAATAGAATCAAAAGACTGAACATTCCATATCGTATGTCAATTGAATAAATAATTGTATTAATGTCGGTTGTGTAAAATGGTGAAATAATCGAGGCTGAAAGAGAATCGTGTAATCGTTACTCGAAGCAGGAGAGAATGACGAGCAGGCTCTTGTAAAATATGTGTTCTTCTCTTTTTATTTCTGGACCAAAGAGGAGGAAATCACTGTTTAAGTCGTTTATTGGATACTCGAACGTCTGCAAAGTTGTTTTATCGTACAGCTTGGAGCACGTGAAAAAGAGAGAGAGAGAGAGAGAGAGAGAGAGAAAGAGAGAAGGTTAGAAGGAGAGTTCCCTATGTGCTGGGTGAATCCTTATATATCCCCCTTTAAAATTGCTGACTTCGAACTTTTTGCTATCCGCACCACACATTCACACACGAGTACATATATGCACGATACTTTATATTCACTCGTGTACTACACTTGTAGATCCTGCTCTCAACGATCATCCATCCCTGAATCTATGTACTACACAATATGCCTCGCACGAATAAAATGCAAAATATGCATATACACCTAAATATTGTAGAAATTTTTTAAACGCAAATCTCAACAAGGAAAAATTGCAGACTCTGCAATTTTCCGGTTTAAAAATTCTCCTATATATCTGCCTCAGTAAAATTTTATACAAAAATGTGATTTGGTGGGAACCATCACGCCTGAAGATATTATTAATAAATAATATTGTACCAAGATCTGTCGAATCGCTCAAAATCAAGAAAAACTGGTGCAAAGTCCGCATAAACTTATATTTTCATTGATACAATCTATTTCTATTTCCAAATTTTTTAACAATCAAAAATATTCAAACGTGTCTTCACAATCTTGTCTTAATACTATAAATAATCCAAAAAATCTACTTCCAGATATTCAATAACTTTTATACAAATAAATATGATAATAAAATGTTTGTCGGTTTAGGACAGAAATCCCCACATTTGTGTATTCATGTAAATCCCTACCGAATATAGAAGCTTTTGTAGTTTTCTTTTTTTTTTCCGAGCTGTATCGAAGACGTCTAATCTTTTTCAAATTATCGTCATTCGATCACCAATACGTGTGACGTATCTGCATGAATTCCTCCCTATATACGATATATATGTATATATAAATGTAGTTTGACTTACGTGTCATGTGCAACGTCAGAAAATCACGTACGTCGATGTGCCTGCACGCGTCACGTAATTATGTGGATACAGTAATGATCTATACATATATATACAAATTTATATATATATAATGAATGATACGTAAATATATAATAAATATAATATACACAAGTCCATGTGCGTGTGTGTTTGTGTGTGGAGGACAGGAAAAGCTGTGACCGTATCGGGAAAGGAAAGTGCTGATGGATCGTTGCACAGCATCCAATAAACGTAGGATATCGTGGTTGAAAAATTGAGTAAAAAAGAAAAAGAAAAAAAGAAAAATTCCGAAGCAATGTCTTAACTGGAAGATGAGGAGGCGAACATTAGACAGAAAGACGAGTACAGGTCGACCTACGTCTGTTCAAAAGTTGCACAATTCTTGAGAAAACATACATAAGTGTATTTATTTTTATGGACATTCAGATGTTTGCAATATATACATATATATATATGAGAGATATTTTATGACTAGCCTAGGTCCATCACACCAGATCCTCGTTATGCCCTGTTGGCTGCTGTATGTGTCATTATTTAAGCACACGCAAATATATATATTCATACAAGTTTATGTCTTATATACACACACACACGTCTGAGAATACGTGGTTGAGATAATTCTGTTGGATAAGCGAAATCGTAGGTGATGTATTATTATTAAATGGCTTTCGAGGTATTCAATAATATTCTTGCTGCGGAATCGCAGGTAAGCACAATATAATGCGGCAAATGCAAAATTATGTCGATTCAGAGCTCACAGTGGCAGCTAGTATTTCATTCACTAAAAAATAACACATTTCGAGGTTTCTATTATTGCAATGTTAAGAGAACTTGATAAATCGATCACAGTTTTTTTTTTTTTTTTTTTTCTTAGAAAACGAAATATCTTGGAGAAGTTTTTCGATTTAAATAAAATTATTGTGCACTTTTTTTCAGCATGAATAAATCATTTTTAATTCAATGGATTTGTGAAAAAAAAAAAAAAAACTGGGCACGTTTTATCGTGGCACATTTCGCTTGGTCATGAATCCATAATAATAACGATAATAATATAAATAATAATAATAATAATAATAATAATACTAGGAATAAGAATATTTACGATTTATGTTAATGTCGCACGTGCTCTCGTTTCTCGGGACTCTTCTTCGTGATGCCTCAGCCTCCAAAGAATACCTTCTCCATATTTGTTACGAGATGATCTTGGCGCATTCATAAATACACATGTAATGTGTATTGTACGTATGAATGTATATCGATATATAAATGAAATATTTATTCTCCTTATATCCTGTAAATCGTTATTACACTCGCATCGTCACGTCTTAGGGAGAGCGACGATCAACTGTGTATGCGTTTATGCACATTAGAATCTCCCGCACCACCCGCATCAAGCGAGCATTAATTATTCACCTGTGTCTCGCTTTGTGAATCGAATTAAAAGTCTCGTAATGGCACGTGCGCATTTTTCTAATTGTTTTTTACTATAATTTTCGTTAATTCTGTTTTTATTTTTTTTGATCATTCATTTTAATTATTGTACGATTAATTTATATATCTATCAATAATAATTCATTTGTACGAAATGAAAAACTACGGATATTTTTCAACGACGTATACACGCGACACACGATCTTCATTTTTTCTGAGATTAATTATTTCGAAATAAATTATTTATCGATCGATCATTTTTTTTTTTTTTTTCAATATTCCATACATCAATAAAAATTTGCCAAGAAATGAAGTAGCTCGCCATTAATTACGCTTATAATTTATTTATGCTAAAAGTTTGGATCATAAAAATGGAAACTCTTTTGCGTTGGCGCGCGTGAAGATCGATTACTAATTTTTCAAGCGACTTCCTTATTAGACGTAATTATTCATTGGGCTCCAGACACCAACTCTCACGCAATTGCAGCTGTTGTGTGATCGTTCTTTTACACGCATTTATAGCTCTAGCTTCTTCTGTTTCTACCCTCGAGCAAAATACAATAACATCCAGATATATATATATATTTATATAAATATATTATTCAAACCAGGACAAGAATTCATCACAGTTCTAGTCACAGAAAATTGGCAATTAACTAAAACTCGATTTTATCGTGCTTGAACAATAATAATAACATCAGGCTATTAATGACGAATCGTAAAATTATTTTTTATCTTTCATGGTTGAAGCTTTTTTTTTTAAAGGTCCATTGATTCGTAACAAGCCTTTAAAAAAAAAAAATTATTATAAAAAAAACTACATTTTTTTACATTTTTCCTAACCATTCGTTTCTAGTCACATATTTAACGAATAGAAATACAGTAAATAAAAATGAGCGATCGTGTAAAATTTCTCACGAGATAAACGCCTTACGGGAGCGATAATTTGCAGCGTTAAATCTTAAAATACTACGAAATCGAGATGAAAAAAGAAGATTCTTTATTATACATGTTGACGATGCCAGTCATCCTCCGATCGCTCACTTCAATCTTATACGGATCTCCAATCTCTTAACTCTCGCAGCAGCAACAAATACGTATACGTGGTGAAATAAATCTTAAAATACCTAATAATATTACACCATTACATGCATTTAATACATTAATGTGTATGTGAAATATAATAGAGACGAGCGTGTTTGCGTAAACGCAAAATTACGCCATACTAACGTGCAGCATCCGCGTTAACTTAAGAGTGAATTTTGCCGGTTCGAGGATACATCAGGTACGGATACGCAATCGTAATAATAGTTAGTCCCATAATACACGTGTGGAATTATTTACTGTTGCACGCAACATGCGTCAGGGGGCATAAAGAACTCATTAATTTTTCACATTCATAATCGAATTGTAATCTGAGCAACTTACTAATTACACACAAACGAAACTTTATATTTTATAATTATAATAATGAAAGAAATAATAATTCGTTTGAAATGTGATACAAAACAAGCAAAAATGTATGAATTAAGTGAAGCAGCCTTCCAGGAGGTCAATACTTGGTTGGGTGACCGCTCAGCCATGAATCGGCTCATCTATCAGCTGGGCTGGATGTAATTTTTCTGAGTTCCTGAAACACGACATTTTAATGATATTTATTATCAATAATAATCATTCCAATAACACATTTTGTCTGGATTTTCTTTCTTAAGTAACGATAATGACTAGTTAATTTCAGAACAAGAATGACCCAGCAGTTTACGTTCAATGTATTATTTCTACAGTGGTGCAATGTGCATTATTCGGTCACCACCGGTTAATAACGTGGATCTATTGTGCCCTATTTAGAAGTTCGTTTAAAACGAATCGCAGAGTGCAGGTGGGCAATTATACATTATTCATTCGTTAATCAATGTCTATGGACTGTCTATCGAGACAATGTAAAATGGTCTTAAAACGCTAATTGAAAATGTTCGGCAATGTGAGTGATTTCGTACGATTTTTATTGGTGAATGAGATGAAATAATAATAAAATATGGAATTGGTCATCGACATGACAAAAGCGATAAAGTTTTATGGCAACTTGTAATTTCTGTCGCGGTGCCCTGAGCAATGTACAGGTGTGTCGAGAGATTTAACGGAAAAAGAGAGAGAGAGATTGATTGAAACCATTTCGATGGAAAAACATTTACAGAAGATGCAACACGATATTTCTCTCTCTCTCTCTCTCTCTCTCTCTCTCTCTCTCTTTCTCTCTCTCTCTCTCTCTCTCTTTTTCTGTATCTGTATTTTTTTGAGAGAGAAATAATCGTGTGCCAAATTAATGGCTTTTCGAATAGCGTGGGCGCGCTAAATTCACTTTTACCGAGATCAAAGCGAGAGTCCCACAGAGAATATTCTCTCTTGATATCTCCCTCTCTCTCTCTCTCTTGCTCTCTCCTTCTTTCTCGCGATCACTTTCCATCTCGTGGCAAAAGAGGAAGAGCAAGAGAGAAGAACAGAGTGTGTGACGCACAATAATATTCTCGGATCTCCCGGTCGTCGTGAGACAACGATTAAGTATATATGTATATATTTTATACATATATAATTGACCTGACACGTGCATCAACGATGAATCACTTTTGCATCAGAATCATAACGAAAATCTGCAGTGAAAGACTAGTGACGCTCTCAGGTGTTGCCTGCACTGACTTATTGCCAATTTATAGTCCTCTTTTTTGTTCGTGACAATAAATAGATTTGATCCCAATACGAACGATGATGACTTATGTAGAACGAAGCTCCAATTAAGGTTACAAAATAATGAATTCGAAACATTTTGCGAAAAGTACCTTAAATGCATGAAAAATGATCAAGAAACTATTCGTCTGCAAGAAAAATCAAATTCAATCGATCCTGACACGATGAACTCGATGACCAGAAAGAATTCAATATCTGTAACCAATAAATAATCAAAAATTGAGAAAAAATATCCAACTATTCATGTGCAGAGCTTAAATAAACAAGAATTCTAAATATAAATATTTCAGATACACTATATTTACAACATTCAAGTCCTTGGCAATTGATTAAGAAAAAAAAACTGCGATAAACGGATAAATAAATATCGACTGGATTGGCTATTCCAGATCTCGTTGAACGGCGGTGAGAAAACAGGCAAATAACCGGTAATGGAGCTCAACGGATTGTTATATAAATATAAATAAATATGTACATAGAAAAGTAGATGCTGGGGCATCATCCTCTGCTCGGACGTCACAGCTTCCAATGAACCGTTTTTCAGCGTCTAGTTGACTCGGATCCCCGTTCGCACCAGTCACGACTTTTCGTTTCGTTAGCGTATATTAGAATTATATAAATGTACATAAACACTAAAGTACAGAGATACACGGGTCTCTGTATTTGAATAAATAAATAAGATGCTTGATCTTGTCAGGGAGGAGGAGATATGGATGCGGATGGATAGCCACAAAAGAAACGCGGATTGAACTCATTGAATAGACACTTTGTATATCAGTGTCCACAGCTCTGAGGAACGACTCGATGTCTTTGCTATTTTTACCTTGTTGTACGCCCTTTTATAAACCAATGAGATCGATGTAGCTCAATCGTTGAGAATCTTCTATATATCGTTATCTTATATTTATACGTGAGATCACTTCGCGTCTTGTTCCACGAGAGATGATTCATAAATTCCCATAGAAAAATTAGCAGACTTCCAACCCGGACGAGTGAAGGACCATTGCCTCGATCTTTTCCAAGCACGATGGTCCGATTGGGAAATTCAATAATCATTAAGTGCTATTACGAATTTTTCTGGTCGTACGATCATCGTCGTTTTTCTTTGTTGCATTGAAGGATTCGAGATCGAGGGATTTACTTGTACAGACAAATTAGAGAAGGCTGAGGTATAAATATCGTGTATGTTTATTTAGACTGCTGACAAACAAAAGGGCATAATTGTGAGAATACAACGAAGCCAATCTCGTGGACTAAAACTTTTATAAACTGGCTTAAGATTCAATCGACGGATGGAAATGTTTTTTTCAATACCCTATTCTCCGAGAGACCTCTTTACTTTTCTCGCGATATATCTCTCGCAAAAAGATGAGAGAATTGGCTCATGACACGATAATAACACTGCTAAAGCGACCGTGCGTGCCTTGCGTTCATAAATCGGCAAATAAAACAATATCTTTTTGCCGTGTTCGAATAAGCACGTACTTGATTTTTTTTTTTTTTTTTTCAATGTTGTACATAGACATAAACTCACATATAATGTGAACTTATAAAAAGCATAAAAGCGTTTATGAATCGTTACCATGTCTTTTGGTGTCGTAATTATTAAGTGACTTTGCTTCCAGACTCTTATATACAAGTTAATCATCTACAAAACTAAAGGCATGTAGACAGAGCATATCTCATGCATCGAATTTACCATAATCGAAAAAATCATCGAAATTGACCGGTTGACTGGATCACGAAATTCTGAAGCGATTACTTCTCAGCCATTTTCTTCCCCGACGTACCATTCTCGCGATATTAATCAATTAGTGACAGCCAATCCATCGCCGTGGAAGCGAAAGCGCGGAGTAGGGGAAGCGCGTCACGCCCACTTTTTCGCGCGAACCATCGGATTGGGGCTCGCTATTGATCGTTAATATCTTCCGAACGGTGCGTCGTAGAGGAAAATGAAAAAGGACTTTTCTCATCATTATCCCACGATCTGACTGCACTTTAAACGCCAGTTTTGGCTCACCTCGAAAATATAAATTTATCGTGACGGAGATACGAAATCCAGAGCATCACCTTGAGTCCTGGAGCTCCGGGACACCTGTTATATCGGATGTGCATAGCTCAGGGAGTACGGAATAGAATAAAGGAGACTTTATTCACTGTGTAGGAGGGTATCGATCATCCACCCAGCGGAGAACCCATCTCGCGAACCTAGTTTCGATCGTCACGATCGATCGATCGCGATTCCTCGTTTCTCGGAGGCTGTAGAAGGTCTCGGCACTCTGGGCCAACCGGAATCTCATTTTTCCTCATCGTTTTTTATTCAGCATATTATGGTTATCGTATATACACAAACAATATCGATATCAAACTACATCTCTCTTTCTCTATCATTGTTATTATTTTTTTTTCTTATCCCGCGATTCTCACGCCTCATTATTCCTGTCTTTTGAAACCACAACTCTATGTGATCGCTTGGCCCATCAAGTATCAACGTAAAATATCAAACTCTAGAAAAACCGCGCGATTAAATCGATGTGGTATTAACCTATGAGGTCAATTCATTCAGGTCCCCGCGATCCTTTTCAATTATCGCAAAAAACAACATCGTCCAATTGAATTATCGATAAACGCAAATATATTTTAATGATCGCATATTATCGTGTAGTTTGCCTGAGATCTATTTTATTGCTAGGAAATTTCGATTATAATCTTCTAAAGTTGTCAACAATTAAATATTGATAAAAAAAGAGATTTCACTCCATAGAATATGAATCAAGTAAAAAAAAAATACAATCGTTAATTACCAAAAGTTAAAAAGTACATAAAAATTGATTCGACTGCTGCGATCCACTTTTCATACCGAACATATTTGTGTCTGATCAATATTTTATAACCACCCACATAACAGACTATCGTATATAAATATAGATAAAGGATTGAACCGATGTCAGTTGAGTGACCTTTAGTCAGCGATTTTTAAATAACGAGGCAACGAAAGACAAGGATATGCCGCAGGAGTGTACCGAGACACCGAGAATTTTCAGTCTCGCACCTTTCCGTTGCGTTATCGAGTTTAGCAAAGATCGATGAAAGATGATGCTACGTAAGACTCGCGTTTACAACACTATTTTTTCCTCAATCTAACACACATTCCTCGAGTCTGTTTCACTCGGACTGTTATTGTATTCATCTGGGCTATTCCTCAATCTAATTACGTCATCGAAGCGTATATACACATTTGTACATAGATATAGATATAAATTTATCTATTTCTATATTGAAGATAGAGCTTTGTTTCAATTTGTCTGCTCAAGCACGAATTATGGGCCTCGGATAGAAGTCCCACTCTCCGATTACAATCTAGAACAAATAACTTCTCGTAGCATTAAAAGTGGATATCAAAACTCGGCTTTAATCGATTACACACAAACACACATCCACAAGATTGCGTTACACTTATTGGTAAGATTGGAAAAGAGAAATAAGAATAGAAAGAGAGACACACAGAGGGGTGTTTGACTCGATGACTAACTCTCGACCATCGCATGGATCTCCGTGAGAAACTTTCAAGATACTCGATTTTTCTTACTTTTTCAAATTATTCTTTGACCCCTGCGACTACTTGAGTAATAAAATCAATACAAGCGGTTAACGCTCATTCATCCTGCGAGTTATTTCAAAGAGTTTCGAAGATTGGAAATAAAAATAATCATAATAATCAGTACGTTTGGAAATAAAAAATAGAAAAATATAGAAATATAGTTACGTTGGCGTGTCAAGAGGTCAATTCGCTAAGATTCTATGATTAAATTGACACAATGAACGCAATTGAATTTACCGGAGGAAGCCAAAGTGTACATGGCGTCTATTGATGTAAAGTTTAATTTTTTTTATTCACCTTTTTTTCCATGTGAAGTTTGCACAAATTGTATAGGAAGCATTATTCTTCGTAAGATCGACTGTGCTTGCGTCATCGTTCATCCAGGATCATCGTCATTGTGATGATAATGACGCGATCAATGATTCGCCCCCTCACACCTCTTCTCGCACATACCACCATATATTTTACTTCTAAGGTGTATTGTGAACGTATCCTCCTCTCTTCTTGAATATAATATGCTTTTTATAAGTGTTTTATTTCTATGCTAATTAGTATGCTGTCAATATTTGAAAAAAATTTCGTATATATTCTGTAACTACGTATAATGTTAAATAATATACACAGTGAAATGTAGGGTCGTCATTTTGTTTGATTACATGTTCCATTATCTCATCGAATTCACTGTGAAAATTCGTAACATTATTATTTTTCTTTCGGATTGTCACAACATAAAATGTTTTTGAGGACTAAATTGTTTGTCTTTTTCTAGTTTTTTTTTTCTTTCGTGTGATACTGCAATAGAATTATTTTACTTTTTATATAATAATCATTTAATTCGATTTGTTGGCAGAAAAAATAATAATACAATCGAATAACTCATCTTTCTTTATTGATTTTTTCTACGATGCTTTCCCTTTGATTGAAATTTTCTTCCTCATTCACTCCAGCAACAAAATCGATGTTCTCTCATCTTATTTTCTCAATTGAATTTTTTTCCCTGCTCGAGTAATGAAATTAACTATGATTATTGAAACCATTCTGCTCGATGGAATTGGTTGTTTTAATTGAATGTCATCGATGTGATTCCATCCCTCGCAAACTTTTAGTCAATCGAATCACTTTTCAGCGAGAATTCCACCATTGCAACTTTTTAGGAAAAGGAGATTCTACAAAATCCAATGCACCATCAATAATGTCTCTTGCAATAATCATTATTTCCTGTAACTGTTCGATTTTTTTTTTTTTTACAAATTTAAATTTATGTCAATATATGTTTGTGTTGAAAGGTTCAGATCAGTGGCACGACAAATCGAGACTCACGATTTGGCCCTGACAAACGAGAATTACTTGGGGAATTCTTCGCTTTCGTAATTTCTGTATTTGTTCCCGATATTATAAGCATTGTCTTCGCTATAATAATCTGAGAAACCAGAGGAAATAAAAAAAAACGAGAGATCCGGTAGTTGTACTATTTTTATTTTATTCAAAAACAGTTGAATCAATATTTTTTTTTGTAGAATAGCCTCGTATGATTATTCCACATTAGTTCTTTTGCCAGTGGAAAAAAAATGAAAAATAAAACCAACTATAAACCCTTTTCAGGACCTCTTGTTTTTTTGTTCTTCCTTGTCTGTCTGAATCGCCGGAAGATCTCATTCGATGTGAATATCCCTGGAAAATTTGATGATTAAATTGGTATGGAATTTGTGGAAGAAGTCTGTTCTTTGAAAATGGGATCATTCGAGTGTGAACACTCAAAGCCGAAAATCGCGTAGTCCAAGCGGAATAAGAGTCAGCTTCTTTCTTATCTTGACGTGGAATTTATTCGGCCGATGGATCTTTCGAAGAGATTCGACTTGCAGGCAAAGTGGTTGAGCAAGTTTAAGATTATACGATAGATGCTCCGATTCCAATACGGATCATTGAATCTTGTGATCAAGGTTCATCAGTATTGCATTCGAAAATTTGTCAGTTGAGTATCCAACGTTGTTGATTGATTTGATCGATAAAAAATCGTGTTAAAAAATCGTAAATTTATTGTACCATCGATTATATTTAAATTGTCATATTTTTTTTTCTTAATAAAAAGAGAATAATATTCATACGTGAAATTCTAGAATATCCGTTCGAAGAGGACTTTCACGATCGTGTTAGAACTTTCTCGTCTTTCCAGGTTGATCCTTAATCGCAGATCCAAACATTTCTCGGAGTCTATATAAACAGGAGAGCTTTCGATATCGAGCAATGCCGCTCGATTCACGTAACTCGCGGCGATTTTCGTGATAAGTTAGGAATAAGATCGAAGAAATGGTGAAGCGGAAGACGCAAAAAATAAGATGAGAAAAAAATTGAGGGCGCGAATCTTCTTGCAAGAAATAAGAGGCGCTAGAAGAATTTCCGAGACGAAACTATCTGGTGGCTCGATCGTTGTGTTCTTTAGGTCCACGCTACTCATTCTCACTCCTATCAGCACTCACGACGACCCGCCGTCAAAACTTTCTCACACGATATATGTATATGCACTGAGAAGCATGAGAGAGATAACAGGTGAGGTCAAGAAAGAGAGAAAAATAATACATTCGTCGCGTGATTAGTTCTTCTGATGACGTTTCAATTAAATTGATACAACTTTGACAACAATTTTCAATCATTGAAGGCACAAATCTATCGGAAAATGCCAAAAATAGACTGAATCTCAATGATTACAAACAACTTTTTTGACAAGCCGTATGGTGATCAATGAAAGTGGAAAAAGTCCGTCAATTTTTAAGCAACTGTCAAATAGAGTAGAGAAAATTTACTCTATCGCTTGAGTAGCATACGGTTCTCAGAGTTCATTTAATTGAAGTGAGAAATATATCATTTATTGTCGAGTGTGATAAATTTCATAAATAAAATCTCGTACAATTCGATGGAATCTATTTTGACAATAATTAAATGATTGGTGAATCAGATTTGTCGAAGTTTTATAATTCCCCATAGTCTCATACTTTGATTAATTTTTTGGATAAATGGATTTGGATAAATTAATGATTTATCCAGCTTATACAATTCAGAGTTTTTTCATTTCATCGTTAAATTTTCAAGTCCATTTTCTCGAACGGTTTCGAGAGTTTCCGAGAGTTCTAAATCTTTCCCGGATTACTAAAGCATGTTGGGAAGGATCAGCATGCAAGAGAGGGGTGAGAGACGGAGGGAAGAAAGTCTAGTTTTCGCGATCGAAATTCCGAATGCCCGACTAAATTATCTTCTTCTACTTAAAGAAGAGTGCGATTTTGAGTAGACTGTAAGTATTCATTTCTCGTGGGGTTTAAAAACGTCTTGTTTGGTTCTCGAAATATGTCTTTTCGGCAACGTTTATATAAAGCGCCGTGAAAAAGAATCGAGCACAGTCCATACATTTTTTGGTGGGTGCAAAAAAAAAAAAAAAAACAAGCACCAAAGGTTGTACGAGTTTTCACTTACAATCGACTTACGACATGGTTCGCTTCGTTCAGCGAGTAATTGCTAGCCTTTTTTTCATTCCAGCAGCGAACTAAGGATGATAGGAGCACCGAGAAGTTTTTCGGAAACCAGAAAAGAGACTTTTTTTTCTTTATTGCCTTTGACTGGAAACAATGCGAAAAGCTCGAGAATAAGGTCGAGGAAATTTTATCCGAAAACTTTTCCTCATGCTCTCCAAGGGAAAATAACGAGAAATAAGAGAATGGAGGAAAAAGAATAAAAGAGAAAAGTGAGGAGGTACAGGATTTTTATATTCATTTTTATTTTCAGTAAAAGCTGAATAAGAAGTATAATTATATTGCTGCTTATTAACAAGTTAATTAAATTAATATTTTCTAACAAATCGATTCTTAATAAATATTCATTTTTACTGGCTCAGCCCGGGCACAAAATTACATCACTTTGTCTTTTTTTACACCGTCACGTATATTATTTTCTCATAGCAATATCCGAGTCTAATGGTAGACTTTGAAGGTTGTTAATAAAATGTTTTAGAATGGAGAGGACAGCATTTGGCAATGAGCGTCTATTTGCTGTAGAAAAAAAAATTACTCGTACATGTACAAAATTTTTAGCGTTCCTGATGCGCTCTTTCATGCGTACTATTCCATTAGAAGATCGAAAAAAATCTGATGTCCTCGAAGAAAAAAGAATTATTATCGAGAGAATAAGTAGAGAATAGAAAAAGTCTTGAAAAAATAAATTTATCGTTCGACCGAGCGGGCAGAAGCCATTGAGCGAGAGATCCTGATTCGATTTAGCCACGTTTATTTACCCTCTTCGATGCCTGAATCTCTCTTATTTTTCTCCATGAACCTGCGCAGTCCATAAAAAATTTATAACTTCGAGCAAACAGTGTCTCCTTTGTTTTTTTCTTCTAGGTATATAACGATCTTCAGAGAATTATTATGAGCTTGAAATAGTGCTCTTTTTATGATCTCTCCAGGATTTTACCGATACTTGATTTTGCTTAAATACAATATTCACGTGCCTCGTAATGAAGAAATAAAATATTGGAAATATTCGTCAACCCGAGCGAATCACGTGGCGGAGATCTTTTCAGTGTAGCAATGGCGAAGTTAATTTTTAACTTTTTTATTTTTTTTTAAATTTTAATTATACTCATGGACCAGATTTTCATGAAGCTCAATTAAAACCAATTAAGAAATAATAATAATCAAATTTTATTAGAGGACCATTGGAAATAATGAAAAGAATATGTAATTTGTATGAATTCAACAAATTAAAAACCTTCGAATAGAATAAGTTTCCATGAAATTTCGAAGTGAAATGGTAACAGCACAATTTTATTGAGATTTCAATCGTGTTTTTTTTTCTTTTTGAAATATTATATTTAGAGTTATATCATTTTTCGCCGAAACGCCATAGATTGAATTCTCTTAGAAGTTAAAATTACGAAATGTAGGTACAAAAAGGATGTCTGTGAATTTGCAAACGTTGAAGGATCTAAGGAGAATTTATTCTTGTCTCTCGACACCAAAAGACTACGCGAGAACTGGACTCTATTAAGCCAGCCAACTGTCAGTCACAAGATTGCCAGATTCTTCTCTCTTGAATCTCTTGTCTTCGATTAAATTGCACTCTCATCGTCTTCTCTTTCCTATGTACGTCATTCGTTGCCGTAATAACTTCGCATATACTTGGTATTTTCATCACGCAGCTTCAACGTCTCTACGAGAGGTCTTTCATATTTAATGTGCTCCCGCTCTCTTCCTCTCTCTCTCTCTTTCTCCTCCTTTCTTTCTTTTTTTATTTTCTTTCTTACGACAACATTTGCTCAGCAATAAGAATCAATGGAATACAAATTGCAATTTGATCGAATCATCCCAATCTTTCATTACTGAATTCATCTTCCCAAACACCAACAAGTCACAACAACAGCTGCTACGACGACTCTCATCAAAACAAGAGTTTATATGAATAGCTTTTTTTTTTTTTACAATCCATTTCAAACTATTTTCAAATTTTATTTCCATCCATCATTATTAATTCGACCTGTCAAAGCACCATTTTTTTCATTAATATCTTTCCTTGGGAAATAATAAGCTGATTACAAAAATGAATAGATTCAATTGAACTTCATTTGTAACGACACAGACCCACCACTACCTACAAATTAATACCAATCGATTTGTCGTACCTAGAAATTGGACGAGAAAATGAAATATTAATACATTTCCATGCTACTTTAAATTCTCGTTACACTTTCGACCCCTTTAATCAAATGGGTAGAGCATTACATTGAGAAAATTTGTATCTCTCCGTTACGAAGTATCTAAGGATGCTGAGATCATAAGCACGTTATATTATACTTGCGCAACTTTTAAGTACGTTTAAACGTATATATGCGAAGATACAAACACACACGTATGTGACGTGTACCTCATCGACTGCATCACGACAGGAGAGAGGTTTGCACGAGATCAGATTTCACCCCATCTGTCCTAGATGAGGGACGATCAATAGCCCAATCATGAATTACGTGTGTTTTGTATCCACATCATCGATTTATCGATAGTTTGTGATCAAGTCCAACAAAACACACACACACTCATACACACACTCGTCACGTTCTCCTATTTCATTGCTCCATTGTAATTTTTTTTTCTTTTTTTTCCTTCCAAGGGAGAATGAACTTATGGCTTTCTCATCACGAAAAACCGAATGCTTCGCGTACTTGGCATATTTTTTTTTGATACCTGTGGAGAACAAGTATAGAATGACGTTATCACAAATTAATCGAGGATCCAGTCATTTTTGTAACTCCACACTATTCCGTTCTAGGAAATGACCAATCAAAGGAGCGTCATTTGTAAAGCTTAGGAGAAGCGTCGTTTATAGTTTCTTTTCATTATTTTACGTCCTTCATTTTCGCAATTTCGGTCTTTATTTTGGTTTACTGGATTTTTAGTTTTTTTAAATTTCAATTTGTTTCTCTGTTTTCTTCAGATTTGCACATTTTCCATCTTTTTGAGTGTTCGTATTGAATTCTTTTCCTTGTCGAACTGATCATTCAAAATTGTATTGAATTTATTATGTACTTTTTTATCACATTCCTTCGAATTTAATGTGTTTTATGGCTTTCTCTTTCGAACTTCATTTTTTTTTAGTCCCATCATCTTTTGTTTCTTCCTCTCCTGAATTTCTTTTCTTTTGAATGTAGCGAACATTTATTTGTTGACCTCTGAAATCTTATCTCTCAATTCTTTCTTTTTTCCCTCTTGAATATTATCTCCGTGTTTCTCTTTCTTTATCATTCTGTTCTCTTCTCTCGATTTTTTTATCTCCTTCTAATAACTTTGGCACTGGAGGATTCTTTCGGAAGTATGGGTCGCGCGCGTGCCACAAATCGAATTGCGCAACGAGACGAGTCTGGCAGAGAGTGCGCACCACGTCTGACCAGCGAGAACTCCCTCTTGTCTCACTGCTCTACGCTCGAACGAGCCCTGTCGAGATTCTTCTCTCTCGAGACTGAATCACGGTGAGGTCAAAGGGAAAGCACGAGAACGATACAGCGGAAGCCACTTATGTCAGACGATCAAGTCTTCTTTCTTCTTCTCCTCCTTCTCCTCTTCCTCCACTGCTTCGTCTTTTTTTCTCACTCCTATTACTCGCCTTTCTATCGGTTTTTTGGACCTCCAATCAGACGTAAAATTGTGTCTCTACTTATTGCAATCTTCTGCTTGAAATTCCACTTGGTTTTCACGTACACTCTCATAACTTTTCATCCACGAGCAAAGGATTCTCACTTTGTGGGTCTTTATACTTTTATTTTATTTTTTTCTTCTTCGGTCACGAACGATATCAATGACTCATGTTCAGGTTCGCCCCAAACTTTAAGTGTTTTTTTGCCTTCAAGTGTATCGAAGAAATGAGACTTTCCTGGAGACGTACTTACGAGACTGAAAAGGTTTGAAAAAAAAAGAATTTTTCGTAATAAATATTTCAATGGCCAACTAGAGTGACAATAAGCAGGACTCGATCAAACCGCAGGAATTTTTTTCTCTTTGATCAACCTCTCGACGGACTTTACCTCATTTTTAATTATTTGCTAATTAAACGCTCTCGCAAGGGGCTGATATAAAATTGATTGAAAATTTTGATCGGAATTCTATATTGGATCCTCGAACAATTTTATAATAGATAAAATTGCGGTAAAGGATATAGTCGAGAAACGAGAACAAGGAGGGGGTGTTCCCTCGACAGCTGTCTCTCGCGATAGAAGCAACGGCACGGTGAACGAGATCGCTTTACAGCGCTGGGCCAAATTCTCCGGTGAATCTCTCGCTCACAAGGAGCGCACGAGATATTAAATTCTAATTTCAATATAAGCACAGCCAGGACCTCGTACATCTCGAAGCAAAAGTGAGACTTTCTCGTCCTAACTCGACTCCGAACCACCCTCGGGTTTTATAACTGACGTTTCATTTTTTGAGGTCGTTGAGCGAAAAAATTTCGCTCTTGAGAATCCTTCGAAAGTTTTATTCATTTTTGTTCTATCGAAATTTAAAAAAAATGATCCAAAGTGCTCAACGAGACCGCTCTTACGAAATTATCGTCATTTGGAGGAAGAACAAGCTCTTGTCATTTTTTTGGCTCTCGAGAATATCATTGAAGGTGCACGAGTAAAAAATAAATAAATTGCAATGATGATAATGAATAAATAAATAATAATAGTGAAAAATAATTAATGATAATACTGAATAAATAATAACAATACAGAATCATTAATAAAATACTTTTTATTTAGCTCGCCTTTCCCGAATTCAATGAAAATTATTTGCAACCTTGTCTGTCTTCGCGTCTTTCTTCCTCTTTAGGTTTACAAACGATTAATTAGGACGACTGACACACAATGCTCTTCTTCTTCACACGAATCGGACGAGCAACCTTGCCAAATTCTCTCCTTCATAATAATAAGAATAATGAATTCGCTAAGTTTCGATATGGGATAACGTCCTTCAACATTCGTACGTTCAACCTTGGCCCATTCTCGTTTTCCCAACCCATCAGACACGCGACTACTTTATTTTAATTTTATTTTTTTCAACATTTTGAAGAAATTTACGAAGATTTTTTATTTTAATTCTTTAAAAATGGACCATCCGGTGTAGTAAAACTGGTTTCTTCCGTAACGAACATTTTTACACGTTTATTAGATCTTCAAATAAAAATAAACATTTCTAATCTCTTTTGCGTTAAAGGTGCCTTTAATTTTTTTTGTTCAATCACATTATTTTTAATGTCTCAAATTTTATTCGTAATTTCATCGTAACAACGCTGAAAAAATTTGGAATATCATATTTTATGACAGTATGATAAATAACGCAAATTAAATTTTGTTAACTTTATCTCTCCCCCCCTCTCTTTCTCCGTTATTTTTCTTAAGAGTATTACGAATATGCAGTGAATAGCCACGAGGGTATTGCAAACACAGAAAGCTGCCAGGATAACGTCAGCTCGTTGAGGATATTCTAGCCTCGATGATGGAGTAAACTCATGTGTATAGAAATATTACACATAAGAAATATATTTTTCCTATCTCGGTGCACGCATCGTGCGGTTCCCTAGATTTGATTTATTTCCTCGGGTGTTCTACCTCTTGCGGTGTATATGATCGCACTGTGGGTCACGGGTCACAGATTCTCTCTCGATCTTTGTAAACACTCGTACACACTCTCGTGTGTATACATAAGAAGAATCCCATATCAACTCGATCAATGTCTAGAAAATCACTTTTTCGTGTTTGGAAGAATGTTCATTATTGTAATTTTAAAATTGGTCTTTTCATTTAATTTTATTACTTGTTCAAAGAAAGTGCTGGTTTCTCGTATTTCATTATAATAATAATAGAAAATAACTTTAAAGATAATGAGATCGATACTTAGCATCAATTCGATTAAAATTTATAATCGCATTACGATAAAGTAATTATTTTTTAGCCACAATATAAAAATCTGTGTATGCATTTATAATGATTATTCAAAATAATAATGAATGGGAAAATGAACGAATGAAAAAATAAAGATAAAGTAAAAAGTTTTTAATTTGCGTTGGGATAGTTAAATAAATAAAAGCCACGTTATCTCACACATGAGTGATTTTCTGACATCGTGCCAATCGTAAATGCTCCAACATTTTACACGTGGATTCGCGATTCCTAAGATCATCAGGTAAAAAGTACGAAGGCTTCATGGACATGTGATGGGAAGGGGTATAAATGTCGAGTTATGCCCTCGGGTTAGTGTTTCGGTTACGGCATACAGGAAGTCAAAGCGATAATCTCGAAAATTGTACCACGTGCATACTTTGTCTACCATCAATCTCACAACGATCTTTACATCTGTAATGATTCTCTTGAGTGAAAATGTCATTTTCTTGTATCATTTTATACAGTCTCTTGAAAGAATTTTACACGAAAATCATTATGGCGTGATTGAGACGATACCAACATCCTTAATTAAATCTTGAGACAAAATGAATTAAAAATTGAATTGATAGATTAGAAAAAAGGAATCGTTAGTTCAGATTGGACTGAGACCATTTTTATTTTTAAATGAAATTCTTTTATGACTATAATGGTTAAGGATTGCTTTATAAATTTGCAATTGACCCTGAGTTATCATGTCTTTTAATATGTCATGATAGAGTTGAGCTGCTGGAGAGTTGAGACCAAATGGGTAGAAAACTGTCGGAGAGAAAAGGAGGAAAGAGATGAGAGTGCATCGAGAGAGCAGGTGCCTGTGATCTTTATTCTTCTGTCGATCATTGCTGCGTTTTTTAGCGACAACCTCGCCAACCAACGCGGTATAGGCTCTTGGATTAATGTACAAACGCTTATTCGTCAGGAGAGAGAGAGAGAGAGAGAGAGAGAGAGAGAGAGAGAGAGAGATCGGACAGAGATTGATGGATGCTGGTGACACAATGAGAGGATCAATGACGTCGAGAACAAAAGGTCGTACTTCGTACTCGTTCTATATTCAAAAAATCGGTAGCCTAGAATCGCATAATTATTTCATGAATTCTATTGTACACAACACCGCGAATTATGCGAACCTGAACAAAGCATAAAAGAGAGAGAGAGAGAGAGACCCTGAGAGAGGTAGTGAGAGAGAAAAGAGTTAAAGATTATTTTACCGCTCTGTAATTTCAAAGTCCAGGACGACTTAGTGCGATTCACCAAATGAGGCAAAATCGTTAAAAAGGAAAAATTAAAAGTCGCTTCGATAAATGAAAAAGAAAAAAAGCAAAATGTAAAAAAAAATTCTCCGATTAATTGGCGTACGAATAACTCAATGCCCGCGCGGTTAACATGCGTTTCTTTGGTGACGTTCGAAATCGCACAATCCCACGCACCATTTTAGTCCATTCTCCTCAGTTTGCGGCACGAAGAAACGATGAGTAAAGCGTTCGCGTAATTTTTAACGCGTAAATCCGCGTTTAAAAAATAAAATAAAAAGATCACAGTCGAGAATCATCTTCATTTTCTCTCTTTTTCTGTCCCTCTCAAGAACGAGAACAAAAAATGAGATAACCAGTTACCAAATCCATGTAAGTGGGTAACGGGTCAACGAGTGCCGAGAGACGGATCATCGAGATCCCTCGAGATTCAGATATCAGCATTCAAAACCCTGTCGTACAAGACATTTACCGGCTTATCTTCAACAAGTCATTTTACCTCCCGTACCATTAGACAGAAATATAAATAAATTTTTTTTTTTTCATATTTTTTGACCCCGGATTCTCTTTGTACTAAAATCCTTTTCGTGCATCAAGAAAAAATTGAATATCATGAATAGAATTTAATGTCTATTAAACATTCACGTTTTTTTGAAAAGCACGAGATGTGTAATTATTCAGATAACTACGATATAAAATTGCAATAAATTGGGGTCCTTAAGATTCGTGATAAAAAGGCTTATGCAAAGGAAAAAAACTTCTCCATGTAAATGACCGATTCCTACTTTGAGGGAACTTGAAAATTCCATATGAAAATGCAAGGACACTAAAAATTCATTATTTAGCAAATTTGCACTCGTTGATGACAGTTTCGTGTGAGCTCCTTATTGCATTTCAATGGATACCAATTTCAATGCAAATTACAACGGCTGACATCTATGTATATATAAATGTATAGAGTAAAAGCGCTAACTAGGAATAAAATAAGAAATAACGTATACATAAAATAAAAGACGGTGTTATTTATTTATATATACACATAAAAAAGAGATACACACGTTGCACGATAATGCAACGTGGTAACCTCGTACCATTTCTCTCTTTTTCTATCTCAATCTCCCTATCGTTTTTTTTTCATAATTTCTCTATCTCTCCTCTCTCTCTCTCGCTCTCCCTCTATCTCTACAAACGATGAGATGACACTTGTCGAGATCGCGCGATGATCTTGCGATACGGATTCACCGCACAGAGAGTGCCCTACACTCGAAGTGCACTCGGGCCCATGAGATCAGACAGTTGCGACATCATCCGTATTATCCTACTTTGCTGCTCGGATCTTTGAGAAAGATGGACAACATCAAGAAAGAATATAATCCTTCGTTTAATATTTTTTCATGTATTTTATTTGCTCTGTATATAAATATATATTTAGAAGTAAAAATAGATTTTTATTTCAAAATGTTTTATAATTCAACGATTACAAATACTTGTAAAATGTGTTGAAGTAGAAGTGATCTTAAAAAAATGGACAAATGTCTGCCACTCAATAAACTGAGAATAAATTAATTTGGAGGATTATTTGAACGATTTTTGTTGTAAAATTCGAGACGATCACAGAAAATACAAAGTTTGGAGTGACAATATAATTGAAAATTGAAGGACAAGAATCTGTGAGCAAAATCGATTTTTAGGACACTCTGTAGATACAAATCTGTACCGCCTTTTAGGGACGACCTCAAGAGTTCCTCCACCCTCTTTTTCCTTTAACGTTCATAATGCAACGTCCCACGAGATAAAACGTATCTCGTTTCCTGGAAACAAGTAGAGCCTCGAAACACGTGGTTGCAGCGTCAAAAGCCATGCTATGCAGTAGCTCGAATAGCCACATCGAGTGAGCACGTACGCGTTCCGTTCCTCGTCTCTGTCTCTTTTCTCGCTTTATATATACGAAAACAACGGAACAAACGCGCTTATGTATTTTCTACCAGCTAAAAGCATTACCTTCATACCTTCTGCACTTTTCTGTATAACAAAAGTATATACATGTATATATATATAAATATTTGAAGAGTCTTATGATCTCGTTTGTTGGTTTGGGATTGTTACGAGCGTAGACTTTCTCATCTTTCGCTACCCTCAAATCCCTTATCACTCCTACATGAGTAGATTTTGTGTCGCAAAGCCATTCCCATTATTCCGAAGTTTTATTCGATAAAAATATCCCATTTTCTACTCCCTCGAAGAATTGTTAAGAAAATAATGACATTAAAAAAGAAAAACAAAACTTTTAAAAAACGATTACTTTGACAATGATCGTGAAAACAAATAGTCAGTCGAATCATAACGAAAAATGTATTTATTTTCAAAGTAGCGTTAATCACAATCAACGAAAAATCAAATGAATGATTACTCAAGATATAATTATTGAATATTGTCGTCATTTAGCACTGATTTTAAAATTTTGATGATGCCAACGAAAGTGAACACTCGTTAAAACTTGTGTCATTTGGGTTTGAATATTTTTTCAGCGGAGCACGTTTTCGTCGATGTTGTCGACGAGGGAGCGGGTAGCGAAATAGTCGCAGGCTCGGTTAGAGCTCGCGGAATAATCTTTGCTCTCCCCTCCCTCCGCCCGCGGGATAAGTTCGAAGATGTTACTCTACTTGCGCTCTAGGTGTTTCACTTTCACTGTAACCCCGCGCGTTCGATCGTTTTCCTCCCACAATCACCACTCTCCGTATCTCTAACTACATGAACATAGATATAAGGCCGACGTAAGAGTAAATGCACAAAGTTGTTAATAAATACTTAAGACGATGTGGATGTATTGACAAATTATTGAAAAAATCTACAGGAATCCATACAGAGCGTCAAATACACAATAAAAACATGTAACTTGTAAACTCGGTTCTTTTTTTTCCCCTTCCTCCCTTGTTGCTCTCGGAGGAGAATCGTCATGTGGCAAAAATTCCCTCCACGAGTGCCCTCCGGGGGTCACTTATGCAGCGGTGAGCTGTCGGGGTACGTCGCGAGAGGGGAATTGGCAAGGCCCACGTAAGTTAAACATCCCTCCCCCCCCCCCCCCCCTCCTGATTTTCTTCGCCAAATCTTGGCATCGAGTCCGTCTCGGAAGAAAAACATCATGGTGTCCATACTCCTTGACTATAACCACTTTGATAAAACAAAAAAACGAATAAAAAAAGTTCATCTTTGCACTGGAATAGTGGGATAAACTATTCTCGTGTACCATTGAAAGGCTTCCCCAATGACGCTCTTCGGAGGACGTACCCAAGCGACGCCGCTCTTTGTCTCGTACGAAATCGCATCCCCCCGCGGGTACGAGTCTCGATAACGCGCCGAATGTGAAAGAAAAAGCTTCAAGGGTAGGGGAAAACGAAGAAGGATGAACGAGCTGAGATTGAGACGGTGGAGGCGAATGCGGGGTGAGCCTTAACCAGGCCTATATATACACTGTAACAAAACCTCCACCTTCAGTCACCTTCTCGACTTAATCCTTCGCATCTCCAAGTGTCCCGTGAGTGCGTGTGTTTTTTTTCTCCTTTAACGCGGATTGGGAATCGCGCCTTGGTGAGTTTGGGTTCTATCGTTAGGTTTCCTTCCATTCCTGTAACAATATCAAATACAATTTTGAACAAGCTGCCGTTATTAAATCAGATTTAAAATTAAAAATTAATTGACATTTCAATAAAAATGCGAACGTAAGAGTTCACAGTGACTTTGGTTGGATTTCTTTGAGTTTGGGTACGTTATCTTCAGTTGTTTTCATTTTTCAAGTGTTTTCCCGTACCATTGATTTCGGATTTTCGGTTTATCACATCGTTTTTCAAATATTTCAACCCATTGGATACTCAAATGAAGGCCCAAATTCTTTTTACTCAAGAAATATCCAATTTTTATCTCAACACGATAAATCAACTCCTTCTGCATTCGTTTACCCATCGGACAACTAATTTATTTGACAATAAAACCAACTCCCATAGGGACGTTCGGATATAATCTTGATTGCAGATTTTCACTTTGCGAAAGTTTTCATTCGTTTTGTGGCGAACCGCGAGATTAAACGCTCCGGAATATATTTAGCATTCAATATATATCTATACGTATATTTCTCCAAATAAATAAATATAAAATATATATTTATGTAAGTGGGTGTCATTGACAATGCAAAAACTTGACGCCTCCACCGATGTCACGGTTAGCTCCTCGTCCCAAACGTCGAAATCTGTCTTTAATTCACAAGCTATTCTCGTCTTCATTTTCTTTTGTTTTTACAGTTTTTTAGGCTAAGCATCATCTACGAAAATGAGACTCTGGCTGTTGTGGATAGGTGAGTTTTCAAATTTGAAATTTTTCTTGAATCAACAAAGCGCGGACAACAAAAAGTTACGAAACGAATAATTTCCATTTGCCTTTTTCACTGAGTTGCCTTATTTTCAATTTCTTTTGTATACGATAAACAAATGTAAAGAATCAATTCAACAATAATAATAATATGGTAATAAAAGTAACAAACAAGAATTTAAACGAGTGAGAGAAATACAGAAAGAATAATTAAAAAAAAAAAACCCACGATCAATGGATCACAAGCCTAATCATTCCATTTAAAGATGATTTACAAAATAGCTACGTAACGAATGTTTGGGAGAGCTTGAGAATCCTTTATTTTTTGTTTAATTTGCTAATGACAACTGAGTTGGTAAAACGTTGTGTCGGAAGAAAAAGAAGATTCGCGAGTAAACGAGGGGACTGGAGTAAGAATAAAAGGGGAGAGAGGGAAAGAGTTTCACAACTGAGGGTCGCGCAACGAGTAACAATGGTCGAACTAAAAAGTGTGTGGCTCGTACAAAAGAGAGGATCCGGGCACGCGTGAGCTACTCTCAAACTCTCTCGTGATTTGTACCACACACCGGGAAAGAGAAAAGGACAAAAGATGGAGAAACGAGAGGAAGAAAGAGAATTTCGACAATTCTCTCGCCCTTCGTAACTTCCTCTAATTAAAATGGGTTGTAGATAGTGGCATGATTGTTTTTCTGCTGTTTCTTCTCTTTTTTTTTTATCCCCTTAAATCGCAAGCCAGGCGAAAGGCATTACAGGCCGATGTACCAGACTGTTTATCATTGTCTGACGACCGCAGACTTTACCTACTAATGTCCCTCGTGAATCTTCTTCCAGAACGATCAAACTTGGTGATTGTGGTTTTGCAGCAGGTTCGCAACGTTTGTCAATGTTATTTTATTTTTCTTTTCTTATTGGTGTTAATATTCAGTCGACAGAATTGCATCTCAAAAACGTAATACAAACGTGTTCGTCATTATCCTGCTTTATTGTCGCGGGCCGGTAAACTGTGTCGAACGAATTTAAGGTCAAGTGTAAAAAAGGCGAGAAAGATCCAACGAAACAACATTTTCAGACAATCTCTTGGCGTGATTCCGTTCGTTGGTTTGTATCGTGAGTTGTTTAAGCCTTTGGCTGACCAGGATTTAGCCTCTTCTTCCCTCTCGTATTTTTCCACTTCTCTCGTATCAACAATCACAGATCTTTCTCTCGTTCTATACAGCGCGCAATGCTGATGTTATTTCGTCGATATTACGTAAAAATTTACCTTCACCGAGATGTTCTGAATACATGTATATAAAATACACTCCAACCGATGCATATTCATGTTAGCAGCAAAAGCAGATGCGAAAGTACGCAACACAAAACAAAACTCAAGAAGAAGACACAAATAATCTTTTCCGGTGGGTCCAAAACGTTGTGGCTTTTCTCAGCCGGAACGATGGCTTGTCGATGATTGTCAAGCAATTACCGTTTGTTCTATGAACTCTGTAAACAAGTACCAAATTTTTCTCATCGAAAAGCTCGAAACTAGTCCAAATTTCCCAATAAAGGTAAATAATTTTTTAAACATAATGACAACAATAAAACAAATGTATTACTTTAGATTGTGTTGTTCTGACAGCCAGAAAACTGTCATTAAAGAAAATCGGGTATTTCATGGGTAAATAAAAATGGTTTGAATGGCTTGAGGATGAAAAGTGTTTACGGAAAATGGTGTTAAAGGTAACAATTGTGTAGGTAGGCTAATATGCCATTCGTGTGTTACGAGATTTACGAGGGAAAATTGTCGTAATCGTACTGCACACGCAAGGCATTTCGAACATACATATATATTCGTTTATAGGATAAAGAAGTTGTGATGCTCTTGGTGATGCAGTATTACTCGAATCTCGTCTTCACGCGAAGCCAACACAGTGAAATGGGCCTAAAAAAACGATTCTCCGTGACATAACTTTCCCGCTAATTAATTAAGAGCATTGTCGAGATCCTGGCTCACAAAATGTATGAGAGAGCGAGTAAGCTCGAGAAGAATTCTCACACTCTGTTTGTCTGTGTAAGTGTGTGTGTGTGTGTGTGCGTGTGTAACGGGTGTGCGTGGGCGCGAGTGTGTGATATTCACACTCAACGGGATTTAAGCTGCGCAGATAACGAATCTCCACTACCAGCCACATTGTTCTTTCGTAATCGTATTTTCTTAATTTATTTTTTTCGCACTGTTTATCAAAGACATTTTTTTCCCTTTTTCGTATTATACTTTCTGTTTCAGCCTTGCTGGCTACCGTCCGCTCATCTGTGGTGAGTAATTCTTTCCTTGTGTTTTTATTTTTTCATTTATTTTATTGGTCGTTTTGGTTAATTACCTCGGGCTTCTTCGATGTTTATTTATTTTCATTTTGTTTGATGATGTCCGTGTGTGGCATTCGCACGTCAAGAAAATCTATTTTTTATTGTGCAACAACATGACGCACGTCTGTCGCTCACAGATCTCATCTTCACTCATTCGATCGAAGCAATTCCACGTGCTGAGAAAATTAATAATGAAATAACAACCACCATCACTGGAGGCGGTCTTGCATGCAATTCTTTAATTCGCGATGGGTTTTCAACTTTCCGAAAGCCACCACCACTGCTCATCACTTCTACTTTGCCTCGTAAAGTCGTTAAAATTCCCTCGGGAAATTGCGATGCCGCGTCATTTCGTTCTCTTCGATTGCGGAACATATCAATTGACGTTGAAATACTTTCACTCTCCCAGGCACAGGAGGGCTACAGTTATCCGGTGCCAAGCAATCCATTGATTCCTGGACGTCCATCTGGTACTGGAGGTAGTACGACTAAACCTGTAGGATACCCTAGCACTCCGGACGATCAATATTCCTTGCCAGGAGGTCCTGGCACAGCACCGGGAAGTGGATTCCCCACAGGAGGTACTGGTGGCTATCCAAGTGGTCGACCTGGTGCACAAAGACCAAGTACTGGAGGTTATCCTTCCGGTGGACAAGGCCCGAGTTCAGGAGGATACCCCTCTGGTGGACAAGGTCCCAGTACGGGTGGATATCCTTCTGCAGGGCAAGGACCGAGTTCAGGAGGATTTCCTTCCGGTGGGCAAAGACCAAGCACGGGAGGATACCCTTCAGGTGGACAAGGGCCGAGTACAGGTGGATATCCTTCGGGTCGACCAGGAACCAGTGGAGGAGGATTCCCTTCGGGAGGACAAGGGCCAAGTACAGGTGGATACCCGTCTGGTGGGCCAGGACCTACTGGGGGAGGATATCCTTCGGGTGGACAAGGACCAAGCTCAGGGGGATACCCGTCTGGTGGGCCAGGACCTAATGGAAGTGGATTCCCTTCAGGTGGCCAGAGACCCAGTAATGGAGGATATCCGTCAGGTGGTCCAGGAGCCAGTCCAGGTGGGCAGCGACCAAGTACCGGTGGATATCCTTCGGGCGGTCCAGGATCTAACGGAAAACCAGGAACGAGCGGTGGCTATCCATCCGGCGGACCACAAGGGCCAAGTGGTGGCCGACCTGGTTCTGGACCCAATGGTGGGTATCCATCAGGTGGAGGAGCCCCTGCTGAAGGATATCCGAAGGACCGACCTTCTGTTCCATTTCCAAGTGGAGGCCCCGGTCAACCGGGAAGTGGGAGTCAAGGATTTCCGGCTCCTGGTAGTCGACCTGGAAGCGGTCCATCAGGACCAAGTACTGGAGGATACCCGTCGGGCGGAAATGCTGGTGGCCCGAGCAAGCCTGGTGGCCAATTCCCGAGCTTCGGGCAGAATGGATACCCTGCAGGTGGTCAAGGGCCAAGTACAGGAGCTGGATATCCTGCTGGACGACCTGACAGTCAAGGACCGAGCAGTGGGTACCCATCTAGCGGAACTGGATCGGGACCAGGTAGTGGACAGGGTCCTCAAGGACCTGGGGGTTATCCGAGCGGAAATCGGCCCGGTGGTGGACAAGGCCCGCAAAGTGGTACAGGCGGATATCCTAGTGGTGGACCAGGCAATAGTTTTCCCGGAAATAATCAAGGCTCTTTCGGTGAGCAACCTTCTCAGAGACCAGGATCTGGAACTGGTTTCCCAAGTCCGGGAGGATTCCCGACCGGTGGTCAAGGCTCAAATAATCCTGTAGGACCCTCTGGAACATATCCGGGACAACAGCCTGGTGGTCAACGGCCGAGTGGACCTTCTGGTGGATTCCCTGGTGCGAACTATCCTGGTGAAGGGCAAGGACCAGGATCTGGTGGTAATGGAGGCGTTGGCGGTCAAGACTCTAATGGACCTCAAGACGATGGCTCATACGACGATGGAGATTACTCGGCAATCCCTGGGGAGCCAGGTCGTGATTATCCTATCTACGCTGAAGTTCCTGAAACGAGTTTCCGCTGCGACGCCCAGCAATTCCCTGGTTACTATGCAGACGTTGAAGCTCAATGCCAGGTCTTCCACATCTGTGCTAACAACAAAACATACGATTTCCTCTGTCCCAACGGCACGATCTTCAACCAACAATTCTTCGTTTGCGTTTGGTGGAATCAATTCGACTGCAACTCAGCTCCAAGTCTATATTACTTAAACGAAAACCTGTACGATTATACTATCATGGGTAGCCCAGGCGTTGATGGAACATTCGGAGCAAACATTCCCGGAGGACCAGGACCTCAAGGACCAACTGGGCCTGGCGGATTCCCAGGATCTCAGGGACCATCGGGTCCGAGTTATCCTGGACAGGGACCATCGGGACAGAATGGTTTCCCATCAGGTGGAGGACCACAAGGTCCGGGATCTCCTCAAGGACCTTCTGGACCTGGAAGTTTCCCAGGTCAGGGGCCCCAGAGGCCATCAGGTCCGGGCTATCCCGGTGGTCAAGGACCAGCTAATCAACCCGGTTCAGGTTATCCATCGAATCAAGGACCAGCGAATCAACCCGGTTCAGGGTATCCATCGGGTCCAGGATCTCAAAGGCCAGGTTATCCTTCAGGACCACAAGGCACTGGATCACCGCAAGGACCTTCTGGACCTGGAGGTTATCCAGGACAAAGTCCACAAGGACCATCCAGTCCTGGCTTCCCCGCGCAAAACGGTTATCCAACGAATCAGGGACCTCAGAGACCAGGATATCCATCAGGTACGCAATCTCCAGGAACAGCCGGTAGACCTGGAGGCCCAGGATACCTAACTCCAGAACCATCGAAGCCTCCTGGTGCTCAAGGACCAAGTGGATATCCAGGAGCTCAGCCACCAGCGGGTGGTGGTTATCCAGGAAGTGATGCAGGAAGGCCTCAGGGTCCTTCTGGAAGTCCAGGTCCATCGGGCGGATCCAAACCGTCGGACAGACCGTTCCCTTCGCAAGGGCCTTCGCAGCCGGATCGCGAATATCTGCCACCACGAACTGGTTAAACGGAAAAATGGAACTATGAACCCTCAAAAAAAAAAAAAGAAAATCTATTTCACGTAAGCGAATGGACCATCATCGAGATTACGAGCAAACGAGCCCGTAATCTCGTTGGTGGTGCTGGACCTTGTATGTACATACGTAAATATTGATAAATGCCTTAATTTTTTTCTTCAACTCTCGTACCAATACGACGAGATTAATAATTAAGCGCATAAAGAAACGAGAAAGGCACGCAGGTATAATAACGAAATGAAAACATCAACCCCAACGAAAAATAACATCGAGGGTTGGAATTACGGAATATTTGGACAGCCTGCAAGTATTATTATGCCAAGTATTTATTTATTCAGCTTAACTTTCTCTTTTCATTGCATCCATGCACTTAAATTAATATGCCGCGGTAAAAGTGCATACGTAATCTTATTTGATATGGCAAAACTTTTTGTCAATAAATGGATTCTTTTTTTAACCCTCATTTTTTGTGTTCACCCACATTCGCAGCTAATAAGTCTTTTACATGACATAACTATTAATTTTCGTAATAATATATATTTAAACAGACCCAAAAATATGCATATAAATACATATATGTATGGAGTGCATGCACTAGACACGTTCTCGTATATATACGTATATATATGCATATGTATGTATGTAAACATTTTGTAACAGAGGATGACACCTGGATGCCATTATGTTAATCTCTATTTTATACGCGAAACAAGTAAAAAAAAATGAATAAATTTTTTTTTTTTAATAACCATTAAAAACGATACATGTTGATTTTATTTACGAATCTTGTGATACCTGCGCAACTCAATGAAATATTCATGCGGGAGTGATTCGTGTGAGAGTGGGCAACGTACACGAGGAATTGGTAAAAAAAAGGCCGTGTGCTCTGTTGTCGGGCGTAGCACACACGCTTCGGATCCTTCTGCCTTTCCCTTTTCACTCATTACTGTAATTAGTCATTTCGAATTGTTTGTCAGGACAACGCGCGGGATGCGTGGTTTCTTGTTGAATTATACGAAATATCCAGACGCTCATAGGGGAGAATATAATGACGAAGATGGCAGCTCCTCGAGATTGCGTGCATGTGTCTTTAATGTCATTATAACTGCAAATACGGTGTATTCGAAAATTACGATGAATTTTTAACTCACAAGGGATGATCGGTGACGCAACGAAATATTTAATGGTTACCTATATATATTTATGTGCATATAACTATGTATATAAATATAAATATATAGTTATATGATTGAGGAGGGTTTTACGTATACGAATGTCCGTCCCGGAGGATCACCTTATGACCTTGCAATTACTCGTTTCGTGATATAAGTGGGCAAAGCACGCTCCTCCTGCTGTTTTCTCGATCTCCTGGACTAACCGGCAATTAGGCGTGTGCCTATCCTCGAAATGTGTGCACGGAACGATTATTCTCTTCTCTCGACTCCCTAAGATATCTCAGCCTCTTCTCCTCATTCCTGTCAGTCTCAGGTGGTCACGTGCATTTTACTTCGACGATTGCGACAACTTTACTACTTATTTACGAACAAGATGGAAAAGAATTCTCTCGCTCCCGCTCTCTTTGTCTCTTCGTGTACCATCTTCGAAACAACACAGTATCGCGTTCTCGTGCTGCCTTCGTACAAGATCCATCTTGATATGATCGAAAGTTCACAACGCTCTTTAACCACAATTATTCCTCTCTCTGGAGAAAGAGCGAGAGAGACTCTTGTTCATTCAGCCCCGATCGGCGATCTTAAACTCTAAGAATTTCGTGCCCCGTCTATTGTCCCGAGGTCATCAATAAAATTCAGACGAACAAGGAAAACAGCATGTTAACGTATTATTGTTCTCGGCCTCCATATCGTTGGCGAAATTTATTAATACACTACCGTAATCAATTGTATTTTTAATAAATCTTTGCGAGATCTAATAGAATTCCATTTTCGCATACAATGCTTCATAAATTTTCTACGTGAATATTTAAAAGCGCGGGGCTGTCTTCAATTATTTCTATTTTCAATGAATTCATTTCTAATTTATTAATGGAATTCAAAATGTTGCCGAACGATTTCATACAAAATAACATCAAATTGTGACACCCGTTTATCCGGTGTGTCCTCTCAATTTTCTCGCTGTTCTCGCGCGCCCATTACAAAACCCTGATATTACTTGGTCCTCCATGACGCGTACGTGGGAACGAATGCAATTATGATATGTTGCATACCCAATGGCATTTCTCATTGTATATTCCATGTGCTGTACAACGTGTGCACATACTGGTATAAATGAAAAACATTAAAAAAATGTAAGCAACGAGTACATGCGAAGAGATGCGTGCAAGGAGAAGCTGCGAAGCAGAAAATTTGTGTCAGGTTCTCGTCATTCTTGAGCTCATTAAATTCTCCCGAGGCATGACTGAAATGATCAAAATATAGTGAGTAGATTGACGGTAGGTTTGATGGGATTAACGATACGTACGAAGCATTTATGTATCATAATCGTTTCTGTCGCCACTAAAAGATGATTAGCCTCCTGACACCGAATCCTTCATCCTACAAAAATATTTATCCATTTATACAAATGGGATTTTATGAATAAACAATATTTCAATTGGATTCCATAATTGTAAAAATATAAACTTCATCATCACTTTACAATAGGGATCTAAAAACACACTAACATTTCGACCAACGAAGTGGCGCGTAGTGAATGATTCTTGTACTCGTATGAAGTGTGGAAGAAACCATAATGGGCGTGTTGAACTGACCGTCGAGAGACCACCCACGAAGCGTCACTAATGGATAACGACATAAGTGTTACCAGACACCGCGATCTACTCTCCGTTCCTCATTCTACGCTTGTGTTGATAGAGCATGTGTTGTACAACACAGACAAGCCTCACAGAGTGGTAATAGTCTCGTGCTATAAATCTCGAGATTCGTGTATAAATCCGCATCTGTATACATATGTACATGTATTTGTACAAGGTGTCAAGACTCTTGTTAAACTACTGGCAAAGGCTACCTCTTGATAATACAGGATGTCCCGAAAATCGTGCTCAATTGCTGGCTAACAATTTCATTAGAAAATTACAAAGAGGAGAGTCCTTAAAGGTTTTTCCTACAGTCACTGATTCGTGTCTAATTTAATTATTGATAAAGGACGAAGCCATGAACGACTTGAAAGTGGGAAAACACTTTTTCCCCACTCCACGGTCATTTGTAGCCACCAAATTAGGCTACGTTGATGAAATAATGCCTTTTTGATGATCCGCGGCAGCAAAAAAATCTCAGGTCTTTTTTTCCAAGTTTCTTTATGTACTTTTGCTCGTCTAAGCTTCACTGGTAACATCCAGACACCCTGTATTTGGCATGTATTTTTGTAATTAATTTAATCGAAGATTTGATCAAATATTGCGATACTGGAATTAATTTATTGATTCACACCTCCTCCATGATTATTCCACCGATAAATCTGCTCAATCAGAGAGTTTATTTCATCAAGAATTTCCGTACCCATTCAATAATTATACTGTCTTGCACTTAGTTAAACGTGTGATTGAAAAAAAAGAACGAAAAATTACTACATCTTACAAATCATTGAAAACCTCGCGTGATCGATCGATTCAATTTCAACGTGAGCTCCAAAAGCTGGTACGGTGTTCGAGATCTTTAGTCCCTCAAACGTCGTATGGTTACGCCATTTCGATGTTTAGGGCGAGTCCGTTTGCTGGTACCCCCACGCATACATCTCGCTTCGGACATTTCGAACTCTAATTACTTCGAGTTAATCCCCCATACACGAAGACGGAAATCTCAATCGTTTGTTTTGTGGTTCTTCAATCAATTTCTTCGTGGATTATGTGGTTTTGAACGAAATTCATTTTTGAAGTGTACCATTAATGAAACCGTGAAAAATGGGACCAAATTCTACTGAAAAATCGATCACGTGTCTTTCCGCTTATCTTCAAGAACCTTTTCCATCCACCAACGTCGTTTAAACGAGTTAATTGTTTTTGATAATAATACGAGGGATGGAAGACTCTTCGCTGCAAAAGTTCCAAGACCTGAGTTGATTAATTCGAACGTGGACAGCAGTGACACACTTTTAAACTGCCAACGAAGATTTTCGAATGTTTTAACCAAAGTGCTCTTGGGAACCGAAACTGCGGATCGTCTGAGATTTTAAGAGGAATAAATAAATGAAGTAATTTATATTTATATACATGTCAGTACCCCGTACTTGTATTCTTGCAGACTGGGTTACGAAGACTCAAACCATTCGTCTAAGCTACGGATTAAATCCACGAGAAGACACGATGCTATGGGAGATTCGTCACTCCTCACGAGCACTCTCCGCTTTCACTCGTTCCATTATACATCTCCCGAGCCCGATAATAACATAAAGTCAAGTATATATGGCTCATTCAATCCATTTTCGAACAATGACATGGCACTGCATTTCATTCTCTCTATTATATCGAATAATATTGTAAAAATTCCAATTTTAAATGAACCTCAACTAAAGCATTCCACGAAACATTTAAAGGTTTGTCATATTCGGTCATAGAATGGTGTAAATAAAATTTGTGCCCACAACTAAAATCAATCCTCAAAGACTAATCGAATTAAAAAATAAATTATTACGAAAACCGCACAGACTGATGGGAGTTCGTTGTGAAAAGCTAAAAAATCGTGAAAAATTTGTAAAAGGTAGTCGCGGAACTTAGATTAGTGTGAAATAGCACGAAAGGTTCGAGAAATTGCTAGTATCCTCGGGAAATGCTCGCCGGGTACTTTTCAAAGCATTCTCAATTTGTTGCACCAGCAAAGCGAGCTGGGGAGACGCGGTAAAAAAGCGAACACATGTATATTTATATCGTAGAGAGCTCGTCGTTTTCCCGTTAGGACCATGACTCATGAATATTCAGGCATTACACACAGAGTGTGTGAGCTTTGGACGGATGCAAGCTCAATGATCGAGCTTCCCATGAAACTTCAAGGCAAAGAGAGAGGGAGCCAGCCACAGAGAAACTGTAAGCACTCAGCGGGCATGGGAGCTTATTACCTCGATTAGCGAAGCATCCCTTTCCACATATTTGCCAGTGTTTGTGTCTATGTGAACGCATGGATGTACCGGGCACTGAATTTTGGACTTACCCTCGGGTATTATACGGCAAAGTTGGTGGAAACCGAGTTGGATTAATTAGATGCGTGTCCAATGTCCTTCCTTGCAAAATTACAGTCTCTATGGAATGTATGCATGTATATATCGTGTCATTTTGAAAATGTACATTCGTATCTATATGTAGATTGAGGTGTATGTGATCTGAATTTTATGTAGGGTCTGCACCAATATTTGCGGCTAAATTTATCACGAATGAATCAACCTTCAGATGTACGCAATTACGTTGGCACACATAACATTCGCTGATGTATATCTATTTCGTAATTTAATTGGCGTGAACCACAAACGGTTAATTTGCAAAGTAGCCCTCATTTAAATGAAGATATAGATTAAATTTTCGCGGAAACACACTGTATAGATATTCTGTAAATGTGTCCACGTGCATTTGTTTTTTTAAGGATTTAGTAGTCAAAGATTATTTGAAAAAATCGTATACATGCGCGACTGATTAAAGGCAATTTGAACAATTGTATTCACCGAATTAATGACACGATGATAATAATAAATTGACAAATGGTTGTAATTAATTTAATTGTGATATGGGAGGGAAAAAGGAAAGGGCAATGCAGCAATTTATAGGGATAAAGGGGGTTGAAACATAGCTCGAGAATTAAATGATCCAGACTCAAGGATGCTCTTCACGTTCCTTAATCCACTCTATAGTTTTTGCTTTTGCTTTTGGTCTCCATTACGACAATATATATATGTGTTTGTACGTGTGTTGGTGAAATAAGTTTGGCTTTCACTTGGTACCACCGGCTACACATAGTCCATGATAATTGGATAAAGCGTCCTTTTTGATACTTCGGCTAAGACGAAAAAATGGAATCGTGGGAAAAAATATGAGGCAGGAGGTGAGCACAAATATTTAAAACAAAATGTTAATTCATACATTTTCTTAGGTGTGATTTTTTTCTTTGCAAGGATAACGTAGTGTTACGAAAGGGATAAAAAGAGAGGTCACGATCGTTCTGTAACTCGATCCCTTCTTGTGAGAGTTATCTTTATGGAGGATTCTCCCACTCTTATGTATTTTTATACTATATACATACATAAAAAGTACATGTGAATGTACCCCGGGCCATAGAAAAGTACAAACTGTTATTACTTAAGAGCCCAACCGCGACTTTCTCCGCAATTCCTTGAGATTCTTCCTCTGAAACGTCGCACTCGTAGTTTCTGATCACACGAGCGTGTTAAATACAATTCAGCACGTAATCGATTTATTCTCAGACTCGAGATATTTTTTCCTAATCACTTATCTCAAACGATTGCACTCTAAAGTGATTGAAAATAAAATATAAGGAATCAGGGGTAAAGGCAAATAAAAATTAACTAATTGAAACTCGATTATTAATTCCATTTTATCGAACGTAAATATCACTTGATTGGAAATTCCCCGGAGACCATTTTATTTTATTTTATCTCGTTTTCGTTCAATTTTTTATATTGACTCCCATTTCGTGATCAATCAAATGTTATTTTACAGAAACGCGACGAAATAATTAATCTATTGGAGACTCCACAGAAAGTTTCCTTTTTTATCCACTCGTTTTGGGCCCTGATGACTGACATCTTTGCAAGACGATGTGCAGCAATTCATGCGGAGCCTGCCAATCACACTGCACCTATTTACATCACACCTCCAATGGGCCACTTTTCTATGGGGCTCTGCTTCCTGGTTTCTACTATAACGGATTTTATTGCAGAGTCGAGTCGAATTACCATCGAAGTTAGAGTAAGGTTAAATCGAGGTTAAGCCACTTACCAATGTTAGCACCTAGTTGACTCCTCGAAGTGGAAACAATTATGCCAAGCCTCTGTATTTATTGATTTGAACGAGTCTTTGACTCCTTAAGAGCCACATGGATATTTTATATTTTTATTTTAATATTCCTTTGAGAAACGCGAGCTACGAATATTTTGCAATCGTAGATAATTAGGGAAATTAAAATAAATAAAAAAACACGTACTCCGTCGTTTAACAAACCCACATAATTTTCTTTATTCACATTCTCTGTACAAACATATTTTACATAAAAAGTCAGTGAGTCCTACTTCCCGACTTTATTCAACCACACACGATTCGAGTATTTCGGAGTAATTTTTTTATTTCATTTTCCAACATTTGTATTTGCACGTTTCGATAAATTCACATCATGCCACTCAAAATTTCGGTATAAATTTTAATGGAACTTAAAGTACTTGTGGACACAGGGACTACAGAATATTTATACAGCGTTTGCAAGTTTTTCGTGTATTACAAAATCACCGTTTCACGATAAAAGAGGAAATCGATGAAAAAAACCAATTGTCTCGATGGGCTGAACTCTTTTTTCACAATGATGAACCTTCATCAGCCAAAAACCGAAAAAAAAAAACAACAAACAAAAAGATACTCGAATCGAAGGCTTTGGGAAACGTTTTTTGCCATCACCATAACTATCTACAGTAATTTTTCTTTTTCTCTCAGGATCTTGAGCTGTGGACATCGATCGAAAGATCGATCGAAAAAAAAGGATTGTTCATTCTCGTCCACTTACGGTTGAGATTATTTGTATCCCGAGACGAAAGAGCATTTTATGCTCGATATTGCAACATGACGAAGAATTTCTCACAGAGTATACATCATTTGTTGTTGTCATTAACCCATTTATAAATATTTACAACGACTGATAGGAGTTATCGTTATTTTTCATTCTCGTATTTTCTTATCTCATTATTTTCCATCTTTAGGATAGAACTGCTCCCCTAAATAAAATTTCAAAAGTAACATAATTAGAAATAGGGAGTTATATTAAAATTAAAGTAATAATCATAATAATACATATACTCGGTAAATACTCATCCATAAATATTACGTCTTCATCTCTTCATTAATTGAACAAAAAATAATAATCATCATCATAATAACACTCTGCAGACGGACTTACCTCTATCTCCCATTTGTAACATAAAAAGTTTCTTATTATTTAAGTAGTAACATTGATGGATGCTGGCTAACGTGATAAAACGATTTATCAATTTTTTGAGGATCGTATTAGAATAAGTCGATGGAAAATAAAAATGAAATAACTGATAAAAACTTTTCTAAGATTCATGGACGACTGACAAGTCGTTTCAAAAAAAAAGGAAAAAATTTCTTTTGACAACCTTCCTACAGAATGAATTATTCTCTGTGGGATCTAATTATTCTGTTTATAGTATAATTTCAATCGTTTCAATCGGAAGGTAATATAAGGAACAATACGTTATTTGTATCGAATCAATTTACAAGAGTTAATTTATCGATCCACGAGTTGAGACATTTGCATGATGAAATTGATCAAGAATCTTTTTTTCAAACGGTTCAATCGTAATTACACTCATTTGATAAGTTAGACATTGTTGTTGATCAACGGTGAAAAATTTAAGGAGCTCTTATTTTCATATAATAATCCACACACTAATTAGACCTATCAGAGAATAATTGTCATTGCTCTCGCAAGAAAAAGTCGTACAAGAAGATTTTTCAATTCATTCCAGCGTTTCTGTGACACGTAGAACTTGTCTTTGATTAAAATAATACGAGATTGTTTCATAGGCAGAAATTAAGACGTTCAATTATATTTTTTTAATCACCGAGCGATTATTCAGGTAAATATTTTGTTTGAGATGTTTCTTGTTCCCACTTGTTAAAAAAGAAAAAAATCTGGACCATATTTTGTTGATTGAAATCAAATGCAAAAAGAATGATTTTTCTCCACACGTTTTTTTGTCGCGAAGAATAGTAAAAACAGAATTAATTAAGCACAGTATCCATTTAATGACTTGTATAAGTACGATGCTCAATTAAAGGACTCTCAACGTTGTTTTTTTTTGTATTCCCTAAAACAAGAGATTTTCTTCTATACACTTGATATAACGAGTGCGATTAAATAAATTTAAATGAAAAATGATGATAAAGGAAATGTTAACACCAGCAGAGGAAGATTTAACAAGTTCTCTGACACTCTCTCCTTACAAGTAAATAGTTCTCTCATTCACTGGCCATACGAGTTGAAAAAAAAGTGAAGCCATTACCGAATAGCACGTTCGGTTGAATTTGACACGAGAAAAGTAACGCGATTTCAGCCCCATTTGGCAGCTATCGTGTAAAGAGACCTCAAAAGTTCGAGGGCTCTGGCGTCTGAAGCAGAAGTATCTTCGGACGATAGAGCGTTGCTGTCGGAACTGCTTTCAGCTGTTGCAATATCATCATTTTTTGTTCTCGTGGAGGTGCTCGATGAAGTTTCATCGGAGTTATACTTGAATCTTCGACCTTTTTTACTTCGAAAAGTAGTTACGATGGGTTGTTCAGTGGTGGTTGTAGTTGACGTAGCTGAACTCGGTGTTTCCTGTTTTAAATCGTCTTTGCCAATGGGAAGACTGAGTCTGTTTATTCCAGCGCGAAGTTGCCGGGATTCCTCGGAGGTAAATTCGTTGACAGGCATTCGTAGAAGAGCGTCGAGTAATTGTTCTTTCTCTTCCTCCATTGTTTTATTCATGGGTCCATTACAATGATTGATGAGGAGTAAAACGAGTTGGCGAACAGTAGCGTTAGTGTCAGCCTGTTTCATGACTTTCATGAGAGTGTTCGTGCTGGTTGTATTAAGTTTGCCAAACATTTCTTGAGCCTTGACGATCTCATTGTCGTTGTCATTTTCGAGAATTCCATGTTTAGGTCGACTCGAGGATTTCTGGTGGTTCTGAGGCAGAAGAGGATCCTGACGCGTGGCGAGACCGGAACTGGTAGAAGTGACCGAGGAAGTTATGGTCGTTGTGATGCTGGACCGCGTGGTATAGATCGGTGATGGAGTCGCTGTGGCGATACTCCTCTCGGACGTCGAGTAACTCGCCTGGGGCGGCAAAAGCGTGAACGCGGTTGGGGAGTCGTTTCCGTCCTTTCCGGATGCCGGATTACTCGACCATCTCCAGGGTGACGAGGGATAATCTAAATTGTTTGTTTTACGAGACGAAACTCCGGAACTCGTTGCATCCGTCACTAAACTCTCTCTGATACTGTTGTTCTTATTATTCGAGTTGTTGTTATCGTTGTCTACAGGGAAAGGGCTTACAGTCGGTTCGGGATAATCGATAGTGGAGTACTCTGAGCTAGAGTCCCGGGAGGCCCCGGAAACAAGACCCTGATTTATTCGCTTAGGATCAACGAAAACGGTACTCTCCCACAACTGGGTTACTGCCGGCGATGATGTCCAGTGATCGTTCAATATCTGATCCTTCTGACTTTTGTGATCCTCGTCTCTGATCGTCGTACTCATTTCTTCGTCCCTGTTCGTCGTACTTCCTATTTCACTATCCGTGTAGCTTTGTCCCGTAAACGGTTCGACTGTTCTTGATGTGACCACACTCGTGACATAGTTCGATCCTTCCGTTTTCCCACTGTTGTCATCAAAATCATTGCCACTCTCGTGATATTTGGAATAAACGCTACTGGAAGTCACCAACGATTCCTGGTCTTGTGACCGAGGCGCTGGCGTCGTCGGATCGTAGTAACGAATCCTAAATGGCTCGGTCGTCGATTTATGCTGCTTTACGTTTCGATCGACACCTTCTCTCTTCTTGTCCTTGCTGCTCAAAGATTTTTCTGATTTCCTTGTGGTTTCTGTTTGGCGGAACTTTGTCACAGAGTCAAGATTGTTCTGGATGTCGCTGTGACGCTTATTTGCGTCGGACTCAAATTGTGAACCTTCCGATTGATAAGCCGTTACGTAAGTGGCGGGTGTTGAGGATGAGACATAATTGTCACTTATCGGTGTTGCGTCGAACGGCTGCACGTTTTTGCCATAGGGCTGATAAGAATTCGATGTTTTTGAGTTGTTCTGGAAACCACCGATTTTGTTGTTATTTTCATCGCTCGGAAAATAATTGTCACCGTAGTCATTGAACGAATCCTCCTTCGCGCGGCCATCCAGGGCTGTCGTCTCGCTGGGTCCAGTTGCTTCCTCAGGGTAATAAAGAGGCCCCGTACCGTCTGAACTGAGCTCGTTTCCACCATTTTTCGAAGGACCGAACGCGTGATTCACTTGGAAAGCAAAATTATCCTCTTCGTCCGATTCCACTCGTTCGGTCGTATAGAATTCCTGCTGGTTATAATTTTCCGTGCTGGTTGGTAAATCAGTTGTTGTTATCGGATAAATCGTGGTCGGTACACGACCCCGATGAGGTGCTGTATCGTCCGAAAAGTCCAATACCTCGTCCTTCTCTTTGGTCACGGATGGATAATCCTCCAAAGTCGTCGGAACAAGAGTCGTCGCGTCATATGTGTCTTCGTTCCTGGTGTTTATCGATGGCTCAGTAGGTCGTATCTCAGTGAGAATCTTCTTGAAGGTGTCAGGATCTTGGAGATAAGCAGAAAGTGCGTGAGTGAATACTTGGGCTAATTCCCGCAGCTTAGTACTGTTTGATTTCCGAGCACCATCTATGGGACCTTGGCTCTGCTGGATATCCAAGTCATCAGTGTCTTCGTTCGAAATATCGAGACCGAGGTCAAGAACGGGATTGGAGCTGGAGTTGCCCTCGAGAGCGTTGTTCAGATTAAATAGCTCGGCGTAAGAATTTATGGTGTGCTGAGTAAGAATGCTTTTTGGTAATTCAACGCTCGTATTCTCTTCGGTAAGCCGAGAATTTTTGGGTTCTTGGAATTCTGTGGATTCGGATTCTGCTTCGGCATCTGTTCTGGTTTCGGCAGTAACGTCAAAATCGTCTCCTGCTGTAGCGAAATAGAGAGCTAGAGAATGGAGCGTGGAGGGTCCTGAAGAGGTCGGTATGGTCAATCCACTTCTGGAACCATTGAAAACGCTAAGAACACTCGGCACAGTTCCTTCGAGACCTCGTAGCGACTGCAGCATACTCATCGCATGCTCCCTTTCGTTTAAGGGTCTTTCATCAAGGCTGTGCTTCTTCGTTAAATAGTTGTCAGTGTCTATTTTCTTTTCCGGCAAGTAGGCTGCACTACCACTTGGAAGTCTACCAGTTGGTCGTGCCGAAGAAGCGGGTGTGGTAGCTCTAAACTTGCCACTGGGAGTCTTGGTACCAGAGGAACCGTAGATCGCTGCGGTTGAGGTATAAGTAGGTACTGTAGCTGTGTAAACAGGTGGTTTAGTTGTTGTACTCGTGGTTGGTGTCGAATAAGCGTAATTCTTGGTGAACGGTACATAAGGTCCGAGTGTCGACATAACTTTGCCTTGTTGATACGTGATACTGGTATCATATGGGCTCAAGGTTTTCCCAGTGAATGCTGTCTGGCTTATAGCAGCTGAAGATCTCGAGGGTTTCTCCGTTGAAGTGCTTATCAGATTCTGTGATGGCCTATAAGAGCTTTGTGTTCTCTGGGGACTCTTACTTGAGCTGCGGACCTGTTGATTACGGTTATCCTGGCTCTTCACAGTATTTTGCTCTTTCGTGACAGCACGCACGCTAGCCGGAGTTGTAGCTTGGCTAGAACCAGTGTCCAAACGACGAACAGTAGACTCGTTCGTTAGGCGCGCCGTCGTCACTGAATTCTGTCTGTATTCCTGGCTCTTGGAGTAGGGTTTGGCGGTCGTGAAACCGGAACTCGTCACGGAACTTTTGTAATTAACCGTTTGTACCTTGCCGTTGGTGTAAGCTTTAGGGTTGACGTAATTGCCTGATGATATGATGGTTGGTGTCGTATTCTCGAAGAAATCCATGTTCGTCACGATCGTTCGTTCGTTACTCGGTGTAACTGAGTTCCCAGCATAATCCTCCGTGAATATTTCGGTATAGGAAGTTTCCGTAGTTCCTTGGTAGTCCAGACTCGTTGGATAAGTCGTTGTTGTTTCAGACTCGAAATCGCCGTTGTAGAAAGTTCTGCCCACTGTACTTTGGGTGCTGTCATCTCTGTAGGATTGAGTGGTCGTCACGGTGTCTGGGATGGTTGTACCGAAAGTAGTAGTCTCGTAGCCCGGGTTACGATCATTTTTTCGAGGCTTGTAGATCGGTTGGAATGTGGGAAAAGGGGAAGAAGCCGCTTGTCCAGAACGTTGCCTGAAGGCAATGCCGCCAATCTTGTCAGATTCTGGAGTTGGGGTTATCGGCTTTTGACGTGGCTTCTCCGTAGTTTTTTGTTGTACTCTCGACTTGTTGATATTGTTGTTGTTCTTGTTATTGTTGTTATTATTCTTATTGCTGCTGTTACTATTCTTATTGCTGTTGTTGTTGTTGTTGTTGTTGTTGTTGTTGTTGTTGTTGTTGTTG